>CANNZV010001612.1:0-141227 GCA_947561585.1 Caprella mutica | reverse complement strand
CTTTTTAAGTACTGTACAAACTCACCCGCACTTCAGGGTGAGTTTATACACACGAATATATCTCAATAAAATCGATGCTAAGAGAGAACCATAAGGTTTTAACTAATTTAGTTTGTAGTTATAAGTAGTTGAATACCTATAAATTCGAATGTGAGTAAGAATGAACTTGTATCCCAAATAGTTAAGATTCTATAAGCCTTGAAAAGAAAAATGAACGAACTCACCCCTACATGAAAAAAAAAATTATTTTATCCTCAATTCATATTTTAACTACTTATAAATACGATATTCATACTAATTCTAAGTTGTGTACACTTTTTTGTGGGTCACCCTGTATAACAAAATGTATTTATATTACTACTACGTGATTTAATTTTGATATAAAACTGGTAATAATTATTCCAATTCTAAGTTATTTTTATATGCTTTAATAAGTAGTCGGTCTAGTATAAAGCTGATTTACTTGAAAAACCTTGATTAAAATTTACAAAATCCATATAATGCTAATTTAAAATAAAATAAAATAGTAATATTAAACGATATAAATCCATTGGATCTCTCTCCCTTCATATTTCCACTCTTCAGTTGTTAGAGTACCTGGCAGGTTTCTTTAGAGCATCTGTTTTTGACCGAGTGCGGGCACTGATTTTGGTCATGGTTACTGACTTGTCATTTTCTTTATTAATGTCCTTCTTTCTTTCCCTCATAATGGTTTGATTTTAATTATTAGGATCAACTTCTGTCTTTTCAGTACGTTTTCTTTCTTATTTGAATTTCTCCGATATTTTTCGCTTTTCTTCTATTTTTAATTACTCTCCCTTCATCATCTGGCTTTAATACCTTGTACTGCCTCTGTCTAATCTCTTCCATAATTTTACCTTATATCCACTTCTTCTCTTCTAAAATCTCTGGCTCTATCTTCACTGTGTCTCCTACTTTCAACTCAGAAATCTGTTTCTTGTTCCTTTCATAATATTTTTTTGATTGTCTTTCATTTCTTTCATTTTTCTTCTAATGCTTCATCTACACCATTATCTAACAAGGTACATTTCATCGGTAATAATGATTTGGTTCTCCGATTGAAAAATATCTGAGCTGATGAAACATCATGACCCATTGTTGGTAAGTTCCTTCATTCAAATAACATTTTCAGTGGATCTTCTCCTGCACATTTGGTTTAGTTAAAATCTTCTTAGCTAATTTAACACCACTCTCTGTTTTGCCATTGGATTGCTGATGGTAAAGAGACGAAGTTGTGTGTTCAAACCCCGATTCATGACTGAATATTTTGAAGTTCTCACTAGTAAACTGCAGTGCACTGTCACTAACTGCCTAATCAGGCACTCCATATCTAGCAAAATGAGTTTTCATTTTGAGATGATTGCTTCTGTTGAATTTACTACATTTCTTTCCATAAGCAGGGCATCTGTTTCGTATATAATCTTATATAATTATTTTTTCCACTCAATTTGTCAATAGAAAATGGCGGAGAATTGTCCTAGCAAGTTGTCAGCGCAGAAAATTGTTTGGCAGCGAGTTTTCCTGTTATCAGACATAGCATGGTGAAATTAGTTGAAAAAATAACAAGTAAACATATTTTATCTATTTCAGTGCTGTAGTGAACTTAGCTAGACTATTTTTGTTCAGGCATCAGCAGTCATTTGAAAATATATTTCCTTACAGCACTTCTCGACAGGACCAAGTGAAAATATCCTTCCTAGCCATTACACGGTACACTGGATTGATACTTTCTACCCATTACACGATACACTGAAAATAGTCACCTCATCAATGATCATTATCTGGTTCTAGAGTTCATACCAACCGATCAGACCCACTTGAACAAATTCTGTACATCTTATTATATAGCTAGATATTCAAAGAAATTCGAATTTTATAATTCATTATTTCATTCAGTTCTTCCTCTTCAGAAATTTCCTTCAAGTAAACTCTTGAGAAATTTTGTGTATAACACAAAAAAAAAGTTGTTCAATTCAATAGATTCAATGATATGATAGCTATTCTAGTGGAATATATGAACTAATCAGAATTCAGGTTCTTTTTGAGAATTAATCTGCTTCGTCTAATCATTTGTTTTGCGGAGCATCTTAACTTCAAATACGCCTTAGACTTCAGACTAGAGTCTTATTTATATTTATGTGATTGTACGTTGTTTGCAATTTTGAGATTCACAATTTTTTTGGTAGAAGTCCCTAAATAAAGTGATACCTTTGTATAATTTATTCCTGTTACTGATTAATATAAGATATTCCAAAATCAGATTATATAAATATTTTCCTTAAAATATCACACATTTTGGTTCCCTAAATTTGTACAAAATGGCGAGAAAAGAACTATGACGGAATGATTAGATTATGAATCGATTAGTTACATGGATAAAAGACATAAAGCAAAGGGTAATATCACACGATCGTTTTTGCACAGCGTTTTTGCACAGCGTTTTCGAGTCTGAGGGAAATATTGTTTAGCCCATCTCTTATGTATCCATGTTACGCGACGCTTTTGGAGCGTTGAGAACGCTTCAAAAACGCTCGTGTGACAGGGTCATAAAGGTGCACTTACGCTTCGACTGAGTTATTCTTCCCTTTCTGATGTTTTAGTAAATATTAAAAATGTGGTATCATAGATAAATTAAATAATTAAATATAATAAATTAGAAAATAATCAGAAATACTTGCATTGACTTATTTAATAGCATAATAGGTGTGATTTAACATTTTTTTAAATATAGCATTAGTAAGGTGATTTTTCTTATTTACAATAAGATTACAATTTTTTCCATTTTTTACTTAATGAAATAAAAGTAAAAATGTTCAAACATTTTTTGCAAGGAATCGCAAGAGGAATATGCGACCAGACTGCTAAATTATAACAAAGAAATAAGTAACTATGATACATACCACTTTTTTTGTACTTAATTGATACTATTTTATAAAACAACAGAAAAGGAAAAATAGCTTCGACGATCTCAGTCGAAGCTTAAGTGCACCTTTACTGCCGTAACCAAAGACATGGCATAGAGAACAACTATTTTTGAGAGAGTAATAGAGGGGATTACTGGAATAAGTACATAGTAACTAATTCGAGGGAAATCGCAGTATTCGGCAACATCTCTTGGATAAAATGATTGGGTCATGTACGTTTTTGCGACCAGAGTCGATACATGTAGGTACAAATTCATACCTGTACAGAATCGTACACTTGTGGAAATATCAACTATTTCACTGAACATTTTCAACAGTATCTCTCTGACCTTTGCTCAGTTAACTACTCTGTGATCACATGTTTGCTTCCAAATTTATAAAGGAAGGAGTCCCCTGCCTTACTTTGTGTTAAAACCTTAAACGGGTAAAATATTTATACATGGAAAATATTATTTGTCTCTACTTATTTGTTTATCAGTACGTCATTATAGACAACATGTGGAATGAATTTATGCAACATTCGTTTATCAAACACCTTAGCAAATAATTATGTATTCCAATGTTCATTTCAGTTAGAAGAGAGTCTTAGGTAAGATAAGATAGACAAGTGGTTCTTAATTTTTTTGAGGTACTGAACCCCACAAGTTTCATAAATGCATTCATCAAACCCTTCGCAGTTGCAAAAATATTTTTTTTCAAAATCTAAAGATATGTATAGTTTATATCCACAAACTGTACAATGCATCATTTTCACATAAAATATAATCAGTATGTTCAAAAATTCATACCAACAAAACATGATTTTAACACGAAAACAAAAACATAATTAACCAACCCACCGAAACTCTAAAACTGACTCACCGAACTTCTAGGGTTCGATCGAACCAACGTTGAGAACCTCTGGAAAAGATCAATATAACATAATAATTGATTGAAAAGATCCCACTCAACGGGAAATCCATATTATCAGAGGTTATATAAACTCAGCGTTGAAGGTATTTTTTTTGTCTCAAGCTCAAGATTTCTATTCATCATCATGAGAAGGGTGGAAACCTGGACATGACAAAGAATTTTATGACCAATAATTGTATATTGGATACCGTCTTTCTATTTAAACTATCTACCCTAAAGTTTATTGATTTTAATTAATCTATTACCTATTAGAATATGAGACAAGAAATTAGAAAATTTCTTAATACCTATTGCTATAGCTGACTACATTAATTCTCTAGAATAATTCCTCTTTCTATACAGGGTGTCCCAAAAAAACCGATACCCAAATTTCAATGGCTGTAATTCAAAAATTATTAAACTTAAAAAAAATTTGAAAACCACATTTTGTTTATCAACATTTTTCACATATCTGTACAAAATTTTAGATGAATATATTCAACTGTTTTCATTATGCAGTATTTTTAGTGAACGATATCAAAAACCTGTTTGTGCACTTTTAACTTCGAATTTTAGTATATTAAAAACATTTTTTTAATAACTTTCAACATTTTATTAAAATTGTTTATTAAAAAACCGTTATTATAACAATAAAATGCGTTTATTAATATGCAACCGAAAAATAAACATTCAAACTGTTCCTCCTATTAATCGTTTCAGTCGATCTGATGGGCCATTCGTTACGATGATTCAGGGCGATAATGCGGATTGCCGAATAGCTCATTTAGTTTTTCCTTACAGCAACAGTTCTGAACCCGTCTTGAACCAACCAGGTTCGATTGATTCTGTTTCCATGTATTTCTTGAAGTCTTGAAACCATTCTATCATTTATTAGATCAAGGTATCTATCTCCATTTAAATTATTTTTGTAAAAATAAGGACAGACAATACGGCCAAGTCGGCCATTGGTACCTAGTCCAATCCACACACAGATTTTCTCTCTCGATATTCTTACGTCAAAGTTGAAAGTAGGAGGTTGGTTCTTCGGTGAAGATGTGAGAACGTTATGATAATTTATTTTTCCATTCGAATGAAAAGTGGTTTCATCACCAACCACATTATCGTCCACAAACCAGACATTTTTTTTGCTAAAACCAATGTGCAAAATTCAACGCCGAGGAAGAACGGTATTTAGGTGTTTGTTTCGCTCGTACATCTTGTAAGGATGTCGCTTCAAATTTAAGGTTACAAATAGGTTGAATGTATATTTAGTAAGATGTAATCCACTTTTTATTGCAGTGATTTGAAAATTTCTGTAAGTGCTTCTTGAACAGTTCGAAATGTGAAATAAGTGTTTTACTGAAAGTGCGCAAGCAGGTTTTTGGTATCGGTCACTAAAAATGTAGCTAAAAGAAAACCGTTGATTCGATTCATGTAATATTTTGTACAGAGATACAAAAAATGTTGAGAAACAAAATGTGATTTTCCAATTTTTTGTAAGTCTACTAGTTTTTGAATTACAGCCATTGAAATTTGGGTATCGGTTTTTTTTGGGACACCCTGTATATCTGTAACAAAATCAATTACGTTTTATTGTTTCCAAGTGTCTTCTTGTTTCTATGAATGTCCTCTATTTCTAATAGTGTTCTCTATTCTGATGCGCTGCTTGTTGCTATATGTGTGTCTTCTTGATCCTAAGTGTTTCCCCTTGATCCTAAGGCCCCCTTCACACTTGCGTTTCTCAACGCCGCTTTTAAAAAAATGCTCACGGCAAATAGTTTATCCCCAATTGATTTATAACAGAGCCCTTCACACTTGCGCCCTTTTTACCAGCATTTTTTCTAACGCAAAATAGATCAGTCTCCTACTAAAATACGAGCAGAATTTTAAATGCTAGAGCTTTAGCAGGATACGAATGTCTATCGTACCGTTCACTACAATTTTTATTTAAGAATAACTGCAATGTAACAAAAATTGTGTTTTGTCTAGTACGAGGTTTTTTCCAGTACAGTTTAAAAATAGGAGGTTTGTCTTCTAGGAGGCTGGTCTACTACGAGGTTTTGCTGTATTACAGGCTTGTATATTATATCAATTTTCTTCTGGTTTACTAGTATCCTCACAAGTACCTTCCTCTTAACTGGAAGCTGGTAATCCAGTTTCTTAACCATATACTTATTGTAGAGGTTATATAAGAGAATACAATTCAGTTAAGGTAATTCTTACTTTATAATATAACATATTGTGGTGACAAGACTATCGGAACCTTCGTTGGAGGTGGAATCTTGTGACATTACAAAATAACTATGTCAGGTTGATGCTTCATTCTCGTAGACGCTGAATGTCCCGCCAACTAAAATTCATCACTTTTTCCTGTTGCTCTTCATTCCTATCAGGCTTTTTTTGCGTATAATGGTTTTAAGCCTATTTATTTTTTCTTCAAACTTGATTACAACTCTCTTCTGCAGATTTAAATGAATTATTGGACTTTCAAACCACTTAACAATTTCCCACTTGTTCAACGAATAATTACGGGTTAATGATGGTTGCATTGATGATATCGTTATATTTTTAGGAGACCATTTGCTGTTTGCTAGAACATACGATTCCCTGGCATTAAGAAACAGACAATGACTAGTAAAACTAAACGAAGTCAGTACAACGTAAGCAAAATCAGAAAGAGAGTGACCTAAGTGGTATGCAGGTCAATTTGATTTGAATATTTGATTATTATTAATCATGAAAAATATGTAAGGTTTAAAAGTTTACATTTTGAAATAGTTTACAATGTAACTGAAATAGACAAAAATCATTGGATACAAAATAATGTATTTTTTACAGGTTATCTAAAAATCAAGCATCGCATTTATTTTCATTAGAAATTTATTATGCATTCATTGGGAAATATTGAAAAGTATAGTCAATTCTAATGTGAGGTTTAACAAACATATGGAAATAAAATAGTGTTAGTTTAACTCCTAAAACGACATCTGAGAATACCAAAATGAAGCCAGGTAAATAATTTAACTAGGTGGAATCTTCTTGATATATATTATAAGACATGCATTAAATTCTCTAGTCCATGCTATCAAATATAACAGTAATTTACAAATTCAATATTGTTTCCTTTTTCTACTTATCAGATGTTTCCATCAAACCAATTCTGGTCGGGATATTTCTTGGCGTTGCATCAACTACATTTTTTTTCTATTCTTTCAACTATGTGGGAAATAATTGCCGAGTGTCCAATTTAATGGAAAGGTTAGTGATCAATAGAATTGTTTCAAAAGGTGGACTTCCAATGCGGCGTCTCAGACGACTGTATCAGTGCGGCTAACCTTTTAGTCTGATATTCATTACATCCTAAAGATAAGTTTTGCATGCAGCGATTGTTGCTCAAGAAAATCACCCAGAGATTATCGTTGAGCAATAGTTCAATGCACTCTTATATCTGAGCAATCATCGCTTCGTGATAATCGCAACATTTGCTGGATGCAAAACGTACCTCAAGAACCCTTTTCCAATGACGCGTTTACAGCCATTCGACCGAAGCGTCTGTAGGCAGGTGGTTCGAGACGTACGACTATCACTGCTCTCGGAGCAGTCCATCCGTAACAAACTGACGGGTCTAGCAGTAATTTTAGACGTGTGGCTACAGTCGTTTGATACGCTGCATTTGAAGTCCACCTTGATAACATTTTAAACCAATAAACATTATAATTCTAGCATGATATTTTCGCTATCTAATTTCTGATTATGAATTATTTTTCGTCTTTATACTTAATGTTATAGTCGAATCAAAATCTATTTAAAACACATTACCTTTAGTAACTATTCAGTGATTGATTACATTTTATTTTTTGCTTGATGAAAACTAAATGAACGTCAAATTTGATTTCAGAATATTTATTTCACATTCTATATTAATTCATCATCCAAATTGTTATTATTATGGGTGTTTCATTTCAAATCACATGAAATTTGACCGCTTGCATAAATCCCAACATTTTTCTCTGAATAAAATTATGTCCAGATAAGCTCCATTATCGAGGGAATATTTTTTAAAGGCTCCTACCAAGTGGTGGGATTCAAGCTGTCTAACAACCGGTTGGGGACAAGTACATGGAACCTGTACGTATGCTGAGACACATTTGTCCCGAAAGGGTTAAATTACGATTGGTATCTAAAAAAAACGATATATAGAAATGGTTGAAGATGATAACAAATTTGTCATTGTGGTCAAATATTGCACAGTCGGCAGTCCTATGCATACGTATGTTAGTACGTGTCCATTCAACGATTAGAAAATTCGTATGTTATTTATCCAGAAAATAATGTATGTTTCACCCGAAAGAGGAAATCAACTAACAAGTTATGCGAACTTATATATTTTTTGGAACTGGTTCCTTGAACCGATGCGAAATCTTGAATCCCATCACTGACCTAGCTTGATATTCACAATTACTTAGAGGGGCAGTACAGTCATTTTTTGTTTTAACAATTTTAATGTCAAATTATTGTTTATTTATAATAAAGTATTCGTGTAAAATTGCAATCTTCTATAAAATCTAATAAAGGAAATATATCATTTTGAATGTAATTAATTTATTACCAAATGCCATCTTGTAAATGTAAACAAACCAACTGAGATAAGTTTCTATATTGATTCTAGCTCAAGTGATGAGATGGCTTTATTATTAAAACTATGACTTTTTGTCCTGAATCTTTTCACCATTTTGACGCAAACAAAGGTTGATTACTGAATACATAAATTAATATGAAAACAACAGACATAATCACGACATACTAATGAGTGCAAGTGCTTCCGCTAGGTGTCGCTAATTTTATTATATACTTTTTATATGAACATTTTAAAAATAAACAAGCATTCAAATATTGCATAACCAAATATTCTGAATCGATTTATAGCTAATTTGGCGATTGTTTGATTTTGACTTTACTGTACTTTTAAAAGATGGTTATTAGTGGAAAATTAAACAATACAGACCTTAGCACATATTATTTTTGTAATATTTGGTTTTACTATCACGATATTATTTACTTGTTTGAGTAGGTATTTGAACTGGTTTACACCCAGTGTAGTGTATTGCACTGATAAGTGAACACTTTAGAGGAAAATGAAGTGAAGAGTGAACACAGCACAACACTTTATTCTATGACTGTTAGGTAACTACTGGCGGGTTGACGCCTAATTAAGTGGCCTTTACACGGTAAGTGCTCAGTGCCACTTTGGGGTGACACTGCTCTATGCCACGCCCACTTTGCTACTCGCCCCACCCTTTTTGGCCAAACTTGGTGGTGACCAAGCTATCGCTCTGAGAGCGAACGCTCACCACAAAGTGCCACTGTCTGTCAGTAGCGATTGCCAGACAATCAACAACCCCTTTCATTGGCCTAGTTGAAGAGCACCCATGCCTATGGAAAATAAAATCTAAAGATTATAAAGATAAAACACTAACAGCATTAGTGTTTAATAGCATATTAGATGCTAACCACGATACTAAAGTGTCAGTGCCCACCAAAGCACATTCTGCTCGTGTAAAGGCGCTGAGCTAATTGGTGGGCAGTGTGGTGAAAAAAGTGTGGTGAATAGTGGCATTGACCAGTGCTCGTGTAAAGGCCCCTTAACATCTTACAACTAAAGATATGTGAGGATTATAACTCTCGTAAGAGTAAATGAGATGTAACAATGTTATTAAATGTACAATAATTATCAAAGTGTCTATCTCAGACTTCACAGGTATTTCGTTTACCAGTAATTCAATGTGTCCCCATTTACAGCAAAACCTCGTAGTAGACCAGCCTCCTAGTTGACAAACCTCCTAGTAGATCAAAAAAAATTTGAAACTGTACTGGAAAAAACCTCGTAGTAGACAAAACACATTTTTTGTCACCTAACAGTATTTCTAGTGTAAATATTACATGGAGTAATAATTACAATATTGCTTTGAATATATTTCTCTAATTTGAATTATAAATTATATTTATTTATGCTGTTTTTAGGATTAAACATAAAGCAGAATTGGTTTCAGATTTAATGGTTGAGTTTGTGCTAAAAAAAATTGATGTGAAAATACGTAACAGAAAACGAGATTCAGTGAAGACTATTCTAATTTCATAAAATGATAATTTAATTGAAAAAATATTATATTCATTTTAATTGATTCAAAAAAAAATTCATACTGTTTCTAAATGTGCTTCCCTTCAAAATTGGTATGTTAGTCACCATTAATTTGGCATTAAAGTTATCATAAACAAAAAAGCTATCGAGATGTTAAAGTCATCGCTTTACTTTTAGAGAAAAAGATTTTGGTCTACTAGGAAACATTGAAGTGAGTTTCTTACTAGACCAAACAAACTTGGAACGTAACTCTGGTCTTCTACGAGGTTTTGCTGTATAGAAATCCAACAATGACAAGTCTGGAGATCTTGGAGAGAATGCCACTTTCCCATGGCACTCAATCCACCTGTTCCCAAACATTAGTTAAGACATTGACGAGCCTCCCTTGCTTTACGAGCAGAAGCTGCGTCATGTTGGAATGGTATTCATCCAAAGGTAAATCTTCCAGCAGTAAAGACTATGTTTTTTCAAAGAAACGTATTGAGCAGTTTTCCATTTACACGGGTATGGCATCAAATATGGTCCAATATGAGATTCACCTACATTGCCGGTCCACACATAGATATAAAACTTATGCTGTATAGGAATCGATTCACATCATGACGGTTCTCAGGTTACCACCTGTGTACATTGTACGTGTTGAAGAGTTCAGCACAGATGAATGTTGATTTGTTCGTTTTAAAAAAATGTTCATCATTTTCTACCTTCAACTAGTACCAACGTGAAAAATTGACTCATGAATTGTAGTCATCGCGGCGAAAATCTTGGAATTTTCTGAAAACAGTACGAGCATAAAATGTTGAGACATAATTTGGTATTCCTAAGTTACGTGCTGCACATCTTGTGCTTGCACGAGTCTTGTCACAGAAGGAGGTTTGTCATAGATTCTCCTGTCTACTCGAAGACTTCCATATTCACGTAATCGAAGATGTAGGTACGGCCATAAACATTTCAGGTCAAGGTAAATCTATATTCTGGAACTTCTTAGTGTAATCTAACAGCCTTTATACCCTAGTCTAAAGCATTGTCCTGCGTTGCACCATAATAATGACCCATATGCATATCAGAAAGTTCTTCATTGCATATTTTATGTGCTGTTTTTCCATGTAAGTCATTCATATTACTTATTCTGTTGATTTGAAAATATATTTTCATGCCTTGTATTCATGTTACATTAAAACTCCTTAGATATGAAGTTTTTCGTTATGAAACACTCAAGTAAAGAAGGACCTAAGTTATGAAGTATTTTCTATGCTTAACTTATAGAAAACGATATTCGTCATGAATTTCGTCCTAGTTTTCCCTCAAAGACCTTAGTTTTCTCCAATAATTTAATCATAGAAAACTGTCATTATCTCTGAGCTATGGAATGGATCTCAGTTATGAAGTGACCAATATTTCATAACTCAGGAGTTGCACTGTTTTTATTTTTATTTATTTATTTGATCATAACACTTCCCTACATTTTGTATCTGTTGGCCGGGATTCAACAGTACATCTAATATTTCCTACAACTAAATATTAAGGAATTGCTTGTAGGGCAGCCTAGTTATTATTAAAAAATACAAAAGAGAACAATATTACAAAGCAGTTATACTATCTAAAAAGTGCATAGTCCTAAGTTGTTACACATCATTGTCACAGTATAATGAAATTATTCAAGCAAGTGACACTTAAATAGTTTCTTAAATTTCTCAATAGTTTGGGAATCCCTAATTTCATCAGGTAATTCATTCAATATTAAAACTCCTCTATATTTAATTGAATTCTTTGAAGTTTCCCTTTTTACTCTCGGTAACCTATAATTATTAATTTGTCGCGTTTCATGACTATGAACGGATTCAACCCTAAGAAGTGTCTGATAAAGTTCTATATCAAAATTTTGAAAGTTAATTGATTTATACATGTACAGACCTAGTCACCTATCATATACTTATACAGTTTGTTAGGTTCAAGTAACTTCATTTCTTTGAAGATTGGTGCAGTGTGTGCATTTTATTTTAATCTATTTATACATCGAACTGCTTTTTTCTGCTGAATCACAATTTTGTTAGTTAAGCCTATCGACGCACCACACCAAACTCAAGAGCATAGCTTATTTAAGGATATATCAATGAATAGTACAAAGAATAAAGGAGGTCTTCAGTACTAATGAATTGATTTTATACAATACACCAAGCGTACATGATATTTTAGATGACATATTATTAATGTGAATTTTGAAGCTAAGATGTTATCAAGAAACACACCCAAGAATTTAACATTGTTTGTAGGATTAATTTCACTTGAATTGATCATAATAGGATTTTGCAGTTGAAAGTTACTTTTATACGAGTAAACTATATAATTAGTTAACTGTACTAAAAATACATTTATTAACAGTACTTTAACACCAATAAATTTCTTATTGCATGACTATACGATTAAAATATTAATCTATAACTCTTGAAATAAAAAAAAAACATGCAACAGTGACCTGAATTGTAAACAATCTAAATCAACATAGTAAAGTAAAACCCTATGAATGATAAAAAATTACCGTAAAAGCAGGTTATGAATATCTCGATAACGAAGACATTTTGTTATTCTTGAAAAAGGTTTTATTTTAAATTACTATGCTAGTTGTCAAATTTTTTCGGATCTCTGAAATAAAACACTCTGTATATAAACGTAACTAAATATACTGAAATTGTTTTTTATTAGAAATAACAATTTTGGTATTTCAAGTAAATGTGACATCATATAGCTAATTAGTATTTTATGACTGTCTACCAAAAATAATTTTTCACTGTTCTTTTTTACAACAGTGGATCAAGATCAACTCCACACAATGAGAATTCAGGTATACATGAGCCCGTTGATAAAATGAGTACCAAAGACAACAAAAGCATGGTTTCAAAAGCAGAAGCAGACAAACTATCGTCCAATGTTCGTGTTTGTACATGGGTGCTGACTTACCCAAAGAACCACGACACTAAAGCAATAGCTGTTAGAGATACCTGGGGCAAAAGGATGAACAAGCTATTGTTCATGAGCAGTAAAGTTGGTGAGAACATTAAAACTGTCTATGTTAATCCCATTTACTTTCAGAATAATTATCTTTCGAAACTTATATATCGCCCTTTCATTAGATTCAAGACTACCATCAATGGACTTGCATTTAGGAGAAGGTAGACACATTTTATGGGGAAAGACAAAAGCTTCCTTCAAATACTTCTATGACAATCATTTGGATGAATGCGATTGGTTCATGAAGGCAGATGACGATACGTTAGTTTTTTTAATTACGGGTAGAGCTATTACTCATTTATTACTATAAAAGAAGAAGAAAACATTTTGATGGCGGAATATCCTTTTTTTTTAATTAACTGAACATCTGCTCCCCAATAGATTTGTTGTTGTGGAGAATTTAAAGTATCTTCTGAATACCTATAGTACCGAGGATCCTATTTATTTTGGCAGCAGATTGAAAAAATTCACGAAGCAAGGATACATGAGTGGAGGTATGACCAATTGATCATAAGATAATATAACAATTTGCACCCGTAAATGATATAATAAACTAAAAAACATAGAGTGATATCAAGACCCCTAGAAATAATGTATTTTATTTACGATATGATATGCCAAAGAGTATGATATTATATGACTTTTCTCCAGAATTAATATAAGAATCTTTTCTTCATATTAGAGCTATATCAGAGCCTCTTGTTTACCCGACCAATGTGACAATAACTCAGTAATTGATGCAGGAGTATTTGTGAGATTTTCCCCCAATAGTGGGGAAATAACATTGAAATTTGTTTTCCAATCTGGACAGATGTTCAATTATCAGCGTTTATTTACCCAAGTAACCTAGCCTTCAAAAGTTTGCTCACTAACCTAGCCTAACAAATATTCTTTAAGTATTATTGTATGGGCGGGGCTTGTCACTGCGCAAATATTCTCGCATGTCTAACAAAGCCGTTAAGGGTTAAAGTTAACTGATTATAGTGAGAAATTCACCCTTATGTAATCAAAACACTCGTGTATCTCATTACAGGAGAAATGTCAAACATACTCCTAATATATTTGAGTATATGCTCATAATATGAGTTTAGTACCATATATCACCTTCGTTTTTGTCTAATCCCATGTAACAATCTATGTCCGGAGCACATCCCGTGGAATTCCTCATCGCACATCCCCTGTATGTCCGGTGCGGAGTTCGAGAGGTGTTCCGTTTGTGTAAAGTGCGGAGGAACTCCTCTCAGGAACTAACCTGATGCTCCGCGGAGGATATGTAATGTTCGGGGAGGATGTGATAGGGATGTTCGGTAATGCATATAGGATATAAATGGAACATCCAGAGTAGTTCCGTATCGCAATTATTATTTATAGTGAGTGGGTAATGAATGTTGTGGTAAACAGAGATCACTTTATTTAAATATATCCATGAATGATAACGTAATTAAATAAACATTAAACATGATAAATATCATTTAATGTAGCTAAATAAAGAAGATTGAGAGTAAACTTTCACAAAGCCTATAATGAACCTACCATATTTCTGAATAAAATTCCGATTTAATTTTCAAGCTTTATGAATATTGCTATAGAGTTCGACTTCAAGGTAAAATTATTTATACCAAGTAAGAGAACAAATTATTTTATTATTACTGTAATAAAAGATAAATAACATCTCTAATTAATAAATGAAAACTACTAAAAAGGAGAGGCACGGATCTACAGAACATGGTCTGGATTATTCTGCAAGAGGAAAGACTGTCTGTCTCTCTCACTCCATTTACGTAGTTTTTGTTGTTGTGACTCTTCATTGAATGAACATGACCAAAGGTTGCACTTCTGTAAATGAATAAATAGTTAATATAATGATGTTAGTTATAGTTAGATAATAATCAGAACAGCAATAATCACCGAGACACTCATAAAGTTTATATTTCATAATTATAAGATGGAACAGTAAATAAAGAAAAATATGTTCATGCCTATACAAATTTAAATCCGTCTTGGTATATGAAGTTATAATTGATTACGGAAGTACTTAATAAAAAAACAAGGGAGATGTATTCTTTAATATCATCTAGATTCTAGATTCTAATACAATTATAAAATTCGTTAAAATATAATTAACAATGAATAGAGTAGGTTTCGCTCAAACTAGGTTGAGTTTTAATTAAGTACGGTTCCACATTTTCGATCATAGAATTTAGTTTATAATTATAGTAATGTACTAGTTATTGTAGATATACTTTTTCTTAATGATCGAAAATATGGAACAGTCTGGTAACTCGGATTTTACCATAGTACCTATTTAAAAATAAATTCGATCAAGAGTGTAATTAAAACAGTAACCTCATATTATTAATTTCACGGTAAAACTTACTCTACTTTAATTACACCGTTACAATTACTAAGTTAGGTGATATCTGGAGTTTTAAATTCAGATAATTGTAATTTAAACCCGTCTTTAACCCTTTTGCTCCTGGCGGTAGTATAAAATACCACCTTATAAGATTGACCATACTAATCAAAAGAGAATAGTTTTTGTGCTTCTGATACTGTTGGTAGTGAGAAGTACCTTCAGAGATCACGATTATAGCGACATCTGGCATCTACGCTAGGTAAACAACTTGTTACGCCATTTGAACTGGAGAGAAGTCGCGGGTGAGTCACTAAATTTTTTCGCTGTATTTTTTTGCCCATATCTTGTTGGTAATCATGTTTGAGACTTATTTCTTTTAAGATATTATGTATGATACTTTCTTTTACCAATATATGTTATTTATTAACGTAATTATTATTAAATAGTCATTTTACAGCTATTTATATAATATTGTCCATTTATACCGTCAATAAGGGGGGTAGCACAGACTACCGTCAGGTTTTTTATAACTGAGTTATTTTATGTACATAATTAGAATAATTTATTCCATTTAACGATACTTTATTATTTTTACTTTGTATTTATTTGAGCAATGTGTTCATGCATAATTGCATATATTCTCATTCATACTAGTTAATATGCAGAGATGGGCGGGAAAGTACTTCCCAAGTACCAAGTAAAAGTACTAAGTAACAAGTAAGTACTTCAAGTACTACTTGAAGTACTTTCTAAAAAGTACTTTGAATAATTACTTAGAAGTACTTTTTACAATTACTTGTTACTTTCCAAGTAAAAAGTACTTTGCAAAGTACATTTTTCCTTTCAGTCAAGAGATTTTAAAAGATTAGTTCTAAAATCTCTACAAAATTAATTCTTTTTCTCATCAAAACTGTATTTACAGCAACTGGATAAAAACTACAGTTTGAAGAGGTCCAACATGTTGGAAAATTGTTTGTCAAGCAGTAAAATTGAAAACTTTGTCAAACAGTAGAATCGAAAACTAAGACTGTAAGACATTGTATACTTTTATGTGACGGTGAATATTTATATATTCTGACATACAATCATGTATAGAGACTATGAGTTATATTGACCAATTTAAGTACATTGAATATAATTATTTTATGATACCTAGATATCACAACCAATATTTACCAAACACATTGACGAATTATAAGCGTGTGGACGTGTACAGTGAGTCACTATGATGATGTACTATCAGAGTATAGAGTCACTGTGATGATGTACTATCAGAGAAAAGAGTCACTGTGATGATATACTATCAGAGAAAAGAGTCACTGTGATGATGTACTATCAGAGAAAAGAGTCACTGTGATGATATACTATCAGAGAAAAGAGTCACTGTGATGATGTACTATCAGAGAAAAGAGTCACTGTTATGATGTACTATCAGAGAAAAAGTCACTGAGAAGATGTACTGTAAGAGTTAACAGCATAAATTATTAGTTTTTAAATTGTATAGTAAATGTACTTGGTACTTGAAAGTACTTTAAAAAGTACTTGGTACTTGTACTTTGAAAATACTTTTTTATTTGAGTACTTGGGCAACTACTTCAAGTACATTGATTTACGAGTACTTGTACTTAGTACTTAAGTACTTTCGATGTACTTTTCGCCCATCTCTGTTAATATGAATCTATAGGAATTATACCATTAGTGAGTCTATATGTCCTAGTTCTCGAATCGATAATTAATTTAGTAAATATTTTTGCAGGACGCTCCTTGTTGCTAATTTTCTCCGCTCAATAGTTAATTTTGTTACTATTTTCAATTATTAACATTTAAATAAATTCAAGTAGTAACCAAATGTGTCCTGCATTCACTTCACGACTTGCTACATCTAGGAATTATTATCATTACTCTGTCATTATGTCCTTATTTTTATTTACATACTGTCATATTTGAATTGAATGGTATTATATTTTTTGAGGCGAATCTATATATATTTTCATCAATATTTGCTAATTGAACATTTTATTTCAGAAAATGGTAAATAAATGGTTAAACGAGGAACAAATTGAAGATATGCTCATCTGTTTACCTTCTGACTACGAAGAAGATACTGATGAGGAAGACATAGAGAGTACTACTCTAATTGAAACTGCATTAGATGTTGCACAGATATCTAATGAACAAGAGTATAATTACTGTAGAAACAGATAATTCCAATCAAAATGAAGAGATTATAATAAATATAGATTCCTGTGAAGTATTCCCTGAGCAACAGATTGAACCAGACACATCTCAGGAGAAAAGAAAATGGAAGAAAAAACCTGAGACAGCAATAAATACATCATTTCATGACACGTCAAAAGTTTCACAACAATTTGTTAACACTCCACTTGATGCTTTCATGAAATTCATAGATGAAGACATTACACTATGAAACAAATCTAAAAAGTGTACAAAGGGGCAAGCCAATCAGTCTTTCAAAAGATGAGCTCAAAGTCTTTCTTGGCATTAATTTTATCATGAGTTATCATGAACTACCCAGAATTTCTCATTTCTGGTCATGTGCAAAAGATCTGGGAGTGCAACCAATAATAGAATCAATGAGCAGAGATAGATTTCAGAATATTCTTAGTAATCTGCATGTGAATGACAACACCAAGATGAATCTTTCAAGAAAGGACAAAGTTTACAAAATTAGACCATTGTTAGACCATCTGAACGAGAAGTTTATTGAAAAAAGGGCACATTCTAAATATCTGGCAATAGATGAGTCTATGATACGTTTCAAGGGAAGATCCATGTTGAAGCAATGAAACCAATAAAGAGAGGCTTCAAACTGTGGTGTTTATCCGATAACACTAGTAACATGTTCCAGACAAAAATATATACAGGCAAGTGGAGACGCAAAATGCATCCGATGAGGTGAAGAAATTTGGATTGGGAGGTGCAGTTGTCCTATCTCTTCTAAAGCACATCAAAACAGCAAACCACAAAGTATTTTTTGATGATTACTTCTCTTCTCTTCCCCTCATGGAGACACTGAAACTTCATCATATTTTGGCGTGTGGAACAATTCGTTCTAATATAAAGGATGTGCCTTCTCTTGCTCCAGACAAATCTCTCAAAAGATTACCGCTCCACTTCTGATGGCATAACAGTGTATAAATGGATGGATAAAAAGGCTGTCTTCTTCGTGTCATATTACCATGGCATATCTCCTACAACAGTGCAAAGAAAAAACAAGGATGGTTCTAAGTCCACAGTTCCTTGTCTTGATTTTCGAAGAGAAATCGCTCTCGGACTCCTCACGTTTGCTGAACGAAGAGTTGACGCTGGTCAATCAAAGCGGCGCAAGATACAGTACTCTGTTCCACCTTCCGTTCGTTTGACTAATATTGGCATTCATAGACCAGTGTTTCACATTCAGAAAGGAGGGTGTGAGGTTTGCTCAAAGCGTGGAATTCAGTCTAGACCTGCCAGTAAATGTAGCCACTGTGGAGTTTTCCTTTGCTGCAATTCATCTAAGTTGTGCTTCAATGAGTACCACGGATAAACAGTTTTACTCATCTGTAAGAAAACGTTTGTGATTTTCAATGTGATGTAGATAATGTAAGACATGTTACTAGTCGAATAGTTTAATTGGTAATGAATAATACGCTTATGTTTTATCTTGACAATAATGCCAAAGGAATTCATTAATTTATAGGAATACACTCATAATGTAATATAGTTAGATAATAATCAGAACAGCAATAATCACCGAGACACTCATAAAGTTTATATTTCATAATTATAAGATGGAACAGTAAATAAAGAAAAATATGTTCATGCCTATACAAATTTAAATCCGTCTTGGTATATGAAGTTATAATTGATTACGGAAGTACTTAATAAAAAAACAAGGGAGATGTATTCTTTAATATCATCTAGATTCTAGATTCTAATACAATTATAAAATTCGTTAAAATATAATTAACAATGAATAGAGTAGGTTTCGCTCAAACTAGGTTGAGTTTTAATTAAGTACGGTTCCACATTTTCGATCATAGAATTTAGTTTATAATTATAGTAATGTACTAGTTATTGTAGATATACTTTTTCTTAATGTTCGAAAATATGGAACAGTCTGGTAACTCGGATTTTACCATAGTACCTATTTAAAAATAAATTCGATCAAGAGTGTAATTAAAACAGTAACCTCATATTATTAATTTCACGGTAAAACTTACTCTACTTTAATTACACCGTTACAATTACTAAGTTAGGTGATATCTGGAGTTTTAAATTCAGATAATTGTAATTTAAACCCGTCTTTAACCCTTTTGCTCCTGGCGGTAGTATAAAATACCACCTTATAAGATTGACCATACTAATCAAAAGAGAATAGTTTTTGTGCTTCTGATACTGTTAGTAGTGAGAAGTACCTTCAGAGATCACGATTATAGCGACATCTGGCATCTACGCTAGGTAAACAACTTGTTACGCCATTTGAACTGGAGAGAAGTCGCGGGTGAGTCACTAAATTTTTTCGCTGTATTTTTTTGCCCATATCTTGTTGGTAATCATGTTTGAGACTTATTTCTTTTAAGATATTATGTATGATACTTTCTTTTACCAATATATGTTATTTATTAACGTAATTATTATTACAAAATACAAAATTAGACCATTGTTAGACCATCTGAACGAGAAGTTTATTGAAAAAAGGGCACATTCTAAATATCTGGCAATAGATGAGTCTATGATACGTTTCAAGGGAAGATCCATGTTGAAGCAATGAAACCAATAAAGAGAGGCTTCAAACTGTGGTGTTTATCTTCAAACTCCAGCCACTGTGGAGTTTTCCTTTGCTGCAATTCATCTAAGTTGTGCTTCAATGAGTACCACGGATAAACAGTTTTACTCATCTGTAAGAAAACGTTTGTGATTTTCAATGTGATGTAGATAATGTAAGACATGTTACTAGTCGAATAGTTTAATTGGTAATGAATAATACGCTTATGTTTTATCTTGACAATAATGCCAAAGGAATTCATTAATTTATAGGAATACACTCATAATGTTTGTATGATAAATTCTTAAATTATTATTAATATTACAGCTATAATTTGTAACTGTAAGCTTACTATGCTGTGATACACATCTAGGGTGTTTATTTTTTTATATTAATTTATTTATTTTGCGTTATTTTCGTTATGAAATATTAAAAATAATGACTTATATTATATTAGACTATAATAATTATTATTGTTCTAATTTGTCAATTTTTCATAACTATATTCAATATATTTCTCATTCATAAGGGAAAATAAATATTAATAAAATCTAATTTAAATGTTATAAAGTCATAATAATTTAATAAACAGTTTCTCAAACCATTCTATCATTTGAAAATTTTATTCTCACTATTTACAATTTACAGGAAATGCGGTCCCTGAAAATACTGACGGTAGTCTCTGCTACCATCTCTATAAATTATAAAATAATTGAAATATTACAAATTTGATGAATAATATATCTTAGTTTGACATATTTAATTAAGCTAATTTATCACCATAAATTTAAAAACATAGTATGTCATCAAATTGCCGGATCGAAAGGGTTAACAATCCAATTTCCCACACTAGCTTCAAGGGGTACTAGGTACTAGGTAGTTTGCCTAGGTAGGTAATTAGTCTGCGAGTTAGATAAGTAGGTTGGTAAGTAATTAGCGTAGATAGGTAGTTATGTAGTCTGCGTGTGTAGGTAGTTAGCTATGTAGTCTGTGTAGCAGCGTAGATAGGTAGTTATGTTGTTTATCTAGGTAGGTAGGTAGTATAGTTATGTAGTTTACCTAGGTAGTTAAGCAGGTAGTTATATGATGTTAAATCACAGTGATGACTAACCAGAGGTGACTAAGTAGGGTCAAGTTGGTAAATTGTGGCACTTTAACTTACTGCGGTCTCTTATCTCAGAAACATTAAAAACCATCATGGCTTCAAAAAACTCTTGAAATAAATAAAATCTAGCACAAATTGAAATTATTTTGATATTAAAAAATTCAATATAAATCATTTTCAGATGGATTTTGAGACTTTCTTAATAAGGCTGCAATTAGAAATTAAGGGACCGCAATTTACCTGTGTGACCCTAGGTAGGTACTCTTTAGTTTATTATTTTAATTATGCTTGTTTTTAAACTATTTCCTCTGAGTCTCTTTAGAGATTATCACACCAAGGTACAGTATATAGAATAAAAAAACATCTAATTATAATTGTTCTTGATTACGCACACACAGATAACCTACCCCAACCAATTGCGTTTCAACACTGGGGTTTGAGGGAGGTAGGGATGGCCACTCTGATTTTAAGACAGACCTATAATTAACTAATAATATTATTTAGCTACTATGCTACTACTAAAGAGTATCATATTTCAAATGAGTGCACCTAATTAAATTTTAGATACCTATAAATTGTAATATACTTCATTCTAACTCTGAAAGTATTTAACTTTGTTGTTCCACTGATAAAATATTTCATATTCGTCTAGCCTCGCACGGGATTCAAGAAAAAACATCTTTTTATGCTTGCATTAAGTTCCATGAGGATATTTTTCCTTTCGAATACAATTCGAACATTCGCTCAGCATCCTTTTGGGATGTGGGATCTGAAGCGGATGTGCGGTATTCCAACAGAGTTCCCAGAGATATTGTCATGTTACTTAGGATCATATGTAATTATGTGAAAAAGCAAAAGTCATGATAAATCAGCTTCCAAATCTGTTTTAAATTAAAGTTATTATTGTTCTTCCATGGGGAATGACGCGACTGTGCCAGAAGCTAGGTTCTTAGAGTTAATGTCTCCACCTTTAGAGTTTACAATCTGAACATAGCGAATATCACATTCTAAAGACGACTTTTTGTCAAGGAATATTTGAGTTTTGAGTCTAAGTCACAGAATGTTGCATCTGCTTTTTGGTAACTTTTGTTCATCATCAAACTTATAACTTCAAATTTGTCAACATGATAAACAATTTTCGAAAGAAATTCATTATCTTCGGAAGATGTAATGAAATCTTTACAATACCGAAAAAACCGAAGAAATTCATCTCACAGTTCATATACTCGTTTAACAACATATATAATGAATCTATCATATATTAACATGATAATATCCAAAATCTTGAAATAGACACCAAGCACAAATCACAGTTCCAATTCATTAATCAAATATATTGAAAGAGCGTGAATTAATTCGAACGCACACTTATGGTAGTTTCTGTAAATCAACATGTTCAAACTCTCTTATAGATTAGGCAACTTAGCCAATGTTTCTTTAATTTTGAAATTCAATTATTAATCTGATAAGAAATGACCAAACGATTTAGTAGAATAAAATACTATAATTCTTACCGGAGAACAGGACTTCTAGTTCGAATTAATTTCTATCGAAATGTCAAGTTTATAGTATCGATAGATTTAATTGGCACTAGCTCTCAATATTTAAAGATGATCACTAATTGGTATAAGCAGTTAAACACAATTGATTTATTAGCATCCTTTTACTTTTATTAAGTAATGGAGGATCTTATACGAAGCAATGTTGTCAAATCTCGGAACATTAACAGAAAACTACACGGTTTTTGCTTTAATCAAGATTTTAATAATAGTCATAATTTTTATTTGCGATAATATATCCTTTTAAATCAATCTATTTAAAAAAAATAATGATGTGTAATTGTGTATGTTATTTCAGAAAACAATTACTTCGTAGGTATTATACTGGAACATTAAATGTACCACCCTGAGTTAGGAAAACGTATCACCAATGGTACATTTACACCAGATTGAGAAACCCTGGTACTCTACAATATAAACAGCACAAATTGTACATTTATTGTGTGATACATTAAAGGTCCTCTCCAGGCTCCGGGAAAAAAATGAGTTTATTACATAATATTATAGAACTAAGGTCTACGATCATTATTCTGTAAACCGCATACAATTCGGTCCAGTATATATTCTATTATATGATTTTAAAGTTTTTTAGTACTATGTGAGCAACAATCGAGCGAATCTCCAACCTGACGCTGAGAAAGAAGATTGTACACTCTTTGTTTTGATTTCAAATTTAGATTTATAAACAAACAATGCGTTTTCGGTCTTCTTTTAAAATATTAAGTGTTTCTAGAAGTATATAATCGTTATATAAATAAGTTTATCCAAATTTAAACCTATAAACGAATAATAATTAGACTTATTAAACCAAATACTTAGTTGACAATCAAAACAAATGGTGTACATTCTTCTTCTTCAGACTGAAAATTAGAAAGTCGGAAGTAAAGTAGGTTTTGTAGAGTTTGGATTATAAAAATCTTTAAAAGCATATAAAATTAAAAATATGCTATCAAATTTTATGGGGTTTGCAGTAAAATGTTAAGAAGCATTAGCCTCGTTGATTTAAGCAATAAAAAAATTTGCTTGGAGGGGACCTTTAACCATAGTTTTTTTCAGGAGGAGGTTACGTGCTCAGCAAGGGGGCTCTGATAATGTTCGTTGAGAAGGCTCTTCACAACAAAAAACTTTGTCGTCAAGACAACGGTGGATATGAAGATGCCGAAATGGGTACTACAATAATACTATATATCTTTATTACAATTGGAAAGTGTTAAACTAAATTTACTTTTTGTATTCATCATTTCTTGTTTCCAGGCATATGTTTGTTCAATATTGGAGTCATTGCAGGTGATTCGAGAGATCATCTTGGAAGAGGAAGATTTTTCCCTCTTAAGCCGTCTTATCACATATTAGGGAAGTTTCTAAAGGATGCCATGTTTTACCAAGATACTTTCTACCAATTTGTCAATGTAAGGTGGAGAGTATGTCAGTAGTGTAATACTCTGATCTTTGATCTAATCAGTTGCCTTTAATCACAAATTATATCTTTTTAATTTCCATAAAAATTTACTGATGATAATATATCTACTTACTACTTAGGGAACATCAGGATGCTCAGAAACAGCAATTACATTTCATTATGTGGAACCAAAAGTAATGTATTTGATGAATTACTTTCTATATCATCTACGTCCTTATGGAAAGAGATTTGACTCTGAATACCCAATGCCTTTACCACCAGATAGATCTGTCGTCCCAAAACATGTGAGTTTAGCTAAACTCACACAGTAGGGATCTTTCTTTTTCTCAAGTAAATCCGTCTCCTTCTTTATTCAATACATTTTTTCTATGAGATGTTCTCTTTACTTGAACGTGTACCGTTTTATATATACCGAAATTTATCTGTACGTACATGTACATCGGAATGTAAATAGCAAGTTAATAAATTAAGTCGTATTCGTTCTCATAGTACTTTGTTTATTCTCTAATTATATTTTGTTTAATAATGAACTCTTGTCATATTTGGAGCAATTGATATCAATAAACTTTATTTCAAGAAAGTTAAACTTGCACATACCTGTTCATTCTTTAAGATAAAATGATAATTTTTTATTAATTTTTCCCTTGTTTTTTAGGTATTGGAAGAATATGGTAAGATTGTACCGTCTGAAAAAAAACAGACTCAGTCTAAAACAAATGATTGATGACAAATGGAGAAATTCTCTTGAAATGAAACCTCTTAATAAATGAGTTTTTGTTATTCATAGTTTTAATTTCTGTTTCATGGGATTTCATTTGGTAATTGTGTTATTTTTTTATTAAAAATAAATTATTGGAATTATTAAATTAATATCGTTTAGTTCTTGCCAAGAATAACGAGAAAATTGGTACAACAACTGCGTTTAAGTATCAAATTAACTTAGGAAAAATTAGCAAATAGTTGCAACTAATAATATATCAGTGGAGTGGAGCAGAATACCTCTGCCGGGAGAGTTTAGAGTCGTCACACTCATAGTATAGATAGATATGGTATGTATATTTAAAAAATACACTGAAATTTAATGTAAATTTTAAATGTTCCAATAGAATTTAAAGGTCCTCTCCAGGCTCCGGGAAAAAAAATGAGTTTATAACATAATATTATAGAACTAAGGTGTACGATCATTATACTGCAAACCACATACAATTCGGTTCAATATATATTTTATAATTTGTTTTTAAAGTTTTTTAATACTCTGTGAGCAACAATTGAGCGAATCACTAATCTTATGCTCAAGAAAAAGATTGTACACTCTTTGTTTTGATTACAAATTTCAATTTTATAGACAAACCATGCGTTTTCGGCCTTTATTTAAATTATTTTATGTATTAATTGTTTTCTGAAGTATATTAACGTTTCAATTATAAGTTCATTCAATTGTATACCTTTACACGAATATTAAATGGATTTATTAAACCTAATACCTAGTTGACAATCAAAACAAATGGTGTACATTCTATTTCTTCAGGCTGAAAATTTTGTAAATTAGTAAGTTGGAAGTAAAATAGGTTTTGTAGAGTTTTGATTTTAAAAATCTTTAAAAGCATATAATATTAAAAATACGCTACCAAATTCGATGCGGTTTGCAGCAAAATGATAAGGAACATTCACCTCGTTAAATAAAGCAATAAAAATATTCACTTGGAAAGGACCTTTAAGTTATAGAAATTTAAAATAAGGATTAGTAAAACTAGTTAGAACCCAAGAATTTAATTTAAAAAAAAAGATTTGAACAATTTAGTTTTTAAATCCTATCGAATTTGATTAATTATAACTAACTAGTTATAATTCAAAAAAAAATGAACGGCACAGGGTGGAGGTGGTCTCAATAATTTATTTAAACTAATATGGATTCTATGTAATATGAATTCAACAAAAATAAAAAATCAAGAAAAAACTTATCTCTGCTTGATAGCCAAACGAGAGTCAGGTTCACAGCCAAATGTGGTGGTTTAGACTCATACACAGTGGTGGTTTAGACTCATGGACAGTGGTGGTTTAGACTCATGAACAGTGGTGGTTTAGACTCATGCACAGTGGTGGTTTAGACTCAAGGACAGTGGTGGTTTAGACTCATGGACAGTGGTGGTTTAGACTCATGAACAGTGGTGGTTTAGACTCATGGACAGTGGTGGTTTAGACTCATGGACAGTGGTGGTTTAGACTCATGGACAGTGGTGGTTTAGACTCATGGACAGTGGTGGTTTAGACTCATGGACAGTGGTGGTTTAGACTCATGGACAGTGGTGGTTTAGACTCATTGAGACAGGTTTTAGCTTCAGACAGGTTTTAGCTTCAGACAGGTTTTAGCTTCAGACAGGTTTTAGCTTCAGACAGGTTTTAGCTTCAGACAGGTTTTAGCTTCAGATAGGTTTTAGCTTCAGGCAGGTTTTAGCTTCAGATAGGTTTTAGCTTCAGACAGGTTTTAGCTTCAGACAGGTTTTAGCTTCATACAGGTTTTAGCTTCAGATAGGTTTTAGCTTCAGACAGGTTTTAGCTTCAGATAGGTTTTAGCTTCAGACAGGTTTTAGCTTCAGACAGGTTTTAGCTTCAGACAGGTTTTAGCTTCAGACAGGTTTTAGCTTCAGACAGGTTTTAGCTTCAGACAGGTTTTAGCTTCATACAGGTTTTAGCTTCAGACAGGTTTTAGCTTCAGACAGGTTTTAGCTTCAGACAGGTTTTAGCTTCGGACATCAATTAATTTCGTACCAACTGAGATAAAAATCTGGGTAATAAATTAATTATTTATATGGAGCTAAAATAATGGGGAACAAATAAGACAGTTGCATTTAAATTGAAGCTTCCTGTTCGTGTATATAAGGCTGCCTAGCAGCTCGGTTCATCAGATAATTGTCGACGATTCGAAATCATCGAGTTTCATGAAGGTCGAGATAACGAAGGGAAAACTGTGAAAAAGCTACTCCAGATGTACTCTGTTCCACTCCACCGATATATTATAAGTTGCAACACTTTGCTAATATCAGTGGAGCTACGTCAGAGTACCTCCCCGTGTAACAATTTATGTCCGGAGCACATCCCGTGGAATTCCTCATCGCACATCCCCTGTATGTCCGGTGCGGAGTTCGAGAGGTGTTCCGTTTTTGTAAAGTACAGAGTAACTCCTCTCAGAAACTAACCTGATGTTCCGCGGAGGATATGTAATGTTCGGGGAGGATGTGATAGGGATGTTCGGTAATGCTTATAGGATATAAATGGAACATCCAGAGGAGTTCCGTATCACAATAATTATTAGTTTGGATGATCTGTTGCTTACTAGGCTTTATAGACTACATATATTGTACTGATTATGTAGGATTCATAGGTTTTTATCCTTTTAATATACATATGAACCTAGTGTTCGGAGTTTACTGGAACAAAATCCCGTACCTTTGACAGGCGCGTATACAAGGGGGGGGGGCATTTGGGGTAGATGCCCCCCCCCCCTTGAGGTCTGAACTTTTTAAAAATAAATCTACGGATTAATACAAATATATGGATTAATCCTCCAAATTGAAGAAATTTCAAATATTTGATTATTTTTAATTGCTTTTGACTTGCAAGAACACTGTATTCTATCAGAATCGTCATTTTTAAATTGCGAAATTGGAGAAATTAAATTGCTTCAAGTCGTATTATGTATAAGCTATTTCTATCACCCTATTAATATTAGCATTGTTCTTCAATTTAAAAATGTTTTTGAATTTGAGAAGAAATGCATCGTCCTGTACTCTGTAGTTTGCCAAAACACCTTCTTCTTCTTCAACAGTATGCCGAAAATTCATGCTTTCCCAAGATGAATGGAAGGGTGGCTTCACAAGAGTTCGTGTTCCATTCAATGAAACTGGTTCTATTCACAAGAAAAAGCTAATGAAAACAAAACCAAAAAAACACAAACTGCGATTCAGGAGGTGAAGAGTTTTTTGAAGAAACCAATAGTTTTTCTCTCAGAAAAGCTTTTCAGCAGATTTCATCCACACCAAAACCACGTGGTTTCCGTTTTTATCATTGAACTTCAGTTCGACCATTAACGAAAACCACATAAATAGCGGTTTTGTAAGTGGATTATGCAGCAACCATCCAACATTGCCAATTGAATCGTTTGGACAGACGAAAAATAAATTTGCCTCCATCAAAAACACATCGAAAAAATACGAATGAAAATCCTCGAAATATCTGGAAAACAAATGATAGGTATGATGCTAAGGTAATGAATCTAATGATCTTCGTTGCAGTTATTAATGAAATGGTTCCAATTGTTCAAGCATTCCTTAACGAATATGGCAACTTGCCATCGGTTAATGTTGTAACAAAACTCTGATTGCTCAAGCACATCATTTGGCTCAGCCTGCAACTTCTTCACTTTGGTGGATGCAAGATCACATTGCACAAAAGCAGCTCCAGTATTTTCAATGAAATGTTTCGAGATGGGGGGATTAGCAGAAATACGGAAATAAAATTTCTGTTCAGCACACAGTCCAAATTTCAACCCTTTGGACTTTCACATCTGGGCTGCTGCACAAACTCGAGTTTATATATAAAAAAACATATTCCAACGAGTCTCTTATACAATGAGTTCAAAGCTTCGCTCAAATATATAGCAAGAAGACTCAAGAAAGTATGGAAGAATGATCTCAAGTGTGCGTCGTTCTGTCTTCAGACTGGTGGGGATCATTTTCAACAACTTGTGTAGGACCTCAGGAAATGTGCCTTATATGATATAATAGTATA
Organism: Caprella mutica; assembly: GCA_947561585.1. NCBI lineage: Eukaryota > Metazoa > Arthropoda > Malacostraca > Amphipoda > Caprellidae > Caprella > Caprella mutica. The sequence continues at coordinate 112,247 of CANNZV010001612.1, read as the reverse complement.
AATGATTAAAAATAATAAAAATCCTTTCTTTTCCTACAAAGTGATGTATCTCTAATGGTGTTTGACTTATTTTAAGTGCTTTTAATTCGCATTTGATGGAACACATCGTATAATGAATAATATGGTTTTGATGAGTTTTGCAGCAGCCAATGATTGAATATTATGATTAAGTTATTGACTAACAGTCTATTAGACCTAAAATACAGCAAATGGACTATAAAATACATACACTGTGTTCCATCAGAAACGACATTTTTCAATTACGAATTAGAAGCACTTCTAATGCATCAATTGTCATCATAGATACATCATTTTGATGGAAAAGAAAGTATTATTATTAAACATATATTGTCCTATATCATATGAGGCACATCTCCTGAGGCCCTACCAAAGACAGAACGAAGCAATCTTCAAAACATTCTTGCAAAATTTCTTGGGGTCTCCTGGTAATATATTTCAGCAAAACTTTAAACACTTTGTATAAGAGACACAATGGAATTTTCTTCTTTTTCATACATAAACTCAAGTTTGTGCAGCAGCCAAGAAGTGAAATCCAAAGAACTGAGATCTTGACTGTGTGTTGGCCAGGGATTTTCCGTTCTTCTGCTAATGAATCGACCTCGAAACTTTTCATTGAGAGACTCTACAGCTGTATTTGTGCAATGTGATGGAGAGCCGTCTTGCATCCACCAAAGTGAAGAATGAGTTGCAAAATGGTGCAGTCTGTGCCAAATAATGACCTGGAGTAATCAGAGATATGAAACACCAATAACCGATGACAAGTTGCCATCATTGTCAAGGAATGCACAAAAAATTATATCCATTCAATTAATATTGGCAACAAGGATATTACCTTAGCATCATATACCTATCATTTATTCCGTTGATATTTCGAGGATTTTCATTAGTCTACACTCCATTGTTTTTTCAGGTGACCGTACGTTTCGTTACTGGACGTTTCGTTACTAGGACGTTTCGTTACCAGGACGATTCGTTACCAGCTTTTCCGTTATGTTTTAAGGAAAGGAAACTATTTTTTTTATTTGAAATGGGTTGCCGACTGCATTTTATACCAATCCCATACATTATAAATTTATTCTACTTTAAAAATAATGTCTACTTTTAAAACATATTTTTTACTCGTTTGGTTATATACCTATTGATTATAATCAGAGGTATTGAAATTAACAATCATCACTTAATGTCTTTGATTAGAAAAGTTGTAAGTGAAAATATCATGGATACCAATCGATATAGAAGTTATATAACAATAATTATAAATATTTTTCCTCACACGATCGAAAATGTGGTTCAGTCCGAGAACTCGGAGCTTGCTATACTGCCTATACATTTGGAAAATCTTTTGTTTTTGATATCTCCGAAAATGTTTTAACGTTAGGGTAAAATTCAAATAACAGATGTTATAAGATACCGAATGAAAATAACTTAATGAAAGAAACATAACCTTCCGCAATTTTGCGAAAGTAATAACTATTTTCGATCATATAAGAAAGGACTATATTGTATAACATTTCAACTCTTTATTCTTATTCTTATAAACTATTTTCTAATATGTTTGAAAATTTCTGGTAATAGGTTCAGCATAGAAAAAAAAATTCAGTACATATTTATAATGTATGGGATTGGTATATTGTTTAGTCTATGTTCATTTCAAATTTAAAAAATCTTTTGTAGCGATTCGGAACTAAAAATCTGGTAACGAATCGTCCAAGTAACGAAACGTCCTAGTAACGAAACGTCCTAGTAACGAAACGTCCTAGCACCGTTTTTTTGATGTGTTTTTTTACTGATGTAGGCAAAGGAAACTCTCGTTGGATGGTTGCTGCAGAATCCACAGACAAAATTGACTTCTCTGTGCTTCGTGCACATCATTTAATGGTTTAAATGAAGTGTGTTGGTAAAAACAGAAACGAAGATCATGTCTTACGATCTTTCACAACGAAGCTTTGGTGGGTGAAATCTGCTGAGAAGTATTTTCTGAGAGAACAACTATATGGGTTTCTTCTAAGAAAATCTTCGCCTCCTTAATCACTGCTTCTGTTCATTTTGGTTTTATTTTCACTTGCTTTTTCTTGTGGATAGATTATAGAAGCAGTCTTATTGAAAAGACCACGAATTCTTCTGAACTAATTCAGGTGGTAAGAATTAGCCGCTCTTCATTTTTTTTTGGAGTAAAGCATGAATTCTCGGCTTACTGTAGAGGGAGAAGAGTACAGAGTACAGGACGATGCATTTCTTCTCAAATTCAGAAACATTTTTAAGGTTGAAGATCAATGCTAATATTACTGGGATGTTAAAATCCATTCTCTATGAACAAAATGACATATGCATAATAAAACTTGAATCATTTTAAGTTCTCCCAATTCGTAATTTAAGAATTACACTTCTGATTGAACACAGTCAGAATGTAAGCATGTTCAAAGCAATTTAAATAATCAAATAACTGAAATTTCTTCAAATCTGAGGATTAATCCGTAGATTTTTTTCGGACATTAACAAATTTGAAAAGTGCCCCCCCCCCTTGACCGAATCCTAGATACGCCCCTGACCTTTGATACTCTCTAGTTTGATACTGCAAATCTTATTAAACTTTGGGGCCTAATGTCAGGTGGGAATGGAGAATTAAAAGCACAATTGTTTTCTTATTCTTTTCAATAGAGGCACACAAAGTTAACAGATGTTATTAATAAATATTAATAGGTAGTTTCAAATTAGTTTGGAGTAGTCTGCAAATGTAAATAAATAAATTCAACAATATCAATATGAACACAAATTATTAAACATTACTAAGGTAGTATAGGAGAAGTACAAGTATTAGGTACAAAATCAGATAAATATATATAGGTAGGTTTTAACTGACTCAAATAGCAATTCTATTTTTCTATTAAATATTGGGGCATTGTACGTTCATGATAGCATAATTATAAATAAGTTCACATAGTGAGGACATTTAAAAAACTGCAGAAATTGCGGTTACACCCTCCCACAATATGAGTTTCATCTAAACGATACCTAAAAGTTCTTAGGTAAAGTATCGATAGTTCGCTCAGTTTGATAAATTCAAAATACAAGTTAACTAAACATCAAGCAAACAAAATGTATACACAAGTTAATAATTAAATTTTATCGAACATAACCGAATTTTTCTTTATCCGATGGCCACTGGATGATTTAAGACTGTGACTAATTCCGAGTCTCCAACCTCCAGGGATCTTCTATTGTCGTGCCATTTTGCCTCTTGTAGTCAAACTAAGTATTCTTTTTTCCATCTTGACAAGAAATAATATGCTAAATCTTTAAAGGTCCCTTCCAAGCAAATATTTTTATTGCTTTATTTAACGAGGCTAATGTTTTTTATCATTTTGCTGCAAACCGCATCGAATTTGGTAGCATATTTTTGATTTTATATGCTTTTAAAGATTTTTATAATCGAAACTCTACAAAAACCTACTTTACTTCCGACTTACTAATTTAAGAAATTTTCAGTCTGAAGAAAAAGAATGTACACCATTTATTTTGATTGTCAACTAGGTATTAGGTTTAACTAATACATTTAATATTCATGTAAAGGTATAAAATTGAATGAACTTATAATAGAAACGTTTATATACTTTAGGAAACAATTAATATCTAAAATAATTTAAATAAAGGCCGAAAACGCATGGTTTGTTTATAAAATTCACATTTATAATCAAAACAAAGAGTATACAATCTTCGTCTTGAGCATCAGATTAGTGATTCGCTCAATTGTTGCTCTCACAGAGTATTATTAAACTTAAAAACAAATTATAAGATAAATACTGAACAGAATTGTATGCGGTTTGCAGAATAATGATCGTAGACCTTAGTTCTATAATATTATGTTATAAACTCATTTTTTCCCGGAACCTGGAGAGGACATTTAACCTGCTTGTACCGTCTTTTAGTACAAGAGTCTTCTTTTGCGAACGAGCAAGGTGGAAAGGCAACTCCACTATTCAATAACAAGATAAGATCAGGAGTTAACGGATAATCATCTTCAGGATCATTAGATATCTGTGTTAATATAGTTGGTGGCTGTTTAAGGTAGACCCCTCTTCCCACTATGAAGTACATAGAAGCTCGTATGTGGACTTCATGAATATTTAAGACACTTAAGGCAGGTACGTATCATCTGCACAGTTGAAGTGCATCGTGGAAGAGCTTCATTCCTGATATTTACTAGACTGACAGAATTTTTAAGAGGTGAGTCGATTTCGTGATGATCATTTAAAAGTAACTTTTTACTTTCATTCACCTTTGATAGCCGTATTTTATTTTCTCGAGAACAGCTAACTGCACTAGAATCTTTAAGAGAATCTCTAGCAAAAACTTTATTTATATGATCAGACAATTTTTGGTTTATATAATTTATTTCAGTTTTATTGCAAACTAACCTTTTTATTTTCTCCCCTCACAGGTCCATTGAGTGCATAGCCGAATTTGTGAAGAGATGCCTCTCCTCCCTCGACAATCTGCTTAGGTTTGAGAACTGCAGGTGCGTTCATGCCATTTAGTAGACCGATTATCTCATCCACGAAATTAAATGGCACTTCGGAACCCAGGTTACATTGAAATATCCCAGGAATATTCCCTGGATATTTAGATGTTCCCTCATTATCCGCTATCATGGAATGATATCGAGGGAATATCCCTGGAACAGAGAAAAAATTAGCTGTTCCCCTTACTATTTCAAGGGAATATCCCAGGAATTTGTGAAAATTAGCTGTTCCTTACGATTTCAAGGGAATATCCCAGGAATTTATGGAGATTAGCGTATCCCATTACGATTTCGAGGGAATATCCCAGGAATTTATGGAGATTAGCGTATCCCATTACGATTTTGAGAGAATATCCCTGGAACAGAGAAAAAATTAGCTGTTTCCCTTACGATTTCGAGGGAATACCCCAGGAATATATGGAAATTAGTGTATCCCATTACGATTTCGAGGGAATATCCCTGGAACCAAGAAAAAAATTAGCTGTTTCCCTTACTATTTCAAGTGAATATCCCAGGAATTTGTGAAAATTAGCTGTTCCCGTTACGATTTTGAGGGAATATCTCAGGAATTTATCAAAATTATCTTTTTCCCTTACGATTTCGAGGGAATATCCCAGGAATTTGTAGAAATTAGGTAATCCCCTTACGATTTCGAGGAAATATCGCAGGAATCTATGGAAATTAGCTTATCCCATTATGATATAGAGGGAATATCCCTGGAACCGAGAAAAAATTAGCTTTTTCCTTTACGATTTCAAGGGAATATCCCAGGAATTTGTGAAAATTTGCTGTTCCCCTTACGATTTCGAGGGAATATCCCTGGAATTTATGAAAATTAGCTGTTTCTCTTACGATTTCGAGGGAATATCCCAGGAATTTATGGAAATTAGAGTATCCCATTACAATTTCGAGGGAATATCCCTGGAACCGAGAAAAAATTATCTGTTCCCTTTACGATATCAAGGGAATATCCCAGGAATTTGTGAAAATTAGCTGTTCCCCTTACGATTTCGAGGGAATATCCCAGAAATTTATGAAAATGACTGATTCCATTACGATTTCGAAAGAATATTCCAAGATAGATAGATAGATAATAAGCTGATCTTCTTACAATTCCGATAGAATATTCCTATCACGATTTCGAAGGCCTATTCCAAGAATTAATGAAATTTAGATGATCTCCTCGTACGATTTTGAGGGATTATTCCGAGAATTCATAAAATTAGCTTATCCGTTCACGATTTCAGGAGAATATTCCATGAATTTAGTAGTAATTATCTGACTCTCAACAATTTACAAGGAATGTTCAAATAATATTTCATTTCAATTTGTAATTCCATCTGACCATGATTTATACGAACTTGAAAAGAAAATGGCCTTCTATTCCGCTTATACATAGTATAAAGATGGTGTTTCTCAAATATTTTTTTATAAATTAATAGTTAACATGATGAAAGATGTAGTATTATTTAATTAAGTTAATGTTCATGAAAAATTGATTAAAGTCAGTCAGTGGTTAAATGCAAACCGTCTCTCTCTTATGCTGATAAAACTAATTATTTGGTCTTTACTCATAAATCTGTGGATCTCTCAGCTTCACCTATATCATAATGAACGACTCTCGTAAATCTCTTGTTCCAAATTTCAAGTTCCTGGGTATAATCATTAGTCACCTTAACTTTAATCAACAGTGCAGTGTTTTATCTAGGAAACTATCATATGCTGTAGGCGTAATTCGTAGGGTGTCCTGTTATGTCCCGGAGAAGTACTGAAAACTTATAATTTTTCACTATTTTATCCGCACTTGATTTACGGCATTTCTGTTTGGGGGGGATGCGGATCAACAAATATTGGAAGAGTTGCTGCAATGAATAATAGAATGCGCTCTCATTAATTTGGCTCATTGTATAATGATTGTTTTGTACCATATCCATGTAATCACGTAAATAATTATTTTTGATCTCTGATATCCATAACCCAAGTAACATTTAGATATTCCCGGAATATACCCTCGATATCTATATATTCCCTCAATATCCGTTATCGTAAAATGATATAGAGGAAATATTTCAGGGATTAGTGAAAATGAGTTGATCATCTAATGATATCGAGGGAATATTCCAGGAATTAGTGAAAATTAGTTGATCCCCTAACGAAATCGAGAGAATATTCCAGGAGTTAGTGAAAATTAGTTGATCTCCTAACGATATCGAGGGAATATTCAAGGAATTAGTGAAAATTAGTTGATCCCCTAAACATATATCGAAAGAATATTCCAGGAATTAGTGAAAATTAGTTGATCCCCTAACGAAATCGAGAGAATATTCCAGGAATTAGTGAAAATTAGTTGATCCCCTATTTATTCAAGTAATTAGTGAAAATTAGTTGATCCCTCACGATATCAAGGGAATATTCCAGGAATTAGTGGAAATTAGTCGATATCGAGAGAATATTCCAGGAATTAGAGATAATTAGGTGACCCCAAATGATATCGAGGGAATATTCCAAGGATTAGTGAAAATTACTTCACCCACTAACGATATCGAGAAAATATTCCAAGAATAAATTAAAATTACTTGATCCCCTAATGATATCAAGGGAATATTCCAGGAATTTGAGAAAACTAGCTGATCCCCTAATGATATCATGGGAATATTCCAGGAATTAATGAAAACTAGTTGATCCCTTTCCGATATCGAGGGAATATTCCAGGAATTAGTGAAAATTAATTGATTCCCTATTGATATCGATGGAATATTCCAACAATTACAGAAAATTTGTTGATCCCCTAAGGATATTGAAGGAATATACCAGGAATTACTAAAATTCAGTTGATTCACTAACAATATCGAGGGAATATTCCAGGAATTATTGAAAAATAGTTGATCCCAAAAAGATATACAAGAAACTATTATAAAAGAAAAAATGAAAAATAATCTATGAAATATGAAACTATATTTATCGATGATAACCTAAAGTTAAACTTGAGTTATCATATTGCATAAAGTTCATTAAAAATCCTACTTCTACTGTGTCCAGCATGGAAGAGTGGTTAGCGTCGCAAGCAGAAGTCAACAAGGTGCTTGTTCGAGACCCGGGAACATCACTTCATTTCTTTCTCCATTTATTTCCATTTAATATGTATATAACAATATGTATCATTCAACTAATTCATGTATAAAGTCAAATGTACACGTACAAATGCTGTATATGCTAGGAAATATTAATTTTGGTTTTCTTATTTTTATATCATTCCTCTATTCTAGATATCCAGAGAATATTCCCTCTTGTTCCCATTGATATCGAGGGAATATCCATTCACTTTCATATTTTCATTCCCTTGTTAAGGAGGGGATAACAGATTTGATATTCCCTTTCTCTTCCCTTGATATCCAGGGAGGATTCCAGGAATATTTATATTTTAATTCCCTCTTGTTCCCCTTGATATCGAGATAATATCCATTCACTTTCATATTTTCATTCCCTTGTTAATGATGGGATAACTGTTTTGATATTCCCTTTCTATTCCCATGATATCCAGGGAAGATTCCAGGAATATTTATATTTTAATTCCCTCTTGTTCCCCTTGATATCGAGGGAATATCCATTCACTTTCATATTTTCATTCCCTTGTTAATGAGGGGATAACTGTTTTGATATTCCCTTTCTCTTCCCTTGATATCCAGGCAAGATTCCAGGAATGTTTATATTTTAATTCTCTCTTGTTCCCCTTGATATCGAGGGAATATCCATTCACTTTCATATTTTCATTCCCTTGTTAATGAGGGGATAACTGTTTTGATATTCCCTTTCTGTTCTCTTGATATCTAGGGAAGATTCCGGGAATAAATAATAAAATTTCCCATATAGATCCCCTGGATATCAAAAGGGAATATCGCCTTATCGCGAAAAGTGTATAATAGGAATATTCCATAGAACAATGAAGGGGATATCAGGGGAATATCTCTGGGGATAACACGGGAATATCCCGGGAACAATCAAATGTTACCTGGGAAAGGTGCCCGGGCAAGAAGGTTTTATTCCTGGGATATTCCCTCAATATCTACAATATTCCCTTCTAATCTCCACTCACAGTTTGATGATGAAGGGATATTCCTGTAACAATAATATTGGATAGTATTCAAATTCTTATACGAGGGAATATTCCAGGAATATTGGAGAGTTACAGTATTCGGTCAGATATCATCCTAGGATATTCAGCGAATATCATATTTCTATAGTATTCCATACGAAACAAATTGGAATATTCTTGGAATATGTATTTTTGACAGTATTCCATTCTGAATATCCCATAAATATCCCAAGAATTATCAAGCTAGTTACGTATAATAGTATTCTCCAAAAATAAAACGAAGGAATATCCTTGGAACAATTGGGATCTACAGTATTCTTCTTGAAACTATGACGGAATGTAACAGGAATAGAATGGAAAATTTCACTTCCTAAGAAATAATTTTGAATAACCCTGGAAATATTTCAATATTTTGATAAGGAATATATCACCTTGGTTAATATGAAGGAATGTTCCTGGAAGATGGCAAATTTAAAGTATGTTTGTCAAACACCAAAGGAATGTCAATGGAATCGAACGATGATTTTTTTTATTTCCTTAGAATTTGTATGTCTTATTGGAAAACTAAGTAACGTGGGTTTGAGAGATGAACTGTTGTAATTTGGATTTCATATGTTCTCTTATAATTTAACCATCTATATAATTTTTAACGCTTCTTGTAGTTTTAGAGGATAGCGCAATAGTTTAAGCTCTTCAACTATGTCTATGAGGTGTTAGATTTCCTTGTTAGGTATGTGCTTCCATTTTCATCTTCCATTCATACAAAACTCCTTCACGGAGCTTTTCTGCATCCATGAGCATTGTTACTGACTTCTTCTAAAAGTCACTTTCCTTTCTGGCTGCTTCTTCCAGTCTCTTGTATTTCAAAACGTCAGCGATATGGCCTTTTGTTCTAAAGCATATACTAAACCACCAAGTGAATTAAAAATATCGATCTAAATGAATAGAGTTTCGGATGAGCGAATTTAATGCTGCTGGCTCCCTATTAGAAATTAGTAGTACCTACAATAATTACTTATTTCGTTTGTATGAAATCCGAAACTACTAAAAGTTGCAAATCATGTAGCCAAAATAATTTTTATCCAATTTAGTTTTCGCCTTGCAGCATTGCAGTTCAGACGTAATAGACGGGTTATAAGAGATAGTCGTTAAATTAGTGTTAATTCAAGAAAAAAGAGGTTAGTATTGTGATTGTAAATGTTTAACGAATGTCCACCATTGTGTATATTTTATCAACAGCAGTTATAACTCAACTATTTTTGATTTTAGTTTAAAGTTAAGTATTGATATGTGGTGATAACGGAATAAAAGTAGTGTCAAGCAGGTAAATTGCGGTACACTACCCAACTGGGGGTACGGTCAAGAGCCCCCCTGGTCATGAGCCCCCCCGGTCACGAGCCCCCCCTCCCTGTTTTTTTAATCCTTATTTACCTAGTTAAACAAATGAAGAACTACTTAGATAGAAATAACTGAGAGTTGCTAATGTAGTTTGTTGTGTCCGTTAGTTTGTTTTAATGCACACTTCATGATTGTTTAATGACCTGGCGGTGGGGGGGGGGGGGGGTTCGGGGGGCAGCACGCCCCCCGATATACATATATTTTATGTCTAAATAGTCTAATCAGTAATGAACTACAAAAGTGTCTATAAGGATTAAATAATATAGGTAAATAAGGATTTAAAAACAGGGGGGCTCGTGACCGGAGGGGCTTATGACCTAGGGGTGCTCATGACCGGGGGGGGGGGGCTCATGACCGGGGGGCTCTTGACCGTGGGGGCTTATGACCTACACCCAACTAACTGAGGCCTCTAACAACTGACACATCACAGCTTCAAAACACACGTTAAAAACTCAGATTAACGAATTATAGCATGCACTGCGCTTCTTTTTATATCTATGTAAATTCTAATGTAATTTCGGTTCAGAATGTTTTTTGACTCTCTTGAGAGGGCCGCAATTAAAAATTAAAGTGCCGTAATATACCTGCGTGACCCTACTTACCCTAGCTATACCTACCGTACTATTTTAGTTTGTAGGCCTATTTCTATTCATATATATACTTAGTTTATACTTTAATTGTAAATGGGTTCACTATGTTTATTTATATCATGAAATGTTTATTGATATTTAGCTATAAGCTAGGTTAAACAATATATATATATATATAGCCTATGTTAGTGAATTATGAAATTTCATTAAATTATTTCTTCAGTGACCTGTCCTTTTAAACTGAGTAGAGTTTAATACAAAATTTTAAAAGTGTCAATAATGATTTTCAGCGTTGGTAATGTTCATAGTAGCTTTTCTTCGTTCATGATCCCTTTCTTGTTTTACTTATATTTGATTTTTTTTGTTTCTCAAAACCTTTTTTCCTATCTAAATCTGTATTCCCTTTACTATCTACTTTTTCTTCTTTTAAAATTTGAGAGAATAATTTCACTTAGGTTTTTATTTAATTTATGGATTAACTAGTTGAATACAGGTTATTGGTAAATGATGACTAATTATTTTATTTCTCAGTAGGTACCACTGTCACAGTTTCTGGCAATATGGTTGGCTAAGAAGTTACAAATCTGGAGACATGTCCTCTTCATTTCATTGTGTGTACTATATAGTATGAAGTGTGTGCTCTAAAACTATAGCTGTATTAACACCATTAGATTCACTTCATAAGTTCATAGTAGAGAATAGGAAGGAATTTAAGATTAATGACAAAATTAATCTCTCGATTGAATAAACTTGTTCCATGTTAAAAGAACCAAGTACAAAAGACTTTGTACTATATAGTTGTCACACAGGAAAGTGGCACATAGTATAGTAAGCTACGCTACAACCAATCGATTGTAGTGGTCGATAATTTTGCAATAAGAGACGAAAGCACTGTTGAGTGTTGACTGCATTAACAGATGGAAGAGGAAAATGAGGAGGTGATGGTAAATGAAACCTGTGAGCCTTCCTTAACTAAAAATTGAAAACTTTGCAGGTGAAAAGTACAACCATAGCGCTATAGAATAAATAAGAAACATCTAGCGAAAATTACTGACAGCTAGTAGATTGAGCCTTTATAACATGTAAACAAGTTGCCCAGGAATTAATTTATGTTTAATTAATTTAAGCCCTATCTAAATCATGTGCTATTTGATATTTTAATAAAATGATCGAAGTATATTTAGTTTCTTTCATTCCATACTAGTACAAAGGGGCAATTGTGGAAATGCCTAGATTTAAGTAATGTGTCCTGTAATTAAAGTTTTAATATTGTGATACACGAATTGTGAATTGTGATACACGACCACTTGTAGTCTCAGTTATTTAATTTCATTTATTCCCTCTTTCATTGAATTACTTATTCCATTGATATTCCTTCATCGTAGCCTATTTCTTTGGATGACCTACTCCATAGGTATAGCTTCAATATTCCCTCTTACTTTAGATGTCTTATTCTATAGGCATTCCTTCAATATTCCCTCTTACTTTGGATGTCTTATTCCATTGGCATTCCTTCAATATTCCCTCTTACTTTAGATGTTTTATTCCATAGGCATTCCTTCAATATTCCCTCTTCCTTTAGATGTCTTATTCTATAGGTATTCCTTCAATATTCCCCCTTCCTTTAGATGTCTTATTCTATTGGCATCCCTTCAATATTCCCTCTTCCTTTAGATGTCTTATTCTATAGGCATTCCTTCAATATTCCCTCTTCCTTTAGATGTTTTATTCTATAGGCATTCCCTCTTCCTTTAGATGTCTTATTCCATAGGTATTCCTTCAATATTCCCTCCATCTATGGATGACTCATTCCATTGGTATTCCTTCATTATTCCATTGAGATTCATCTCTGTGATTCCCTAAATTTTCCCTTGTGATTTATGGGATTATTCCATAAAAGTGTCAAAAAATTGCATTCCCTGAATATCAAAAAATGATCATCATGGAATATTCCTTGGGAATATTCCGAGAATGTTTTGGGAATATCCATTTTTTGCGCGGGTGAGAATAAGGTTTGACATCTTCTTGTGTTGATAGGTTTTCTTACTACCAGTACGTAAAATACAAGTTTAGAAATAAAAATCAATACATAAATAATTTTCTTTTTTTAACCCCATATCCGATAACTTGAGCTTTCACCTAGTACCAAAAGCTGCAAATGTGACGATTAAAATGCAGTGATTCACATTATAGATAATTAAACTTGAAGCGGTAATTGGACTCAATAAATCTATATATAATAATCATTATTTAACTTTTATTTCAATTGGTATCATACCATCAGCTATTATGTTACTAATTAAATAGTAGTTAAATAATAATATAGACCCTGTTAATAACTTGGAGCATATAGTACCCTATTGCTAAAAATATTTCACAGAGCACAAAATTCCTGTTTGTTCAATAAACACAATTATACAAGTCAAATTATCAAACTAATTACTCAACTATTATAACCTCCCAGCAAACATGAATGTATCTATTCGATGTCTAAACGACTCTGTATAACTTCTCTTCCGAAATCGAATACCAGTAACAAATTAGACATGGTGACATCAAGTAGACATCAATCCGATATCCGTTTGCACCGCTAAACCGCATCATATCAAGTATATTTGGCATCGAAGCGATATCGTTATAACAGCGTTGAATAGAAAGATAAATTAAGACATCTAACATACATAGGGATTCTGCATCGAACAGACGCCTAATTATATATCTGATATGCTTCGAAACGATATCCACTTGCATCCATAAAATAAAGAATTTAAAATTGAAAACTCTTACTTCATTGATACAACGTTCTGTACATTTAGATGCATAGCAATTTGATTAATGTTACATAATGTTATGTGTAAATTAAATGGGAAGATATGAAGTGATGTGTCCTGGTATCGTTCGTGGGCCCATACGTCCTCGTGCCTGTACCTCTGTCACATTGCCACCGTGGATGCATTTGACTAAAAAAAAATTTTGATATTAAACGACCCGGAGATACTTAAAGATATTTTAAAGTGAATAGAATAATACAGGCAAGCACTGCTTTTATAACCAAAAACACAACTTATTGTTATTACAAATAGTAATGAGTTGGTCAAATTTTTATATAATTGTAACTCCTTAAATATTTCGTTCTCTATGAGTTCAAATTATAGAAAATGTTTTGAGGCCACGACTTAGAATAAAGATGAAAGCTCTGTGATGCATTAATTAAAATTAATAGATAATTAAATTTTTATAATTATTGTGTTTCATTGAACAAACAGGAATTTTGTGCTCTGTGAAATATTTTTAGCAGTAGGGTATATGTTCCAAGTTATTAATAGGGTCTATATTTTTGAACACGTGATTAAGGAAAATACAATAATTATTATTTAACTACTATTTAATTAGAAGCAAAATAGCTGAAGGTATGAAACCAAATGAAATAAAAGTTAAATAATGATTATTATATATAGATTTATTGAGTCCGATAATCACTTTAAGTTTAATTATCTATATTGTGAATCACTGAATTTCAATCGTCTCATTTGCAGCTTTTGGCACTATGGTGAAAGCTCAAGTTATCGGATGTGGGGTTCCGCATTTTATGTGGAAAAATTATTTATGTAATGATTTTTATTTCTAAACTTGTATTTTCTGTACTGGTATCATGGATACCAATTTAAGTAAGAATTGAATAATGATAATTCTTATTAGTTAATTATTTCTTACATATTCGAAAAATGTGGAACCGTCTGATAACACAGAATTTACTCTAAAATGAAACATGTTAACTAGCCCATCAACTTTTAATTATTTACGTTTAGTAGAGGTTTAACGTCTGCTTCGGAACCAAAGGCCATGTCGCTAACGTCAAAAGGAAATGAAATACAAGGGACTGGAAGAAGCAGTGAGAATGGAAAGTGGCCCCATGGACGAAGTCACGACGCTCATGAATGCTGAAAAGCTACTTCGTGAATGCTGTCACAATTACCGAGGAATGTGACAAAAATGGTCACAAGCACCGGTGTCTGCACTCAAGGATGGAAGAGGGAAATGAAGTGGTAATAGTAAATGAAGTCTACGAGCCTACCTAACAGTAAATCTAGGACTTCATATGTAATTGTAGAGCATAACCCTAGTGCTATCCTCTAAAACTGCATGAAGAGTTAAAAACATTAAACATAAAATAGACTATACATAATCCAAATTACAACAGTTTGGGTCCCAAGGGGCGTCACCCCACTTCTCTTCTATTCACCAAAGATAGCTTCAGGAACCCCTCGGGGCTTATTTACAATAAGCAGTTTAGAATAGATTCATAACAACAAATGCACTGGCCATCGAAAAATCACTTGATTGGTTATCCATTTCATTTTCACGGTACTGGAGGAACACTGCTCAACAACCGATGTTCCAATATCGCTTACTTTACGTTGATCCATTGTACAATCGCACTAGCGTGCTAATGCCTTATCGTACCTTTACAACTGCCGTAGTCCCTTATAAGTTATAAGTGTATTAATTTTAAAGGGAGCACTACGTTATAGAAAGGTACAATCCAATTGAATAGAAATAATTCCTACATTTCTATACGTATTATATAACAGGAAGATAAGAAGAAAATGAATTTCAAAATTTGAAACTATTTTTTTTTAAACTACGTATCTGTTTTCGCACTTCTGGTCGAAGTATAAATTCAGATATCGTTTGGAAACAGACATGCCGACGTGGCGACGTCAAGATGCTGCTGTTTAAACCATGTATCGGTTTTCGTGTTTCTACTCTAAGTGTAAATTCAGATATCATTTAGAAACAGACATTCCGATATCTACTATGAGTCGAAATGGTTGCTAAGTCGATACCCACCGTTAGCGCTACGAATTCGACAGCAAACGGCATCGAATCGACATTCATATGTTTGTTGGGCTATATTTACTGAGTGAGAGTTAATCTATGGTCAAATTTTAATTAATGCATTCATTACTTTGAACTTTCATCACAAAGCTTTCATCTTTATTCTAAGACGTGGCCTCAAAACATTTTCTTTAATTTGAACTCATAGAGAATGAAATTTTTAAGGAGTTACAATTACATAAAAATTTGACCAACTCATTATTATTTGTAATTAGAATAAGTTGTGATTTTGGTTATAAAAGCGGTGCTTGCCTGAATTGTTCTATTCACTTTAAAATATCTCTAAGTATCTCCGGGTCGTTTAATATCAATTTTTTTTAGTAAAATGCATCCACGGTGGCAAAATGACATAGGTACAGGTACGAGGACGAAAGGACCACGATCGGTACCCAGACACATCACTTCATTTCTTCCCATTTAATTTATATATAACATTATGTAACATTTATCAAATTGATATGCATCTAAACGTACAGTACGTTATATCAATGAAGTAAGAGTTTTCAATTTTAATTAATTTATTTATCGGATGCAAGTGGATATCGTTTCGTAGCATATTAGATACATAATTAGGCGTCTTTTCGATGCAGAATCCCTATGTATGTTGGATGTCGTAGTTTATCTTTCTATTCAACGCTGTTATAACGGTATCGCTTCGATGCCAAATATACTTGATATGATGCGGTTTAGCGTTGCAAACCGATATCGGATTGATGTCTACTTGATGTCACCATGTCTAATTTGTTACTGGTATTCGATGTCGGAAGAGAGGTTATACAGAGTCGTTTAGACATCATATAGATACATTCATGTTTGCTGGGATAGAAACGTTTATATATTAGGAAACAATTGCTATCTAAAATAAAGGCCAAAAACGCATGGTTTGTTTATAAAATTCAAATTTCTAATCAAACAAAGAGTGTACAATCTTCTTCTTGAGCATCAGATTAGTGATTCGCTCAATTGTTCCTCACAAAGTATTAAAAAACTTTAAAAAAAATTATAAAATATATACTGAACCGAATTGTATGTGGTTTGCGGTAGGAATGATCGTAAACCTTAGTTCTAAAATATTATGTTATAAACTCATTTTTTTCCAGGAGCCTGGAGAGGACCTTTAAAGGTCCTCTCCAGGCTCCGGGGAAAAAATGAGTTTATTACATAATATTATAGAACTAAGGTATACGATCATTAATCCGCAAACCGCATACAATTCGGTCCAGTATATATTTTATTATATGCTTTTAAAGTTGTATAGTACTCTGTGAGCAACAATCGACCGAATCTCCAACCTGACGCTGAGAAAGAAGATTGGACACTCTTTGTTTTGATTTCAAATTTAGATTTTTAAACAAACAATGCGTTTACGGCCTTTTTTTAAGATATTGTCTCTAAAAGTACATAAACGTTTCTATAATAAGTTTATCCAAATTTAAACCTTTAAACGAATAATAAATAGATTTATTAAACCAAATACCTAGTTGACAATCAAAACAAATGGTGTACATTCTTCTTCTTCAGACTGAAAATTAGAAAGTCGGAAGTAAAGTAGGTTTTGTAGAGTTTGGATTATAAAAATCTTTAAACCCATATAAAATTAAAAATACAAATTTTATGGGAGTTGCAGTAAAATGTTAAGAAGCATTAGTCTCGTTGATTTAAGCAATAAAAAAATTTGCTTGGAGGGGACTTTTAACCACTCTCGATTATCATCAATAAACCTACTTATATCTTAGGCTTTTATAAATATATACAAATTTACCTCAAAATCCGTGAAATAGATAAAAGTAAGGCCACACCAATTTTAAAATTGCCATGTTTTTGAAGCTCGAAGAGAAGGAGGACTGGAAAAAATTGCGGTGATCGGATATGTGCAGCTCTGCTGAAACAAACTGACATCAAATCGAGTTTTCTGGTGAAAAAGTGGGTGAGATCATTGAATAAACATAAATAGAAGGTAAGAAGTAAATAATAATCATTTAAGTAGGACAGTGGGTAATAGAATTATCAATTAGGTATAGTAGGTCGGGTCCAGTAGGAGTGTAGGTAGGAATAGGATCCAAGTTGAAATAGACCGGTTAAACTTAGGCTAGACCAAAACCATTTAGGCAAGCCCAAGTTATAAGTTAACTAGGTAGTTTAGACAATAGTAGGTTTCATAGTGGTTTATATTAAATTGGTAGGTTATTTGCTCTTTATAAAATAGTAGGTATTCCTATTATTAACTCCATCATTAATTCATTATCTGTAAACATAGATCCCATACAGGCTATAATGGGTAAAACTAGTAACAAAAAAAAGGCTGCTAAGCGTAAAGCCGGTAAAGCTCTTAGTCTTGCTCTTACCCAAAAGCAAAAATCAAATGATGAAGAAATTGAAAATTCTGAAGCATCATCAAACACAGAAAATGAGTCCGATGTTTCTTCTATGGAAATTATTCCTGAAACTCCTTACTCCCAAATTAGTAACGAAAAAGTAATAGAATCTTCCGGAAATGAAATAATTAGTGACATAAGGGAATCTGGAAATGTCTCTTCAGGTTCTTTACCTACTCTCCATTCAGTAGAACCTGAAGCAGCTAGTGATTGTGAGGACATGAATGTAACCAGCTATAATTATGATTTCCCTGAGCTCCCAACTCCAAGTCCTCTTAATCAAACCCCTCCATCAACTCTCTATTCAGGCACAAATGATGAATTCATGGAACAGGACAGAATGTCTGAAAATCATGAAGGTGAGAAAAGAAAGAGAAATCCTAAAGCAGGTAGTTCAACCTCAATATTTGCTGGAAGTGATTCAGATGAGGTGAGCTTTGTTGGATTCCAAAGGATAAAGAGAAATAGAATTGGTGCTATCGAGAAAGATCAATATCTCGATGATAGCATAGCCTATCCTCCATCCATCTCCAACTCTCTTCATCTGGAGCTGGACAAAGCTCAACAAATTTTGCAGAAACCAACAAAACCCAAACTCAGATAAATGGCAATAATAGAGACCAAAATAACAATCCCACAAGTGGCAGAGGAAACAAGCAACCAAGAGCTGCAGACAGTAGAAGCAATAATACAGACACTACCATAATTATTGAACCAAAAGAAACTAGCCGTGCCCAATTCTTCAGTAGCAGTGTAAAGCTATTCAGAATACTTCAAAACTCTCCCTTTCAAAGTGCCAATATTACCCAATCCAGATCCAATATAAACAAAGGAATACAAATAATATCAATAGAAGACAAATCCAAAATGACAGAACTTCTGCAAATAACAAATCTTGGGGGATTTGAAGTAAGGTGCTATCAACCATCACCACAAGTGTACAAAGTAGGTCTGATAGGACCAATTGAAATGGACATAACAGAAGTAGAGATAGTTGAGCTGCTAACTGAAATGGGCTATCAAAATCCAAAGGCAGAGAGATTCGTTATAGGAAGAGGGGATTCTGCACGCATAACAAAAACTATGAAGATATGGCTAAATGTAAACAGCCTCCCTGAAAATATATGCCTCCTATATCGTAGATTCCCCATTACCCCATTCATTGAGAAACCTTGGCAATGTTACAAATGCCAAAGTTTTGGACATTCTGCCAAGAACTGCTCAAATGGAGACAGATGCGTTGTATGTGCTGGCCCACACAATGTAAAAGACTGCAACTTCAGAGAGGGAAATGCTAAAAAATGTGCTAACTGTGGAGAAAACCACACTGCAAGCTATGGTGGGTGCACTAGAATATTGCATGAAAGGAAAATACAACATGTTCGTGCGTTCCAAAACCTTTCATATAGAGATGCGGCAATGAGAGTAAAAAAAGATGGTCAAAATAGCATTGCCGAGAGAAATGGACAACAAAACAACATGATGATTAAAAGAAATTCTGATAACAAAAATAAAACTATGAAAGAAATGTCAACCCAAACAAATTTACAAAAAAGTAACAGTTCTGAAGAAAATTGCACAACAAATCAAAATAATCCAGAAAACCAAAATAATGCTACAAATCAAAACAGCACAACAAACAAAATTAATGCCTCAAACCAGAATACTGCATCTAATGAGAAACTAGCATTTTGTCTGTTAGATTTATTCATGTCAATGCTCAAAGCAGACTCTACAGCTAGAAAATGTGCAATCATCAGTAAGGCATTCTCTGAACATCTAAATGTCACTGTATCAAAGGAAGATCTGATGACTTCATTCAGGGGAACGCAATACAGACTACCTACACAGAGCCCTGTGATCCTATCAAAGACAAATCATCGCAAAAATGGACAATAAATTTGAGATAATATCATTCAACTGTAGAAGTATCTTCAACAAATTAAGTGAATTGAAAATACTCATCTACACAAATAAACCACATGTTGTGTGCTTCACAGAAACATGGATGAGTTCAACCACTACCACACCCAACTTCATTGACTATAGAGCATACTGGAAGCCTAGAAATGACAGACAGGGTGGAGGTTTAGGAATCCTAATTAGGTCAGACATATCAGTTATCCCCTCTGACTTTCAAATAGATAATGATATACTGGAAGTTCAAGAAAAAACCATACAAATGAAAAATTCAACCTTGCAAATAATTAACATGTATAATCCAAATGGTTCCACCCCTTACCAAATTTTCAATAAATATGTTAGCAAACTCTCCAAAACTTTTGTCCTTGTAGGAGATTTTAATGCACATCATCAACTTTGGTCTAATAAAGAGTCTATCAATAATGTATCTGGTAATGCACTTGCACAAATCCTACAAAACTATGACAATGTGTGTCTAAATTCCCCGCCAGGTTTACCAACATATATCCATAGCTCTACAGGAAGGATGTCAGTGCTAGATTTGTGCTTTGCTTCTCCTGATATCTCTTCTGATATATCAGTCACTCTTGGACCCTGTATGGGAAGTGATCATTTTCCCATTGTTGTAGTCTTGGAAATGACCCCTGAGTGCTATCCTGTAAAGTGCAGGAAAAGATTCAAGACTGATAATGTGAAGTGGGAGGACTGGGCAAATAATTTGCCAGCACTGGAATGGAAACCAGATTTACTTCTTGAAGAATCAAACAAAGAATTTACTATTGCAGTTAAATCCTCCAAATATACAATACAACAAACATCAGGTACCTATAATCCAAGATTCAACAAAACATGGTGGAACACTGAATGTGCTAGACTGGTTGCAGAAAGGAGAAAAGCAAAAAAATGCTTCTGCAAAAATCAAACCAATGACAACTTCAGAAAAATGAGAATAGCTGAAAACCTTGCTAAACATTACATAAATGAACAAAAAAAGAAGTCCTGGCAAGAATATGCATCAAAACTCACTTCAGATACACCAGTTTCAACCATCTGGAATCAAATTAAAGTACTAAGAAACAAATTCTCTCCTATAAACTCCACTATTGTAAAGAATGACAATGTTTATACAGTCCCCTCTGTAGTAAGTGAAATATTTGCAGATACATATGAGAGTACTTTTGGTAATGTTAGAAGTATACCAAACTCAAATAATATGTTCTTCTCAGTTCAAGCTACAATAATTGATGAAACTGTTAAACCATATAACTCCTTATTTACAATGGCAGAACTGATGTACTCTCTTAAAAAGTTGAGAAATACTAGCCCTGGTGAAGATGATGTGGAGAATTCTTTTCTAAAAAACTTGCCTTTAAATTACCTAGAATATCTTCTGAAGCTAATAAATCAGAGTTGGGTGAATGAAGATGTCCCATCAGAATGGAAAGGTGCTCTTCTCTGCCCTATTCCCAAACCAGGTAAAGACTCTATGCTGCCCAACTCATACCGTCCAATTTCTATGTTATCTTGTGTTGGAAAACTTATGGAAAGACTAGTAAACAACAGACTGGATTGGTACTTGGAACACAACAAGTTACTTATGGCAGAACAGGCAGGATTTAGAAAACAAAGATCAACATATGATCAGATTTCTCTCTTGGAAGACAGTGTAAAAAAGGCTATTAAAGAGAATCACTTGTGTGTGGCTGTATTCCTTGACATGGCAGGAGCATTTGACGCTGTAAACCACACTGCTGTTCTCTTCAAAATGACAAAACTCGGGTTGAGTGGACGAATGATTGGATGGCTGAGATCATATCTCACAAATAGAACTTTTAAAGTCTTATTTAGAGGAGAAAAATCGTCATCTAGGAAAATTTTGTGTGGAGTTCCTCAGGGAGGAATATTGAGCCCCCTATTATTCAATGTGCTACTTAGTGATATTCCCCAAATTGAGGGAGTAAAGATATCAGTCTTTGCAGATGACATTGCAATACATGTAATTGGAGCTGATGAGGAAAATTTAATTAACAAAATTCAAATGGAGCTTGATGCACTGCAAGAATGGGGAAAGCAGTGGGGTCAAACTTTCAATCCCAACAAAACAAAAGCTCTTGTCTTTGGTGCAGACATACCAGAAATGCCTCTGTTGAAACTTGATAATGCACCATTACAATATGAAACATCACATAGATTTCTTGGTTTAATCTTTGATGCCCCTAAACTCACTTGGAAATACCACATAAACCTCTTGAAATCTTCATGTCAAAAGAGAATATCCCTACTGAAATCTGTCTCACATAATCATTGGGGAGGAGATAGGAAGACTCTAATGATGATGTACACATCCCTTGTAAGAAGCAAACTAGACTACGGCAGCCCTTTCTATGGAAATGCCATTGAGAGCTTAACTAAAGAACTTGAGCCCCTGCAAAACCAATGCCTCAGGATCATCTCTGGATGCCGACCAACTACTCCAAACATATCCCTGCAGATTGAAACTCACACACCACCTCTTCAGTTTAGAAGAGATGAGTTGGCAATCAAGTATTATTGCAGAGTTATGGAACAAGATGAACCAACACCTACTGTGAAGAAACTGCTGTTCAATAGGCAACAAATGTCACACCATAAAAGTTTCCTCTGTCAGAGTAGGGAAATTCTGATCAAATATAAACTCCCCACTCCATCAAGAACACCTTGCCTACCCTACAGTCCTATACCTCCCTGGATTGATATCAGCCATGTAATTAACTTAGATTTTCCAGGTAATACCAAAGATGTAAACTCTAGACACATCCAGAGTATCTTTAGCAAAATGGTTGATGTGACCTATGCAAATTCTATTGCCATATACACAGATGGATCAAAATCTCTGAATAAAGTAACAGCATCCTTCTGCATTCCAGAATTAGACATAGAATACCAAGTTAATCTAAACAAAGCAGCTTCAGTGCTCACTTCAGAGCTATTAGCCATTTTTAAAGCTTTGCAATATTGTTCCTCTGAAAGAAAAAACTATACAATTTTCACAGATTCTATGTCCTCACTTGAGTTGATCTCAAACTGCAATATCAAAAACTATAAATCACTAACATATGGTGTATTGGAATTAATTCAGAAAATGCAAGATAGAATAAAATTGCAGTGGGTTCCAAGCCACAAAGGAATACTTGGAAATGAGAGGGCAGATGCTTTGGCAAAAGCAGTCCCAGACATTGAAGCAGAATCCTACAATAAAATTCCCAAAGAAGATTTCTACAAACTAATAGAAGTGAATAAATTAACAAAATGGAATGAAGACTATGCAAAAGAAGTTAGAGATAAGCAAAAGGGACTGTTTCTATTCAATATAAAAGAAGTAGCAGAACCTTGGCCTTGGAGTCATTTCCCAAAGAGAGCTGCCGAGACAGCCATTGCTAGGTTAAGAACAGGACATGCAGGTGTAGCACAACATCTGTTTAGATTCCAGAAGGCCCTAAGTCCTCTATGTGCATGTGGTGAGCTAGAAACTGTTAGTCACTATATGCTGCACTGCCCTGCCCAAGCTATACAGAGAAACAACCTTAAAACAAACCTTGTAAATGAAAATATTAATGATCCACTTTCCCTTAAGCTTCTCTTGGGAGGATCAAATCAAAGAATTAACAAACAAATGGAAATTGCAAGGCTTGTGTCAGTATTCATTGAAGAAACCAGAAAAATGTATATATTATAAGATGAAAACTAGTAGAATATGTAAAGGTAATTCATGTGAATATTAATAATACATAATCATGTATATGTAATTGTAACAAGATTAAAGTGTAAATAGTTTTACATATGTCAATGTATGTATCTGTGCATCAGTGATCACACTATTTATGTGATCATTTATAGGTGATGCAGAAATTCATTGATCTCTTTCCTATGTTCCTGTTCAATTTTGAAGGAAGTTAGTAGGATTCTATTGGATCAAGCTGAATTACCATTATTTTAATACTAAAATGGGCCTTGACTTCGGTTGTGCAGCTTGATCCATTGGGAGTGGGTCAGGGACTCCCAAACCTCATTTTGTAAATGAGTTTCATAAATCATTAATTATGCTTTCTAAAAGTGACGTTTTTGACAGAGTGACCTCCATGCCTGATATGCACAAGATTATTTTCTAGTGGTTCCTGCCCTTCTCTTGGTCTGAGGAAGGGACTGGTGCTGGAGGAACTACAATTTCAGTGGCATCTCTTATCTGATGGATGGTCTTGGTGATGAGAAGACTGTTTGCTGTGATCTACTTTTAAAGGTAGTCATGATTATCATTATGTCTAGGTCAGGTGCAGTGAGAAACTATCTATACAAAATATTGTTATAGCTCATGAATATTTAGATTTCTCCTCCCTCAAATATTGATTATTCTGAAACTCAAAGTAAATCAAAATGAATCACAAGGATACTTATTCAGTTGGTAAAGTTCATAGAGTGGACTTCTGTAATCTAAACCAACTATAATCACCCTCTTTTATTTTCAATGAACTTATGTCAGAATTGTGACTACTATATTCCTCTTATGTATCTTGCTACTTTATACCATTCAATTTATTAAAAGAGAATAAAATATGTAAAATAAATTATTTGCATTTGCTAAAATAAATAGAAAACTCATGTACCAAGTTATTTTTCAATAGCAAATTTTGTTATATCAGAAATGTTCAATTAGATAGCTAACTAAATGAAAATCATAGTGCAGAACTCTTTATAAAATACTGTCTCAACAAATTTAAATCCAAAAATTCAATTTGCAAATCTTTAGGACAATTACCACATCTCTCCCTTTCCTCGATTAATAACCAAATTACATTCCATAATTTTGAAATCTAAAAATACTCTGAACCAGGACAATATTACTGTAAGTGATTGTCTTACAGAAGTATTCTAATTAACCCTTCTGATTATAAATTCTTTTTATTACTTTTTTTTTAGCTACCTATAGGTTAAATGAGGAAGATGCTACCTTAGAGTGCTAAAAAGAATACAGGATCTGTTACACAAAAGAATACATGTAATTTTCCTCATCATACTATGTTACTGGTAGTTTAACATGTATGATATTCGAGCTTTTGAGGCATCCTGATCAATATGATACAGAGATACATAGCCTAGGCCTCCCCTATGTAAATGATTCACCAAGTCTCTTGTAAAATATGAGTGAATCTATTAGGGGAAAAAGAAGGAAAACCTGATGCACTCTAAGGAAGTCCCCATAAATCAAGAGCATATCCATATAAAGAAGTATAGCTCCTAATGAGTGTATACTCTCCTGACGACCGAACTATTTTTTATTACCTACTTTTTCCTAACTAGGTGTCAGGGAAAAGATGGACAAATGCCATCTCCTCGATGCTCAAAGCATCTAAAAGATTAGGACATGTAGCTACACAATTGAAATGGTAGCTACATTAGTAAAGAAGATTAGATACTCTACTCAGTGAGCTTTCATTTATTTTGGTTGTCTTGGCAAATTGTGAAGATCCAAAATCAATGGAATGTTTAACTTAGAAATATAATAATTATGGAGAAGATAGGGTAACGACCTGTTAGAAGCAAAATTACTCTATTAAAGTAAACTGAAAAACCACATAGGAAAGAGGACTTGTTTAATAACGTGTTTTATAAAGAGAACTCAGTTAAAAAAAAAAAAAGTTATAACAAAAGTCAAATAAGCCATTTAATTTATATTCAATTTCTCATAATTCTTTCATAAATTTTTTGCCTTAACTACAAACATAAATTTGAATTAGTCAAGAGGATTCACACTAGTCCAGTCATTGAATATATTCATATGATTAATTTTCTTTTCATAAGAAATCACCTTTTAAACTTTTTTCACCTTTATGGATAATCAAAAATAGCAAATGGCAATATGAATTACAAATTCTATATTTTTTGGAGGAGAAATTTTACAACATTGAACATTTTTATTAATCATAGCTAATTAGAATAATGTAATTACAATAATAATAATATATTTACAAAAATAATGCATCATAATATTGAATTTAATTAAAATATATATCTATTCCTTTACAGAAAATGGCATTAACTAACCAATTCTTCTATATCAGATCAAAATATTAAGATATACTAAGATAATAGCTAGTATGTTTTCCTATGAACCTAATATCCAATTTATTTAACAAACTAATTATCATTTAACTGAAATATTAATTTACTCCTTTACAGAAATTATGAGCAGAAATAAACAAAATAGACTAATTCTTTTGTTACAGATTAAAATATCAAAATATATTAAGATTTGGAGCTGTATGGTACGAACCGGTGCTCTAAAACATGAAAAAAAAAAAAAAAAAAAAAAAAATTCGATTACTGGACTGGAGTTTCCATTCTTTTCGCAGCTACGGTGGCGTTTGGACGTGTCTTTCGAGACTTGCTGGTAACGATATAACTGGAATGTTTCTAGAGTTCTGGAGAAAGTTTTTGGTTTATTTAACTATTTCTTCCTCCTTAACTCCGGACAATACTAACTTTAATAATTTCTCAGGTACCTAAGCTGCACTCATTTGTTGAAGGCTGACGCTGATTCAGAACCAGCTTTGTTTCTGACTGTAACTTGGGTACTCTACTTTTTTGTACCATATAGGTTAGGTATAAACAGCCTACCTATATTGGTCTCTGTATATTATTATAGTTCTCTAAGGCCACCTGGCTTACCATTGAAATCTGTCTAGTCACCTAGAATAGACAGAGTTGGTACTAGGTGGTTTTATTTACCCATTTTAGGTAGTATATTTTCCTAATCTTAACATTGATATTAAATTCTATTTAAATAATGGAATCATCTCATAGCAACAGTGAGTTATCCTTGTTTAACTTTGTAGAAAGTATGGATTACCCAGAAAGAGTAATTCCAGAAACTTTCCCCTTGCCAATAACCCAGTCTCTTGAAACCAATACTCTAATTCAGACTCAAATCCCTGAAACTTTTCCTCTACCAGAGTCATCTTTCAGTGGTAATGACAATTTTAGTACCAACTACAAACAGAATTCTTTCCCATCTAATTCAACTATGAATAGTCTTAATGACAATAATGTTGTCATTTTCAGACAGACAAATGATAGTGATCCAAATCATAACAAAATTCTAACAATGAACTCTATTGTGCTAGCTAAATTTTTCTCTGATGTTCTCCCTGATAAGGCCATTAAAGATGTTAGAATTAATAGGCGCCGTAATGTAGTTGCTGTCGAGTTAGAAGCCTCCTCAACTCGTCACATCCAAACTCTCCTGGATGTCAAACAAATAGGAGATTTTGTAGTTCATGGATATAGACCGGCTGAGGGGAAGTTTGGCAAACATACCATTGGTGTAATAGGGCCTGTTGATCTGGATGTTGACATTAATGAGCTTAAGGAACTCCTAAGTGCTTCTGCTCAAATTTTGAATGTGACACGCCTATCTAAGTTCAGAGATGGGACAAAGTCACAATCAATGGCAGTTAAGATAGAATTTGCTGGAGATCAAATACCTCCAAAAGTTAAGATTGGGTACATATCCTACAATGTTAGAGAATATAACCCTCCACCTCTCAGATGTTTCAAATGTCAAAGGTTAGGCCACCTTGCAGGTGGTTGTACCGGTAAGACCAGATGTCTGGTATGTGGTGGTGAACACCAAAAAGATTCTTGTAACAGAGCAAATTCTCCTAGATGTGCCAACTGTGGGAAAGACCACATTGCTAGCTCGAGGGATTGCTTGATGAACAAAAAATCCAGCATGATCTCCAAGTTGACAAGGCAAGGGCACTCATTTCAAGAAGCAAAAAGAGAAGTGGATTTAAAGCTAGTTGAAGGTAATAAAAACCCTCAAAGAATAAGAAGGGAAAATACACAACCTTCTGAAAATCATGTAGCTCGAATTCCAATGGATGCCAGACCTTCTTACAGCAGTGTGGCTTCTAACTCTAATAATCTTTCCAAAACAGACGGAACAGCCCAGGAAACAAAACTATTTCGGGAAACCATTCTCAAAGAGTGTAAAACAATGGTACAAGAGTACATAAGTGATTTTCTTGCTAACATCAAAGAGCTGTTCAAATCTGTCATTAGAGAAATCAATGAAGGCAGAAATGTAGATTCGGCATGTGAACAGTTGATTGAAAAAGCAAATCACAGATACATTAATAGAGCAGGCACCTCCAAGTCTCATGAAATAGACCCATTCAGTTTTTCTCTGCAACATAGAAGGAGGTCCCTTGCTTCAATCACAGATGAAGAGGCTGGAGTACTGTCTTCTGATGTTGAGCAGAATATGGTGTGTCAGAGAAAAGACCAGAATGGGAACATAAAGACATCTGAGAAAAAAAGGAAAAATAGTGAGAGTGACAAAGAAAATACCTCTAAGTCCCCTCAGCTTGTAAATCCACCCAAAAAAAAGAATAAAAAGAAACACAAGAAAAATGGATTCAACAAGTAATCTGAATAGTTTAAAGAGACCTAATCAATCAGAGAAGTTTTTACAAATATTCCAATTGAATTGCAATTCACTCCCCAATAAATTATCTGAATTTAAGATGTATCTTTACACAAATAAACCTGATATATTTTGTTTGTGTGAAACAATGATTAAAAAACATGAACCAAAGTTTATAGGATACTCTTGCTCTTGGAAACATAGGATTGCTGAAAAGGGTGGTTTGGCAATCCTGATAAGACATGACATTGTGTACAAAGAGGTAACTTTTGAACCATTTCCAGGTGGGGTCTTGGAGATCCAAATCATTGAAATAGCATCTGGAGTTGGTACTGTTCGTATTGCAAATTTGTACAATCCACATAAAATTGTTACAATAACAGAATTGAAATACTACTTGAATGTACTTGGAAATAAATGTATCCTCATAGGAGATTGGAATGCCCACTCTCCTCTATGGGATAGTAGAGGAAGACAAAACTCAACAGGAAGAAATTTAGAAGTCTTTCTTGAAAGCTATCCAGTTCATCTTATCAATGACACCAATTTGCATACTTATATAGATTATGCTACTGGAACAACTTCATGCCTGGATTTGTGCATAGGCACAAATAATTTAAATAATATATCTGACTTCAGAAGAGGCAAAGATATTGGAAGTGACCACTTCCCAATAGAGATAACTTTTGGTTTCTCAATGTCCAAAAAGAATATGAAGTCTTTGCCTCGCTGGAAACTGAAAGAGGCGAATTGGAGAGAGTGGACAAAATATCTGGAAACTAACATTGAATCTGATTCTTGCTTCCCATTAGATACAGAATCTCACAACAATTATGTTACCAATAAGATTATTACTGCATCAGAATTGTTCATTCCTAAAACCAGTGGCCTAAGATCTTATAAAAGATGTACCCCCTGGTGGTATGCAGAATGTGAAGCTGCAGTGCATGTAAGAAATAGTGCTAAAAACAATTTCACAAGACATCCCACACAGGAAAATCATATAGAATTTAAAAGGTGCTAAGCTAGGGTTAAATTTTTGACAAAAAAAAAGAAAAAACAGTCCTGGGAAGACTTTGCCTCAACTCTCCAGAGCAACACCCCTTCATCTAAAGTATGGCGAACAATTAAAAGCATAAATGGAAAACAAACCCACCAAAACATGCCTGTAGGAGGATGTAATTCATCTGATACAGACAAAGCAGAAATTATGCTAAACCATTTCACCTGTAACTTATATGATGATGAAGAGCATGAACATGAACATGTGGAAACAATTGAAACCTCATATCAGACTATCACTGTTCATGAGTTAAAGGAATGTATCAAAATGTCTAAAAACACATCACCAGGATCAGATGAGGTATGCAATGTGTTTCTCAAACACTTGCCAACAAACATAGTTCAAGAAATGACATCACTGTTCAATTCAAGTCTTCTGACAGCATCAGTACCCTTGTTGTGGAAATGTGGAATTATATGTTCTATTCCTAAACCAGGAAAAGATGCATCCTGTGTCTCTTCATACAGACCAATTACAATGCTCTCCTGTATAGGGAAATTGATGGAGAGAGTGGTTAAAAAGAGGCTCAATCATTTCCTTGAAGAGGGGCATATTTTCCATGCTACTCAAAGTGGATTTAGGAGTGGTAGAAGCACCCTGGACATACTTAGTATATTAAAACATCAAATTTATGAGAGTTTTAGAAAAAAAGACTACTGCATAGTTTGTTATTTAGACCTGGAGAGTGCTTATGACTGCGTCTCTCATACTAAATTGAAGAAAAAACTCAAGGAATTGGGAGTAGATCCCTACATTTTAAACTGGATGACAGATTACCTCAAGAATCGAACACTAAAAGTGAGAGTTGGTACTGCATTTTCTGCAGAGAGGAATTTGAGCAGAGGTCTGCCACAAGGAGCAGTTCTTTCACCTCTGCTCTTTAATGTAATGCTGTATGACCTTCCGAATGACCCAGAGGTAAAAGTGCTATCATATGCTGATGATATTACCCTTGTTTGTAGGGGGCCCTCTCTTCAATTGGCTAAACAACAGATGCAACAATATCTTGACAATTTATATACCTGGATAAATGAAAATGAACTAAAACTAAATCCTAATAAGTGCTCCTTCCAAATCTTCACCAGGAAGAAAGTTATACCAAATATTACCTTGAAAGTGGCAGAACAAAATATTGTGCAAACAAATAGTCAAAGAGTCCTGGGCATCATCTTTGATTCACCCAAATTATCTTTTAAAGACCATGTTAGCCATCTGAAAAAGGAATGTTCTCGCAGGCTGTGCACAATCAGATCCATATCCTCAAATTCATGGGGAGCATCAAGAAATCTTCTCAGACGCGTTTATATAAGCTTCATAAGGAGCAAGATTGAATATGGCTGCATTCTGTTCCCTGAGTTTCCTAATGGTACTATGAAGAAGCTGAACCTTATTCAAAGCAATGCACTAAGAACAATACTGCGTGCACGTAAAACATCACCTATCCTATCCATGGAAATTGAAGCTTTCATTTTCCCTCTAGATATAAGATTCAGATTCTTGTTTGCTAAGTGGTACCTCAAAATGATGTAATCACCCTCAAATATTGAGAATACTGAGATAGCAAATGAAGTGGGCCTTGTACCAAACAAAAGAACTAACCTTAATGTTTTTGCAATTAGAGCCAGGTGTATATATGGCAATTTAGATATGTCATTGACTAGAAGAGTCCCAACATCATACACTTCCCCTCTGTTCCCCTGGCAAGATTTGTCAAGCAACATTAGATTAGAGATGTTTGAAGAGGACCAAATAGTGACAAACTATGGAATAACAAACCAAATGTTTCAGGAATATAGAGATGAGACCTATGGTGATATACTAGAAATTTACACAGATGGTTCAAAAACAATAGATGGATCCACAGCAGCAGCATTGTATGTAGCACATATTAATTTTGTAACCACTTGGAAATTGAACCCTGCACATTCTGTTCTTGGATCTGAACTCTTTGCCATATATAAGGCAATTGAACTGACTCAAGTTAACCCAAACCTAAAGGGAAAGAGAGTTCTCATCCTAACAGACTCTAAATCAGCCTTTGCATCTTATAATGCAGAAAAACACCCCTAAATATAGAACCATTGTCCACAAAATACAGTGTATGTTGAGCAAGTTGACCACTTTAGTTAAGCTACAATGGGTAAGAGGACATTCAGGCATAAAGGGAAATGAGATTGCAGACAAATCTGCAAACTTGGGGCACAAGAACATACAATCTGCACTTACTTCTCTAAACTATGAAGAAGAGTTAAAACAACTGAGAGATAAATTTGTTGACTTGTGGGTGAAACTTTGGAATTGTAGGGTCATTTCTACTGGAACAGGAAAATTCCTCTGTGATAACATTGATAGACCTTATTTCAGACCTTGGTTGAGCTTAAAGTCAAGGAAATTAGAAGCAGCATCATCCAGAATGAGAATTGGCCATGTAGGAGTCAAGTCTCACCTGCACCGGTTTGAAATGGCAGCCTCTGACGAATGTGAAACCTGTGGAGTCCCAGAAACTGTTAGTCATTTTCTCTTGCACTGTGACAGTTTTTCTAACCAAAGAAGAGCTATGTCTCTTTCTCTACATGAAATAAATGTACAATTGACCCTTAAAAATTTACTCCTTGGGGGTGATTTTAATGAAAATGTTCAATGCAAGATCCATAAAATCTTTATTAGCTTTTTACAATCAACTGAAAGAGTTCATTCATTATAAAGTAGTCGCTAGCATTTTGTTCCTTAAATTTGTTAATTAATTCATGTATTAGCTACCAAGCAAACTTTCTGACTCGTCAGCTAATATACTAGAAAATTTCTGAACCTTCATCTCGTATGGTTTGTACATGGTGAAGCTTTTCGGAAATTGTTATTTGGGTCAAGCTACTTTCTTGTTTAATATTACTGTAAACAAGTTTCTTCTTAAATTGAACCTTGACATGGTTGGTTTGCTTGACCCATTAGGGTGGGTCAAGGTTCCTCCTGCACTCCCAGTAGGTCCTGTTTCCATCCACCATTCAGCGGGGAAACAGTGCACCGAAGAGAACTTTAGTAAAGACAGGAGTCTCTTTTAACTACTGTATAACATGTACCATTAACTAATATCTTGTTTTTCTTTGCCTCCCAGTAGGTCCTTTTTCCTGTCTCCAGGCATCTTGCTAAGTTGAACAGGAATTTGTGTACTGAAGAGAACTTTAATGATGGGCACAAGAACCTTCCAGTTATTTCATTTGTATATGTGTTATTGATAATATCTAATCTACAACTTCTTATCATCCCAGTAGGTCCTATCTCGGTCTGCATCCATCCTGATGAGATAAGTTATAGTGACTGAAGAGAACCCTGTTCCTTTGTATCCCAGTAGGTCCTGCTCCTGTCCCCATCCATCTGGATGAGACAGTGTACTGAAGAGAACCCCCATGTTTACCAGAATGAAAAACCTGTTGTATTTGCAATAGTTCTAAATTTTAATGTTTAATATATTCCCCTATTTTTTATATATTTTTAAAACTTAATTGGAAAATTTCATCATATTATTCTCTAACTACATATGTTCCTATGTATAAATATGACATTACTTTCCAGTTGAAGGTGATAAATAGCAGAATTATATTAAAAAGTGCTCTCAATGTTACATAAATCATATTTTAATGTATTGTTACTTTCTCTAATACTGTATTTCTAGTGTAGAGCTCATTCAACAGTCATCAGATAATGCATGTTACCAAGTTTATTTACTAATACTCCCTGTTCCTTTTGTAATTTTTAGTTTAGAAGTTTTCAGGTCAAACGGTTCACCTTTCGGAGAACCACTGATCTTTAGGGGGTAATATCCACCTTTGATGAAGAAGAAAGGACTGGAGTTTCAACTCGTGAGACAAAGAGTGTTTAGGAGAACTTTGAAGTTGTTTCTTTATATATTGTTAAAAGATGTTGCCTCTTTGAAGAGAAGGGGGGTGACGACCCTTGGGCCACGAACTACCTATTGTAATTTGGATTATGGATTGTCTTTTCATTTTTACCATGTTTATCATTTTTTTAACGCTACTTGCAGTTTTAGAGGATAGCGCTAGGGTTATGTTCTTCAACTACGACTTACGAGGTCTTAGATTTTTTGGTTACCAGGGTTAGGTAGGACATGTTTCAAAGTGTGGAAGAAAGTCGCCAGTTTAATAAGAAAATGAATCCGGGTCGCCACATTTAAGATACTTTAAAGGAGAAATTTGACTTCCTAGTGTAGATTTTACACTTGGAAACATCATTATGCTTTAAGTCTGATGCATGTGCATCTCTTGGACTATTTCGGGAGTAATTTACTTGTTATTTTCATGTTTTTCAACTTATTTAACCCCTCAAAAGTCGCCAATATACTGGCGACTTTTTCCATACTTTGAAACATGCCGCCCTTAACATGGTAGATAGGCTCGTAAGTTGTAGGCTTCATTCCACTCTGGAAAATACCTTCAGCCCAAGTAAAATAGTATGTCTCATAAAGATGATAAACTATCCATTTGTCTCTCCAGCTCTCTTCAAAATTCAACAAATTCTCTCCAAAATGATCAAATTTTCATAAATTCTCTCCAAAATAACATTGTAGCATAGGAGAAAAATAGATAAAACTCGCCATTTACATTTGAAGGGCTCAAAATAACTGTCCAATGTCCAATGAGGTATATTTGCAGAGGTCTCCTTTGCTGTCAGGTCTGCAGTCTTCTTCCTGCAACACAGATTCATGTTCCATTTATTCATCCGCTTCAGTCATCCCACCTTTTCATTCCTCCACGTTCATCATCCTCTCTCTCGCCCTCCACATCCTCAGCACTATACCTCTCCTCTCCGCTTCACCTTGTTCTCCAAACAGAAAACATCCCATCACCTCCTCTCTATCCATCACTCTCATTCTCTGTAGCTCCACTGCCTCTCTCCTAACTTCCTCCAGCCTGTCACAATCGAGTACAAAGTGCTGCTGGTCCTCAAGTTCAAAGTCACACAGCCTGCACTCCCTACTCTCCCCCACCTTCTGTCGCCAAGTCTCATGCAGTTGGTTCTAGCAGCGAACCAAATTCTTGCCTCCAAGCTCCCACCATAGTCCTCATCTCCAGCTTAAACCTCCTGTATATCCTCAGACTACTCTTAGATTCCATCTCCATCCTCCATTCAGCCTCCACCACTCTGGCCACTCTTCACTTCACTTCCGCTCATCTCCTTCAGCTCCCCCTCTCCCACCATCGCCCACTGCAAACACCTTCTAGTCTCCTCCCACCACTCACTTCTTCTGCCTTCTCTGCTGCTTCCCATGATCATCCGCAGCATCCTATTATCTCCCTGCTCCACTCTTCTCGCATACTGAATTCTTCCTCTGGCCACCCTGCTCCTTACTGTGCTAATGCCAACTTCACCCCTCATTCCAGCTATTGTGGCCTATTTTGGCGCTCCCAGCATTCTTCTCATGGCTGCATTCTCCTGCTTCTGATTCTCCCGTATATCCTCCACCCTCATTCTCACCACCTCCTAGCCATACAGCACTCTCGGCAACACCACCCCCTTCCAATATCCCTTACCAATCAACACTCTGTGGCAGCTCTTCTCTATTACACTGCTAGTGAGCATGCTCATCTTCTTTGCTGTCGTAACCATCTGCTCTCTCTGTCCTTTAAATAAATTCCTCTGTCCTTGCACCTTCACACCCAAATACCTCATCTCCTCAACAACCGCTATCCCTTCTACCTCTACCACTGCCTCATCTGAGTTAAAGATCATGCATTGACTCTTCCTTGCATTAATTACCAGCCCATATCTCTCCGCAACCTCAGTCAGCTCCACAACTCCCTCTCCTGCCTCTCGCACGCTTCTCGTCAGTATCAACCCGTTGTCAGCATAGAACAGGCATGCAACCCGTGTTCCTCCAATCCTCACCCCCTCAATCCGTCTCCTCAGTGCCTCTATCATCTTATAGGTGAGCAACTTGGAACAGAAGTGTTGATGCTGTGCATCCCTGTCT
Organism: Caprella mutica; assembly: GCA_947561585.1. Lineage (NCBI taxonomy): Eukaryota > Metazoa > Arthropoda > Malacostraca > Amphipoda > Caprellidae > Caprella > Caprella mutica. The sequence goes on along the minus strand of CANNZV010001612.1, from coordinate 76,919 downwards.
GATCCCGCTTTCCACTTCTATCTCCACATGCCTATCCTCACCCAATTCCAGTCTTGTCTTATCTTCACAGTACACCCTCTTGAAAACCTCCAGCACCTCCCCTGGTATCCTATACTCCTTCAGCACCTCCAGAATTGTTTCTCTCCTAACAGAGTCATAAGCCTTTTTGAAGTCAACTGCAACAACAACCATCATCTCCTTCCTCCTGTAGCTCTCCTGCACATACAAGTTGTCCACAATGTTGCTCCCTGCCGTGAATCCTGCCTGTTCATCTCTCCTCATTCCGCTCTCAAGCACATGTCCCTCTATCTTATCTCTCAGGGCTCCCATCAGTATCTTGTAGGAGACATCTGTTATGGCAATGGGCCTCATGTCTGATACGGTTGGTTTCCGTATCTTTGGCACCATTACAGTTCGTGTGGTTTTCCAACCTTCAGGGATGTCTCCCTCCTCAATCAATCTCCTGTAACTTTCCTCCAATCTTCCCAGTACCACATCACTTTCCTCTATCACCTTATACATCTCCGCCTTCATGCCGTCCAGTCCTCCTGCTTTCCCATTCTTCAGTTTCTTTATTGCCTTTCCAATGTCCTCCTTGCTTAAATCGATTGCTGCCACCTTTATTCTTCTGTATGGGTCTGCCACGATCCTTGGTAATGTCCTCTGTCTATCTCTTTCCCCTTCCTCTCCCTCCATGATTCTTCTTCTTCTGAGCTCACCATTATAATTCCTCTTCTCCACCTCATTCCACATCTCTCTCATTCTATTTGGGTGTCTCCAATAAACTCCTCCCCAGAACAAGCTCATTTCCCTCTTCATGTCTTCCTCTCCCAGCCGCTCTCCACTCTCCCCGAAGATTGCGAATTCCTTCCTATGCATCTCTTTTCCTCTCGACTTGTTAATATTCTCCCAGAGTCCTCCGCACCTTCCATTTCTTCTGATCCCACTTACAATCTTGTCCTCATATATTTGCATCTGTTCTCTTATCAGACATGCTACCTTCATCTTCTGCTGCCTATACCTGTTCCATGCTTCCTATTTGCCAATCTCCATCCTCCAACTCCTATGGACCTTGTTCAATCTCTTTCTTTCATTAATTCCTTTTCTTATTTCTTCATTTATCCAAGGTTGTTCCTTCCCTCCTTCTGCTCCTTCCTTTCGCCTATACTTGACTTGTAGATTCTCCTTTGCTGCCTGCCTCATAACGTCATTAATAACTTCCAAATTTCCGTCCTGTCCATCACTCAACTTCTCCTCCACCTGTCTCCTGTATCTTCTTATTCTTTCAGTTGTATATCTGAAGTACTCTCTTTCATGCCATCCGTCACCCTGTCTAACCTTCACCTGTTTCTTAATTTTGAAGTAGGCCGTGATCATACATTGGTCTGAGAAGTCCACCACCTCTCTCTCCTCATCGATGATCATCCTGGTGAATCGTTGCTGTGCCTGATCATTTGCAACAACAAAGTCTATGACACTCCTCTGCTTACCTCGCTCCCACGTGTATACACCCTCACATCTCTCATCCAGGTTCAATAGGCTCAACCCCTGCCTCTCCAAGAACTCACTGACAAGTTTTCCAGTTTCATTTTCCTCCTGATACCGAATGTATCCCAGATGCCCATTGAAGTCTCCCACCAGAATCACCTCTCGTCCATCTGCTCTGCCCCGCTCCTCAATTTGTCCTATCTCTTCCAGGACTCTCTGATTGTATTGTCTCACTTCTGCGTCATTGCCAGTCCTCAAGTATACTATCACTATGGTCATATTCACGTCTCCAACTTTTCCCTCCATATGCAACAAATCTTTACTCCTCGTCTCTCTCTTCTCCATAAATAAATCTTCCTTCCTGTATATGCACATCAGTCCTCCGCCTCTCCTATCTTGCAGATCCCTCATACTGTGCTTTACTACCAACTCCTCTCCAATCCTCAGATCATCCACCTTCTTCTGAGTCTCTGTCAAGCACAATATCATATTCTCACCCACCATATCCATCAGCTCTACACTTTTCACCCTGCTAAGACCCTGCACATTTATTACTTTCAGACACCGTTCCTCCTCAAGCTTCTCTCCTCCCTTTGCTTTCAAAAATTTCTTTTCTTTGGCTTAGCTCCACCTCCGGCTGCTTCAAACCTTTCTCCCTCATCTCTGCAATCCTGCCCTCCCTGTGCTGCTATCTCTTCTGCTATTTCTCGTTCTCCCTTATCTTCCTCATTAACCACCACTTCATCATTATTATTTTCCTCCACTCTAATCACCCTTCCTCTTCTTATGATGAACCTTGCTCCACCTTTGCTTCTCTTTTCCCTTAATTCTATCTTCAGTTTCTTGTCTTTTTCTCTTTCCTGCATAGTCATATCTCTTGATATGAACACCCTCTCAAAATTCTTTGGGTGTCTCAGCTTACTTGCGTTCTTGAGAATGTCTCTTTTCTCATCCTCATTACCCATTTTTACCAGCATGGGTCTTCTCTTATTCTCTGTCTTCATCCCTAATCTTATTACTTTTTCTATCTTGAGATCTTTCATTCCCAATTCCTCTACAAATATTCTCCCGCAATTGTCCTCATCCTCTCTGTATCTCTCCTCTGCTTCACTGTTGGTTGATTCTATCACATTGAATAGCATTATATTCTTCTTCCTTCTCTCTCTTTCAATTTCTTCCAGCTTCATACCAATCTCCTCCATCTTTCTTCCCTCCATTCCTGCATCCTTTTTTACTTGTTCTACACCTTTATTCACTATCTCCTGCTTCATACCCTCCAATTCCTGTCTGATCACCACGCCTCTCTTCTCTCCGTCAAAGTCTTTCATCTCTTTCTTCACGTCTTCCATTTCTTGTTTCATATTTTCAAACTTTCCCATCCATATTTTCTTCATTTCATCCAAAGCCAAACTCATCTGATTTTCAATCTCATTGCTCATTTTCTTCATTTCTTCTTCCATTTTTCCCCTACAGTCTCCCTCCAGTTTTCTAACCCTAGCCTCAATTCCTTCCACTCTTTTCTTCAGCAACTCATTCTCCTTTTTCAAACTCCTGTTCTCTTCCTCACATTCTTCCATTCTTTTCTTGATCTTCCCATTTTCCTCTGTTAGCTTGTCCACTTTACCACTGCATCTGTCACAGTACCATTTAACCTTCTCGTCCATTTTACTCAGCATTTCATATTCTTTCTTAGTAAGCTTCCCGCATTCCGCATGGAACCATCTTTTGCAGAGGTCACATACCATACCATCTTCTCCACTGTTGACTCTCTTTCTACATTCTTCACATACCTCCCACACCTTCAGCATCTCCTCACTTTCATCACGTCCCCTCCTTCCCCGTGCCACATTCCATCCTTCAGCTCCTTTTTCTTGATCCTTCTTCTTATCTTTCTTTGTGGGCGTCCGTGCCTGGGAACTCATCCTGGTCCCCTGAATTTCACTTCCCACAACCTTGCCAGATTCTCTAATGTACCAAACTATCTTCTTTTCACACCATTGACTTAAATCTATTAATCACTTAATAGCTAATGTTCATTAATTTTTATATTGTTTTAACTGTCTTATTTCTTAAAAAGGCACACTTCACAGAGCAAAAAAACGACACGTTCGTTCACCACCAGTAATTTTGGCTGAAATGGCGAGTTTGGACATGCTTTATTACTTGGCCTTCAGCCCAGACTGCAGAAACTGGTAAACTGTTCTTCAAGAAATCCTCTATTTTTGCCTTTTGTTCACATTGTATGTTCGGGGCCCTGAGGGGGTGGTTTTTTCTTTTTCTCCCGGGCAGGCATTTCTTTATTTCAATATTCATATTCAATATTTCCAGTAGTTAAGTTCTTTCTTTCACATGGTAGTGTGGTTATTAATTAGTGCCGAGCGGGCATTTATTTACGTGGGTTACGATTCTCCCTAGAAAGAATAATCAATTTGTTTAATTTACTGTTTACGTTACTTGTCAATAATAATCATTAATTCCATCACTTCATTAAATAACATCAAATCAAATATCGTACCAAAATAACAAGGTTAAATGAAACACAGTCATAGTTTAAATTAGATGTACTCTAATTAAGTAATCGATCAGACAAAAGGTTTGTGAAATAGTAAATCCTACATATACATCGTACATTTAATTCAATTAATCAAATTTCTACCTATGGAGGAGTTTAACTTACAACATGGGTCAAGCTTTGGAGATTGAGAGTATACTTTTCACAAATAAACACTGACACAATCACTGAGGAAATACGGATGGGGTTACTGAATTTCTAATGGAGTTGATGCGGCTGGAAACTCTTCATAACCACTGTACTAGGGTATTGGGAACGGCTGAAGTCCTCCACTGGAACTTTGTCAATTGACGTGGACGACAACTCGTGCAAATCTCGGTTCGATGATGGTGACTCTGGCTTCAGACTCCTACTGCTAATTGAATGTCTGCTCTGCAACATGAGAAGTTGTTCTGCAACGTCAGAAGTTATTCTGCAATAGACTTCAGTTCTTGGTTCCCACATCCTGTCTCATTTGGCTTCAACTCTGACATAAAGAATACAACCTCTGCTGCCGGGATCCATTGAATTGCAAGATTCAGCCACTTGCTAAGGATCCTATCTCCACCACTATGACGGGCGGAGATCTTCATCAACTAAGTCCTGCGATGGTCACCTAAGGCTGGGGTGAGAGAAGACTTCACCCCGCCGGGGTCTTACCCAGACCGGTAAACTACTTAAGACACTCTTGTAAGCAGAGAGTGATGACAGACAGAGTAGGACTTTTATAATCTCAATCCACCGCTTATATACTCCCCAGATTCATCTAAAACTCCACCCAAATCCAAACGTAAGATGCCGCTGATCTCACTTCTCCAATTCCGATTGGTTCTCAACCCTCCTGTAGGCTGTCCCCAATTCTACCCTCAACTAATAGAAACTGACCAATTCAAAAATAACTCCTCGTATATTTCCTACTAAACTAATTACTTTCTCACAGAAAGAAACATCAAACTTGAAATCCGTTAGGATACATGAAACCTCAAAAACTCGTTATTCCTATAAAGTAAACCACAGAAAACCTCTGGCCTAGAGAAAACAGTAGGTGGTTAATTACCCTCATCAAATGCATTACATGTAACAGAGTTTGAAAGTCTTATTCACTCTCTTGAAGCAATAAATATTATTGTCAAACAACCATTCTAAAACCACAAACATTTGAGCAGAAGGGAAATAAATATACAATGACACTGTTTTATTTCAAAGTCACAAAATAATTAACTTCAAATACCAAACCGGTCTGAAGATTTTATAACTACAAGTATACAACATTAAAATTAATGTAAATACTAAATATAGGAGGAAATTAAGGTTTGTTCGCACAGAAAATTTTAAAAATGTCCCCTATTCTGCAGACTGACCTTCAGCTACGTTGCTAACAGCCAGTCTGTATTTCATGGTAATTTCCAATGACATGTCGGTGGAATTTGTTTCCCTTGAAAATAATATTCTTAATTCTGGCAAAGTCCCAGTCTGCAGAATTGACAGCAGAAACTGGTAAAGTGTTCGTAGAGATCTCTTATTTTGTTTGTAGCAAAATTAATGTAAATATAGGAATTAATTGAAAATTGTTCGGAGAGAATATCCCAAATACCTCCCATATTCTGCAGACTGGGCAAAGTCGGTGGATTTTTAGCTATTTATCCCTATGTTACCCAGTCTGCAGAATGAGTCTCTTCTCCCGCAGAGATTTTAATTTGAGAGACAGATACTCTCTGACTCTCGGTAGCAGATTCAGAATATCCCGCACCTAAATTAATGGTAACATAGAAATTAATTCAAAATCTCCCACAGCTAAATTAATGGTAACAAAGGAATTAATTCAAAATCTCCCACAGCTAAATTAATGGTAACATAGGAATTAATTCAAGATCTCCCGCAGAGATCTCCAATTTCTAAAATTCAATCAAAAACTCCCGCAGAGAGTCTTGGAAAAATGTTCCATATTCTGCAGACTGGGTCTGCAGAACAAGAACATGGAACATTTTCAACATTTTGCTGTGCGAACAATCCTTAATTTCCTCTTATATTTACATGCATCTTACTGAGAACAGAAGCCAAAATAGAGGATTTTTTGGAGAACACATTGCCAGTTCCTGCAGTCTGGTATGTTACCATTAATTTTTGGTGAAAAAATGGGTAAAATCACTAAAATGTAGGTAGATCAGCTAAAATAGTGAATACTGGAAATTTATGGTATATTTTTTCAGCTTTTTCAAAAAGTAGTGGAATTTTGTGCCTGTCTGCAGAGTTTGTCTCTTCTCCCGCAGAGATTTTAATCTGAGAGAGAATTACTCTCCGACTCTCAGCCAGACTTAATTTTCGATGGATAAATTGGGAAAATGTTGGTTGATCAGCCAAATCACTGGAAATTTTTGGTGGATATTCTTTGTTTTTATTTTTAAAATCAGTGGGATTTTGTGCATCAAATACAGACTGGCAGCTAATTGCATTACTTCCATGCCCAGCCCAGTCTGTACTTCAAAATAGTAATTCCTACGTAATAAAGCATGTCCAAACTCGTCCTTTTATGATTTTAATGGTGAGTTAGTGACAGTTACTTTACCAATTGCAAATGGTGAGAATTATATATTTTTCTCCTATGCTACATCTACAATGTTAATTTGGAGAGAATTTATGATAGTTTGATCATTTTTGTAGAGCCAGGTAATAGAACATGTTATTTTGAGCCCTTCAATTGCATATGGTGAGAAATATCTAATTTTCTCCTATGCTACAATGTTATTTTGGAGAGAATTTATGATAATTTGATCCATGTTTCAGAGTATGTCAGTTAAAGCCAATTAATTGGCTTAGATTTCAAAAGATCAATACTCAGATATCTCTAATTGGCTTAAAATTCTGAATTAATTCCTATGTTCACATGTTAATTTTGGCTTGAAATATTGAAAAAATGAGCCACTTGGCTTGGATCAGAATTTTTGTTAAATTTTGTCTCAATACAATTTTCCAGCCTCTGAAACATGGAATTTGATCATTTTGGAGAGAAATTTGGTTATTTTTGGAGAGAGCTGGAGACAAATGAAGAGCTCATGAGCCATACTATTTTACTTGGGACTAAATTCCTGTTAAATTGATAAATTCCCCCTTTGAAAATAATATTCTGGCAAGGTCAGTGAATTTTTATCATTTTTTGCTATTTATTTCTAGACCTAGCCAGACTGCAGAATATCGAACATTTGTTGGTAAATTTGTGCTTTAGGTCTCTCACCGATTTTTTATATTTTGACACTTTTTATAGGTAAAAGGAGCCATTTTAGGACGTTTTCAAGAATACCATTTGTTGTGCAAATGCTTAGCATGCTTTCGAAATATAGCTAGCGCAATTAAGTTTCCAATAGGTTTCCAAATGACACCAAGATTTCATGTCGCAAAAATGTAAAAGGCGGAAAGCTTTCTGTTTTCTACAAACTTAATGTTATTCCTACCAAAAACTTAATTGCGCTATATCTCGAAAACAAAGCATTTGCACAACAAATGGTATTCTTGAAAAAAGTTTTAAAAATGGCTCCTTTAACCTATATTAAGTGTCAAAATATCAAAAATCGTTGGGTGACCGAAAGCACAAATTTACCCATTTGTCCAAGACTCTCTGCGTCAAATCTGAACCCAATTTTGAAATTGTATATCTCTGTGGGTGATCTTGAATTAATTCCCAGGTTGCAGGAACTGATAAACTGTTCACCAAGAAATCCTCAATTTTGGCTTCTGTTCTCAGTAAAATACATGTAAATATAGGAGGAAATTAAGGATAGTTTGTACAGAAAATGTTAAAAATCTCCCATGTTCTGCAGACTGGTAAATATAAATATTTAATTCCTATGTATCCATTAATTTAGCTGCAGCGGATTTTGAATTAATTCCTATATAAACATTAATTTAGCCGTGGGAGGTTATGAATCCCACACTGGAATCCTTGGCAGTTTGCACCAGCGAGAGCTATTTTACTGCACGGCAGCTTTGACACGGTCACATCAAACTATCAGTTAATTTTGATTCTCTAGGGCATTGGCATTATATGCGGTCACATCAAACTATACGTAAATTTATACATTAATTTTTATATAGTATTCAAACTAGCTTGGCAATTCGCTCTTTATGAATTGTTATAGAATGTTTAAATTGGTGACCAATTTAAACATCCCATAACAATTCATAAAGAGCGGATTGCCAAGCTAGTTTGAATACTATATAAAAATTGATGTATAAATTTACCTATTATTACAGAAGTTCCAGCCTAACAAGTAAGTGCAATGAATCACCCTAAGAATGTAAATAAACGCTCACTGACGCACAGATCATTGGGTGATTAATCACAGTTCAATAATATACAAATGAAAATATTGGTGTATTTTCCCATTAAGAATAACTGTTTTTCCATAGTTTCAAACTTTGTAATTTTCTCTTTTAATAATCTAACCTAATAATTCCTATCGTGACTTTATTTAATTATAAATATTTTTTTTAATTTAAAAAGGAAAGAAGTGCAAAAGGATACATGATAGAACAAAATCAATCATTAACTTAAATTTTCGGTTTTGAACTACAACACAAAATAAGAAATCATATAAGTTGAGAATATATACAAAATCTTTCAAGGATTCCAAAACTGTAGCTATTTGGTTTCCTTGTAGCCTGGAAACTGATTGACTTTGACAATCTTGTACCCCCATTGTGTGGGTTGTAGCCTCTTGCTTGCCAGAAAATTTGGACATAAAAGAACACATGCAATCATCCAAATACTTTTTAAAAATTGAAATGCATGGTTATTTTATTAATGAAAATAAACCATATGTTATAGAAGGTTGAAATTTTGTCATTGAAGTGATATCTTCAGATGGTGTAAGTTTGAAGTTTCTATCTTAATTAGTTTTTAGTGCTTTATTAAATTTTGCAGAAAGAGTCCAGTTGACACTAGCTATACATCCTTTGAGACTATATTTTCCAGAGTTTACTTATTGACTATATTTTCCAGAGTTTACTTAATTTGTAAATTTTTTGTAAGATTTCACACATATTGTCTACTTGTATTGAAATTTGGGTTTTTTCTATTATCTGAAAAAAAAGTTTTCTTAGTATTCAAAACCCTTTTCTTTTTACTGTAAATTTTTGTATACTTTCATTAGACCATGATTCCTGGTGACACTAATGAACTTTTGAGTGTAGTGATAAATTAGCTTTCCTTACAAAGAATCTTTTATAGATTCCTCAGTATACAAAGTTTGACTAGCAGCTGCATCATGTTGCAGAAACTTTGTGTGGGTTGAAGCTAAATACTTGACTTACATTTTCAGACTCAAAATCTCTGATATCATTGACTTTGGTTAGTCTCAGACAGTCTGCAGAATATAAAAAATATTTTGGATATTTCCTGTTAACAATTCTGAATGAATTTCTATATTTATATTCATTTTCTGCCAAACACTGGAATTAATATCTTCTAGGATGTTTCAATGCTCACAATTATTCTCTGGAGAACAAATTGGAATACCTAATAGAAAACTTTAACAGTTCCTGAAGACTGTGCAGTCCACAAGATATGAAACAGTAACATTGTTTGTGTGAACATTATTTCATTTCCTCTTATATGATATGATGCAGTATGTTTGGTTGATAATGGAAGGTAAAATTTGTTTGTATACAACGAATATCAAATTCAGGGATGCCAAATTTAAAATGTATTTTTGGATGCCAATTTTTGAGATAATCTTATCTTGTTTTTTGCTTATTTTATGAAAAAATAAAGATTAAAAATTTAAAATATAGCAATACATACTGAACATGAATATAACTGATAATCATAAATTGAATCATTAGAAGTACCAGAATTATTAAAATAGTGAGTAAATAAAAAACAAATTATTATGAAAGTAGGGTAATCATTTCCATTTGACTGAAAAGTTAGTTCACATCATAGCCAGTTTGCATAGTTAGGTAATTTGGTCACCAAGATTCAGCTGCTTTTTCTCTGCTGTGCTATTTACAAAGAAATTCTGTTACAGTCTACAGATTTAGTGTTTAATCTAACATGTTATTAATCATAATCTCTATTTAATATATAATTTTTCTTTTTTATAGAGAAATAAACTAAAATTTATTAAATTAATAATTGAAATGATACTTGCTGAATACAAATTTTCAATTTTTTTTTATTTCTTAGCAAGAACTGATTTTTTTTAATTCAAAGTGTTGGAAACGTCTAAAAAAATCACATTCCAGTTTTCTGTTGTTCAGCATCCCTTTTCTTGCAGTCTGAGGTAAGATTCTAGAGAAATAGCAATAAATTATCTAACTTTAGTTTGTATTGTCCTTATAATAGGTATGTGTTACTACCATGGTGCAACAAAGCTCTTCTTAATATAGCTAGAGAGACTCCAGGGGGTCTATCCTGAAGCTGTCTGTAGTGAATGTATTTAATTACCTTCTAATGTCTTTTTATTGCCTTTGGTTTGTGTAGCAGAAGTTAAGGGGAGTGTACTTATGCTGAACTGTTTTTTATTTATAGCCCAATGTAGCTGATATTTTGATATATTTTGAAATTAAATTCTAAGGTACTTCTGGCCGTGCCATCTTTATTGATCAAATTAATGTTGAGAATGTTATAGAAAAGTTTTCATTCATTTTTAAAATTTTGATTTCGTATCTTTTCTTTTTTATTTTGTTCAATTTCATGGTTCTTGGTCTCCAATTGTATTTAATATTAGATTGAATAATTTGATTAACCACTTTTTCAAAAACTTAAAATTGGAGGGTTGAGAGGTAAAGTTGGGTAACTACGATCCTGTCAGAACTAACCATACTTTACCTCGCACGTCTAATCTTATATTTACTGAACGGTAAAGTTGGGTAACTCCTGGTAGGTTATACACTCATTTCGCGCATTTAGTGAGTGGTAAACTCGAGTGTGGAGTTACCTAACTTTACCTCGACACCAAATGGTGTGTGCAGTGAGAGGTACACTTGGGTGAGTTTATACACAACTGTGCTTCTAAACAGTGTTGTCCTTACGGTGAGAGATAAAGTCGGGAAAGAACGAACCCAACTATACATTTTATAGGTCTAGTTGATCCAAATGAAATAATATTTGATCCAAGATGATATCAATTTTATCCAAGTGAATTTGAATTTGCTCAATGTGAAATTGAATTTGATCTTTATGCAATTGAATTTGATCCATGTGAAATAATACTTGATCCAAGTGAAATAATATTTGATGCAAGTGAAATATTATTTGATGCAAGTGAAATGTTATAAGATCCAAGCGAAATAATATTTGATCCAAGTGAAATAATATTTGATGCAAGTGAAATATTATTTGATGCAAGTGAAATAATATTTGATGCAAGTGACATAATATTTGATCCAAGTGACATAATATTTGATCCAAGTGAGATAATATTTGATGCAAGTGAAATAATATTTGATCCAAGTGAAATAATATTTGATGCAAGTGAAATAATATTTGATCTAAGAGAAATTATCGAATATTTTATCATTCCGATACCTCTCATTTTGTGTCTTACAAGAAAAAAGTAACGTTTTTAACATTTAATATATAAAAAATATATTTGTATAATTTATGATGGGCCACCATAATCTCTCATTGCCCACCATAATCCTTTATTGTCCACTATAATCTTTCATTGCTCACAATAATCTTTCATTGCTCACCATAATCTTCCATTGCCCACCATTATCTTTCATTGCCCACCATAATCATTCATTGCCCCCACCATAATCCTTCATTACCCACTATAATCCTTCATTATCCACCATAATCTTCCATTGCTCACCATAATCATTCAATGCCCACAATAATCCTCCATTGCCCACCATAATCATTCAATGCCCACAATAATCTTTCATTAGCGTCAGACCGGGTGGCTTTGCGCACTTCAACATTCCGGGTGAAGTTGCGCATCGGTAATTGACGGTGAATGCGTGAAAATATTTTAAATCTGACAACACCATTGGAAAGAACAGCTCTTAAACCCCCTAGTGCATAAATTTCACGAAAATCGTAAGAGATTAAGTATAGATACTAGGTGTTCAAACAGAGACCTATGTTTTTTATGGCAAAATAATTATTTTGGACTAGAATTGAATCTCCGCGAACTATGCTGTAGTGTTGATAAATATGCTCCAATTTGATTGCAATTTACGTTGGATACGCATAATTTACTGCAGATTAACGTCATGTAAGATGATTTTAATAATATTTATAAATTATTGAGATATAACCAATATACTAGATGCGCAACATCACCCTGGGAATATTTTAATTCACGGGTGGACTTGCGCACATTTATTAAAAAAGTTAAAGAGCTCTTATTCATTAAAAAACCTGTGATATTCATCCCCGATACTCCTATATCACGGCAATTCCACAGTGGTTTCACGGCAATTGTACAGCAGCCTCACGGCAATTGTACAGCAGCCTCACGGCAATTGTACAGCAGCCTCACGGCAATTGTACAGCAGCCTCACGGCAATTGTACAGCAGTCTCACGGCAATTCCACAGCAGTCTCACGGCAATTCCACAGCAGTCTCACGGCAATTGCACAGCAGACTCACGGCAATTGCACAGCAGACTCACGGCAATTGCACAGCAGACTCACGGCAATTGCACAGCAGACTCACGGCAATTGCACAGCAGACTCACGGCAATTGCACAGCAGACTCACGGCAATTGCACAGCAGACTCACGGCAATTGCACAGCAGACTCACGGCAATTGCACAGCAGACTCACGGCAATTGCACAGCAGACTCACGGCAATTGCACAGCAGTCTCACGGCAATTGCACAGCAGTCTCACGGCAATTGCACAGCAGTCTCACGGCAATTCCACAGCAGTCTCACGGCAATTCCACAGCAGTCTCACGGCAATTCCACAGCAGTCTCACGGCAATTCCACAGCAGTCTCACGGCAATTCCACAGCAGTCTCACGGCAATTGCACAACAGTCTCACGGCAATTGCACAACAGTCTCACGGCAATTGCACAACAGTCTCACGGCAATTGCACAGCAGTCTCACGGCAATTGCACAGCAGTCTCACGGCAATTGCACAGCAGTCTCACGGCAATTGCACAGCAGACTCACGGCAATTGCACAGCAGACTCACGGCAATTGCACAGCAGACTCACGGCAATTGCACAGCAGACTCACGGCAATTGCACAGCAGACTCACGGCAATTGCACAGCAGACTCACGGCAATTGCACAGCAGACTCACGGCAATTGCACAGCAGACTCACGGCAATGGCACAGCAGACTCACGGCAATTGCACAGCAGACTCACGGCAATTGCACAGCAGACTCACGGCAATTGCACAGCAGACTCACGGCAATTGCACAGCAGACTCACGGCAATTGCACAACAGACTCACGGCAATTGCACAGCAGACTCACGGCAATTGCACAGCAGACTCACGGCAATTGCACAGCAGACTCACGGCAATTGCACAGCAGACTCACGGCAATTGCACAGCAGACTCACGGCAATTGCACAGCAGACTCACGGCAATTGCACAGCAGACTCACGGCAATTGCACAGCAGACTCACGGCAATTGCACAGCAGACTCACGGCAATTGCACAGCAGACTCACGGCAATTGCACAGCAGACTCACGGCAATTGCACAGCAGACTCACGGCAATTGCACAGCAGACTCACGGCAATTGCACAGCAGCCTCACGGCAATTGCACAGCAGCCTCACGGCAATTGCACAGCAGCCTCACGGCAATTGCACAGCAGCCTCACGGCAATTGCACAGCAGCCTCACGGCAATTGCACAGCAGCCTCACGGCAATTACACAGCAGCCTCACGGCAATTCCACATCAGACTCACGGCAATTCCACATCAGACTCACGGCAATTCCACAGCAGACTCACGGCAATTCCACAGCAGACTCACGGCAATTCCACAGCAGACTCACGGCAATTCCACAGCAGACTCACGGCAATTCCACAGCAGACTCACGGCAATTCCACAGCAGACTCACGGCAATTCCACAGCAGACTCACGGCAATTCCACAGCAGCCTCACGGCAATTGCACAGCAGCCTCACGGCAATTGCACAACAGTCTCACGGCAATTGCACAACAGTCTCACGGCAATTGCACAACAGTCTCACGGCAATTGCACAGCAGTCTCACGGCAATTGCACAGCAGTCTCACGGCAATTGCACAGCAGTCTCACGGCAATTGCACAGCAGACTCACGGCAATTGCACAGCAGACTCACGGCAATTGCACAGCAGACTCACGGCAATTGCACAGCAGACTCACGGCAATTGCACAGCAGACTCACGGCAATTGCACAGCAGACTCACGGCAATTGCACAGCAGACTCACGGCAATGGCACAGCAGACTCACGGCAATTGCACAGCAGACTCACGGCAATTGCACAGCAGACTCACGGCAATTGCACAGCAGACTCACGGCAATTGCACAACAGACTCACGGCAATTGCACAACAGACTCACGGCAATTGCACAGCAGACTCACGGCAATTGCACAGCAGACTCACGGCAATTGCACAGCAGACTCACGGCAATTGCACAGCAGACTCACGGCAATTGCACAGCAGACTCACGGCAATTGCACAGCAGACTCACGGCAATTGCACAGCAGACTCACGGCAATTGCACAGCAGACTCACGGCAATTGCACAGCAGACTCACGGCAATTGCACAGCAGACTCACGGCAATTGCACAGCAGACTCACGGCAATTGCACAGCAGACTCACGGCAATTGCACAGCAGCCTCACGGCAATTGCACAGCAGCCTCACGGCAATTGCACAGCAGCCTCACGGCAATTGCACAGCAGCCTCACGGCAATTGCACAGCAGCCTCACGGCAATTACACAGCAGCCTCACGGCAATTCCACATCAGACTCACGGCAATTCCACATCAGACTCACGGCAATTCCACATCAGACTCACGGCAATTCCACAGCAGACTCACGGCAATTCCACAGCAGACTCACGGCAATTCCACAGCAGACTCACGGCAATTCCACAGCAGACTCACGGCAATTCCACAGCAGACTCACGGCAATTCCACAGCAGACTCACGGCAATTCCACAGCAGACTCACGGCAATTCCACAGCAGACTCACGGCAATTCCACAGCAGCCTCACGGCAATTGCACAGCAGCCTCACGGCAATTGCACAGCAGACTCACGGCAATTCCACAGCAGAAGATTGGGGCTGATTCACGGCAGTTGCATAGCATATCGGGGTTAGATTTTCTATGCACAGTTTATACATAGGATGAACTTTCGCACTGCGCAGTTTCACATTGGGTGAATTTGCGCAGTGCGCAAG
This sequence comes from Caprella mutica, assembly GCA_947561585.1. NCBI lineage: Eukaryota > Metazoa > Arthropoda > Malacostraca > Amphipoda > Caprellidae > Caprella > Caprella mutica. Next base: position 61,523 of record CANNZV010001612.1, on the reverse strand, counting down.
TACACCCGGTAATTGCGCAAAATTCACCCGGTTTATCCCCACGATCTTTGCGCACAGTTTTTCGATGATAACTTTTTTTCTATTGAACTTAAAGAGTTGAAACTTGGTGAGCACCTAGGTCTACCCTTCATCTATCTGCTCACAAAAAATCAGATTGCTGACTTCTCTAGTTTTTTCGTAAAATCAAAGTATGCGGAAAATGCGCAAAGCCACCCGGTCCGACGCTACCCACCATTATCTTTCATTGCCAACCATAATATTTCATTGCCCACAATAATCTTTCATTGCTCACCATAATCTTCCATTGCCACCATTATCTTTCATTGTCCACCATTATCATTCATTGCCCACCATAGTTCTTCATTGGCCACTATAGTCCTTCATTGCCCACAATAATATTTTATTTCCTACCATAACCTTCCATTACCCACCATGATCTTTCATTGCCACCATAATATTTTATTGCCCACCATAGTTCTTCATTGCCCACCATAATCTATCATCGCCCACCATAATCTATCATCGCCCACCATAATCTTTCATTGACAACCATAATAATTCATTGACAACCATATTCCTTCATTGCCCACCATAGTCTTTCATTGTAATAATTTTTCATTGCCCACCATAATCCTTCATTGCCCACCATAATATTTTATTGCTCACCATAATCATTCATTTCCAAGCATAATCCTTCATTGCCCACCATAATCTTTCATTTCTCACCATAATCCTTCATTACCTAACATAATCTTTGATTGTCCACTATAATCTTTCTTTGCCCTTCATAATCTTTCATTGCTACCATGATCTTTCATTGCCCACCATAATATTTCATTACCCACCATAATCTTTCTTTGTCCTCCATAATCTTTCTTTGCCCACCATAATCTTTCATTGCCCTGCATAATCTTACATTGCCAACTATAACCTTCCATTCATTGCACATCCTAAAAATGTTTCATTGTCCACCATAATAATCTATCATTGCCCACCATAATAATATATCATTGTCCACCATAATAATCTCCAAAATCCTTCATTTTAATTTGCCTATCTATATCTTTCATGCATTATACATAAAGTTTATTTACATTAAAATCAATTAAATAAAATTTATTAACATTAATACATACAAATACCTCTTTCCTAGTTCATGTCCCTGAATGAAATAGGGACGTGAACTAGGAAGGGGGTATTTTTAAATTAATTTATCTCAAATTTAATTAAACTTTATCTGATTAAAATATATCGCACAAATAGATATTAATTGACAGAAAAATTAGTATCTTAACTACAAATACAAATAATACCAAAAAGGAATATTTGAATTTAAAATTCAGCAAATTAAAGAATATAGATTTGGAAAACAAATTGAAATATACATACTCTTGCTTTCTCTTTAAATGGTTATCAATATAATAAAATTATTAATTTATGATTACCCCCTTCTTAGTTCCCGTGAAATTACGGTCAGTTGAAATGTTATTCCACAACGTGCAAAAAAGTCTATGGGAAAATGTAACCACATTTTAAAAATGTTTTTTTTTTAAATTCTACATCATTATTTTTGAGAATGCTAGTTTGTTGAAACAGACTGCAATGTTAGAGTAAAAAAACCTGAACAAAATAAAAACGAACACCAAGGTCAAATAATGAGAGAGAAATAGGGATTTTAATAAAGTTTAAATTTTGCGTTTTTTTTGTGGGGGGGGGGGGTAAAAGTTAAAATAGTGAGAACTCCCTTTAAAGACGATATTTTTACATTAAAAAGGAAGAGAAAACAAATGAGGTTAATTCCAAACCTTTTTTAGAATGTTCGATATCTTAGTAATATTACGATACCAGTTTTGTTCAATTTTCTTTAGTAATTAACTGAAGCCTAATTAACCAACTAATATTTCTTGGTAGTCAATTATAACCCAATTAAAAATGAATTATTATTTAGATTAGTTATTAATTGAGTAAACCTATTTAATCATATTTTTTATTTTTATTGAAAAATAAAAACGAATAATAACACAGAGATATATAACTGTTGAGTAATTAACTACTCAACTACATTCAAACTGTGTATCTTCTATATACCTCAATGAACGAAAATAATTTGAACTTCATTAGGTATAATAATGTTACATAATTTAAAGCACTATCGGTATAATTTGAAATTAAACAGATCATTAATTTCCTCAATCACTAGTAAACTAAGTCATAAAATATACATTTTATTTGATAGTCAGTGTTTAAAATCTTGAATATGATAGAGTCAGATAGACAGTGGTCAGATAGACAGTGGTTTACTAAACGCAAGTCCACCCCAACTGACTGTATAAGAACAAACCTATTTACAAACATTCAAGCTTTGAATGATCAGAAACTAATACAATGAATTACATTAGATGTTAAACACGAATGTATAGTATATATTTGTAAATAAAATAACAGTTTATAAAGAAATAGAAGTACACAGTTAAAAACATTAATTTTTCTCTCTGTAATTATTTACCGCCAAATTATTTTCCACAAATCTGTAAATCCCTATTTACTATATAGTATTATTCACGGTACAGGAACATAATCGGGTATAGTACCTAGCAGACGACACAAAAATATGACGTCACCACAACAACACATTCCTTGTTTGTGACCGAGTGGCTCATAATTCCTCGTATTTGCATGTTAATATCGAGAAGTTTGAAGTCATTTTATAAGGGTTTCGTACAAAAGAAAAGCGAAAATTGCGTTTAAACCTCAAAGTTGAATATATAGATATAATTCAGGTGTGTTTTTATTGTTAATTTCTTAAATCTATCTATAAGAAATAGGGTCTTGAAAATATGCTACCTAGGAGCGTAAAGTAGTGCTAGTTAACTGCTAAATTGTATATATATTTATTATTATTTGGCATACTTGTGATTTTCCAATGAACTTCTTTATTCTCAACTTCTCAATTCTTCATTAAATTTTCTTGTAATCTTACACTCATGCCATTGAAGTTACTGAACAGAGGTTCAGGTGAATAATAGATTTTTTTGTTAGCTACAATATCAATGTCTTCTTCATATTTCAGATGGAATCTGGAGTTCAGAGTCCCAACTCATCTGAAGAGGCTGTTGTAGCTGATCCTCTCAATGTGATCTATTTGGTGAAAGAGGAAGACATTAAACCAGATATTTCAAATATAGATGTTAGTGTTGGTGTGTCTAATATTGAACACATTTCTAATATCACAGACAATGAGAATATAGAGGATGATATTACCATCAAAGAAGAGAATTTGGATGAACAGGAACATTCATGGCAAACAGAATCATTTTGTACCAATGATGAAATGGAATCTTCAGATATCTTTTCTGGTGGCCGGAAAAAGTATCATCCGATTGACAAATTTCTTCATAATTCTCCAAATAAATTATCCACACACATTAAGATCAGTTCTATTAAATTAGAAACTTCTGAAGAATTGGATAAGGAAGAGTCTTCCAGTAAAAGAAAAGTGGGTAAAAAAACATATAGCTGTGATGTTTGTAATAAATCATTTTGTAGTCAAAGTAAAATGAAAATGCATATAAGAATTCACACAGGTGAGAAGCCATTCAGTTGTGATATTTGTAATAAATCATTTAGCTAATAATAAAAGTAACATGAATATTCATATACGAATTCACACAGATAAGAAGCCATTCAGTTGTGATATTTGTAATAAATCATTTAATAATAAAAGTTACATGAATATTCATAAACGAATTCACACAGATGAGAAGCCATTCAGCTGTGATATTTGTTATAGAAGATTTAAACGTAAAAGTGACATGGGTAATCATATAAGAATTCACACAGGTGAGAAGCCATTCAGTTGTGATATTTGTAATAAATCATTCAATAGGATTAGTAACAGGAATATTCATATAAGAATTCACACAGGTGAGAAGCCATTCAGCTGTGATATTTGTAATAAATCTTTTAGTTCTAAATGTGACATGGGAACACATAAAAAAATTCACACAGGCGAGAAGCCATTCAGCTGTGATATTTGTCGAAAAAAAATTTCTTGCAGAGGCAGTTTTAAAAGACACCAAAGAATTCATGAATCTTCTGAATAGTATTGAATGTAAAAAATAATCTAAGAATATTTTTTTTCGGATATCTAGGCCTGTCTCTCTTTTTATTCTTTTTTGCAATTATCTTGCATAATAATGTTAGTAACTTGAAAGGATGTCTGCTTACCACTGTGACAGTAGCACAGTATACAGGCCTCCACTTCAGTCCATCTGTACTCAGTTCATTTTGAATTTCAGCTAGATAGCTGTGGTTTAATACTCAGTGAATGTGAAAAAGTATAAAACTTATCATCATTGTATAGAAAACTTTTGAAGCTTTTACTTGAAGCAACACTCCACATTTTTTTTTAGAATTTAATAACTTGCTATTATTAATAACATTTAACTAACTACCATGCAAACATTTCCAAATGTAATATGTATACCATGTGGTTGAAATTGTAGATAGACCAAGTATCTTTTTAAAAACTGATTCATCCTAATGATATTAGGATTTGTTAATATTTGTTGTACAATTATTATTGTAAAGTTCATGTCTTGTAAAGTTGTAATATATCTTTTGTACATGATGCATCATATTACAGTGTTTTTTCATTAATCCTTACTGTTTCTGATATTACCTCAGGGGGCAGAAGTTTTCTGCTAGGGGACTTGTGAACCCCTGTAACCCGAACTAATTCATCTGAAACTTCAGTTAGCTGCTAGATCTTCTATTATAACTTATAATGCATTTACTGATTTAGCTATTGCTTGTTTTTTATCACAATTTTGATCTACGAACTATAACTAATTTTGCTGATAATTAACTATAATTTGATCTATTTGGTGAGAAATTTAGCTTCATTGAAGAGAGAAATAAGTCATACTACTTTACTTGAAAATTAGAATGTAGGAACCAATTCCAAATAGTCCATAGAGTTATTCGAGAATATCCTAAATTTCAATATTCTGCTACTTGGTTCTGTTGTTCTTCAAGAAATCATCTATTTATCTTCTATTCTCTGTAAAGTGCAGGGTGTCTTATTATCAGAATAAGGATTTGAATACCTTCGCATATTTGACGTAGGTTGTATTTTACCCGGCATTTATCTATTTATCATCTTATTCTCTTTAACTGAAAAAAGTGTTCAAAACCAAATTAGCTACCTGAAATTTGGAGTAACGATTGGTCAATGTCCAGTGACCTGGTAGAATTTTGGGAGTGACCCAGTCATAGGTCAAGGTCATGGTGATTTATAACTAAAAAAGTATTGAACCATATTGATTGAAACTTGGTGGGATGATTAGTCAATATACATGAACAATTTTGTTAGATTTTGGGAGCAATCTGGTCAAAGATCAAGGTCAAGGCCATTTATAACTTACAACTCAACCAAATAGCCTGAAATTTGGTGGGATGATTGGTGAATGTGCAAGAATTATCTGGTAGATTTTAGGTAGTGTTCCAGTCTAATGTCAAGGTCATTTATAACTCACTAATTCTAAAAGTATTCAATCAAATTAAATGAAACTTGGTGGGACGATTGATCATTATCATGTTACCAGTTTATCAGATTTTGGGAGAAAATGGGTCAAAGGTTTAGGTCAAGGTCATATGTAAGCAGCAACGAAGGTATGTGCTTTAACTAGTAGCTACAGATAATCTAGTTTTGTTATATTGTAAGTTTTGTTAATTTTGGTAGCTTTTTCTTCAGCTTTCCTTTATATCTCTCCTCCTATTTCTTCTTTCTCTTCCTTTTGTGTTGCTATATCCATGAGAGAGTAGACCCTGAGACTGACTGTCACAGACTGTGTAGGTCTCTTATCCATAGGTGCCTATTTTGCCATCCATGTGCTGGGTCAAATGGTTACCTGTAGTTGCAAAGTAGTCGACCTAATGCACGGAGTGTACTCATACTCTCCCTTTTTCCCATTCTGTATTTGGTGCACAGAATTCCTGACTTTTTCAAAAATCTTCAAAATATATGCCAACATTTCCCCTAACTTTCGCTAATCCTCCAATATTTTTCCAATTCCCCCTTCCAAATTTAATGCCAATAGGTAATAGGGATAAATAGCAAAATATCCACCGACATTACAAGAATATTTATTTTTGAGATAAAGAATTTCCATCAAATACAAAGTGGCCTTCTTCTAAAAGGCCTTCTCTTTGTGTCTCCTCTCTACCTAATTAACTCTACATGTTGTAGTGGGATTCTATTTATGTATGTAGCTATATATAATTTAATGTAAAGAGTCGCCACAAGACTAGATAAAGTTAACATGCACTAGCCAGTTAATGTCAAAGTACATGTAGGCATGCACAGTCGGTATTGTTCTAGCTCTCCTAGTGTAAACATGTGATATCTTTATAGTTTGTGTTTAATGTTGTTGTGTATCCACAAGCGTTTCATATGTAGAAGGTTAAAGTATTGTGATAGAAATATCCTAGAAGAGGTTATGTATAAATGTTGATTATGGTAAACAATAATTGAAGGAAAAAATGGGAAAGTGTTTTCACTGTTTCGTAAGATGTATATATGTGTAAATATTTGTAATGTGTCTCAAGTAGTAATAATTTGTTTTTGTGTCTTTCACAGACTGGTTTATTCATTTCTACAAAGTTGTAAACAGCCATAGTAGTACAATAGTCTACATTCAACAATAGTTTGTCCTACATTCAACAATAGTTTGTCCTACATTCCTATTGCCAATCTACTTCGTATATAATGTGGGACATCCCCCCCCCCCCCTCCTCCAACAATGTCTCTATAGGTCTAAGAGAGAGATTAGAATTTTTTTGGAAACAAATTGTCGCAAAAAATAAATCATGCATAACAGAGTAGCTCAATATCATTAGATACTCTATAATAATACTATACCATTAATTGATGCATATATGTATACTATTAGCTACTTGAGACCAGTGCTTGATGCTATTACTTGATAACAATAGTCCAATACTCGATACCATGGCTCAATTTAATATAGCGTCAGACCGGGTGGCCTTGCGCACTTCAACATTACGAGTGAAGTTGCGCATCGGGGATTGACGGCGAATTCGTCAAAATATTTCGAATCTGACAACACCATTGTAAAGAGCAGCTCTTAAACCTCTAGTCCATAAATTTCACGAAAATTGTAAGTGATTAAGAATAGATACTTTATAAGTGTTCAAACAGAGACCTATTTTTTTATAGCAAAATATTTATTTTGGACTAAATTCGAATCTCCGCAAACTATGCTGTAGTGTTGATAATTATGCTCAAATTGGATTGCAATTTACGTTGGATACGCATAATTTACTGCAGATTAACGTCATGCAAGATGATTTTAATAATAATTATAAATTATTGAGATATAACCAATATACTAGATGCACAAGAACACCCTGGGAATATTTTAATTCACGGGTGAACTTGCGCACATTTATTAATAAAGTTAAAGAGCTCTTATTCATTTTTAAACCTGTGATATTCATGCCCGATACTCCTATATCACTGCAATTCCACAGTAGCCTCACGGCAATCCCACAGCAGCCTCACAGCAATTCCACAGCAGCCTCACGGCAATTGCACAGCAGACTCGCAGCAATTGCACAGCAGACTCACGGCAATTGCACAGCAGACTCACGGCAATTGCACAGCAGACTCACGGCAATTGCACAGCAGACTCACGGCAATTGCACAGCAGACTCACGGCAATTGCACAGCAGATTCACGGCAATTGCACAGCAGCCTCACAACAATTCCACAGCAGCCTCACGGCAATTGCACAGCAGACTCGCAGCAATTGCACAGCAGACTCACGGCAATTGCACAGCAGACTCACGGCAATTGCACAGCAGACTAACGGCAATTGCACAGCAGACTAACGGCAATTGCACAGCAGACTCACGGCAATTGCACAGCAGACTCACGGCAATTGCACAGCAGACTCACGGCAATTGCACAGCAGACTCACGGCAATTGCACAGCAGACTCACGGCGATTGCACAGCAGACTCACGGCGATTGCACAGCAGACTCACGGCAATTGCACAGCAGACTCACGGCAATTGCACAGCAGACTCACGACAATTGCACAGCAGCCTCACGGCAATTCCACAGCAGCCTCACGGCAATTCCACAGCAGCCTCACGGCAATTCCACAGCAGCCTCACAGCAATTCCACGGCATCCTCACGGCAATTACACAGCATTCTCACGGCAATTGCACAGCACACTCAGGGCAATTGCACAGCACACTCACGGCAATTGCACAGCACACTCACGGCAATTGCACAGCACACTCACGGCAATTGCACAGCACACTCACGGCAATTGCACAGCAGACTCACGGCAATTGCACAGCAGACTCACGGCAATTGCACAGCAGACTCACGGCAATTGCACAGCAGATTCACGGCAATTGCACAGCAGACTCACGGCAATTGCACAGCAGACTCACGGCAATTGCACAGCAGACTCACGGCAATTGCACAGCAGACTCACGGCAATTGCGCAGCAGACTCACGGCAATTGCGCAGCAGACTTACGGCAATTCCACAGCAGCCTCACGGTGATTCCACAGCAGCCTCCCGGCAATTACACAGCATTCTCACGGCAATTGCACAGCACACTCACGGCAATTGCACAGCACACTCACGGCAATTGCACAGCACACTCACGGCAATTGCACAGCAGACTCACGGCAATTGCACAGCAGACTCACGGCAATTGCACAGCAGACTCACGGCAATTGCACAGCAGATTCACGGCAATTGCACAGCAGACTCACGGCAATTGCACAGCAGACTCACGGCAATTGCACAGCAGACTCACGGCAATTGCACAGCAGACTCACGGCAATTGCACAGCAGACTCACGGCAATTGAACAGCAGATTGGGGCAGTTGCATAGAAGATTGGGGCAGATTCACGACTGTTGCATAGCATATCAGTGTTAGATTTTCTATGCACAGTTTATACATAGGGTGAACTTGCGCACTGCGCAGTTTCACATTGGGTGTACTTGCTCGGTGCGCAAGTACACCCGGTAAGTGCGCAAAATTCACCCGGTTTATCCCCACGATCTTTGCGCACAGTTTTTCGATGATAACTTTTTTTCTATTGAACTTAAAAAGTTGAAACTTGGTGTGCACCTAGGTCTACTCTTCATCTATTTGCACACAAAAAAATCAGATTGCTGACTTCTCTAGTTCTTTCGTTAAATCAAAGTATGCGAAAAATGCGCAAAGCCTCCCGGTCCGACGCTATAATTACTTGATACTATTAGTTTATACCAGTAGCTACTCTATATAGTTAATCTATATTAATTCTACAGAATACCTATGTCCTATAACTTAATACCATTAATCAATACTATTACACAATACCCTTACTTTACCATCACAAGATTATTCTCGACACCATCACTTGATATCCCTTCTGCAGATGTAGAACATTTTTCCAAGACTCTCGGTGACAAATTTGAACCAAGTTTTTAGAAATTTTAAAATTTCTGCGGATATTTAGTTTTTGATTAAATCCTATGTTACCATTTATCTAGCTGAGGGGGATTCTGAATCTGCTGTAGATAATCTGAAAGTAACTGTCTTCATTCAAAAACTGAGAGTCAAGAGACTCAATAGGCAGAGTTGCAATTATTACTGCTACTTAGAGGACTGAGATCAATAATTCATTTATGCACCCATTTTCAACTTTTCTGCCATACTTATCAGAATGGGGCTAAATAATTCAATTCAGAGTAAGAAATGTTTATCTTATTCAGCTTTTTTGCTTCTATTAGCTACTCCTATATTATTCACTAATTATTTATCTAGATATTATCATAAATTTTAAAAAATGTTCAAATATATGGTTCTTTTTACTGATGATAATATACATTATGAGGCGACTGAAGCACAGTTACTGTGATTGAAAACGGTATTCTGCAAAGATCATATCTTCACCTGCATCCCCATCTTGTAAGTAGCTATAGTTTTTATTGAAATAATAGTGTATTTATTGTAAAGATAGCTGAATTCACCGAGTTCTTGACTTTATTCTGCTGTAAACTCCCAGTTTAAATGGGGTGATATTCTTTGTGAATTGAAACAAGGTGAAAATATCTTATGAGTTTATTAATAAATTGGGAATATCATTGAATTAAATCAAGCGGTGTAGCTACTTGGGGAAATTTTCTGTAAATAATCTTGCTAAATAAGTGAAAAATAATGTAGCTACCTATTGCTGGGAATTATTGATTAACAAACTCTCATAATTGATGGGAAAAATCATATTTTTGAGAAATATCAGTAGCTGATATATCTCATCAATTAGGATTTGAATGATAAACCTTTATTCCTGTGATGGAGAATATTTATATTAGAGTTTTGTATAACAAGTACTGCATTATGTTGAGACTCACTGTACTGCATTATGTTGAGACTCACTGTACTGCATTATGTACCTACTCAATCATTTGAACCATAATAGGTCTATTGAATATTAAAGAATGATATTTTGAATATTATTCTCTATTATAATATATTTATTTAACATTTTTTGATCTAAGAAAGAAGGAGCAAGCTAAACTGACTTAATAGAAAATTTTCTGCCTGGGCTTCATCTTCCTCTACTGGCTAACCAGTACAAGTTAAAGTAACTTGCTAGTTTCATTTTGTATATATTTTGATGATATTTTCCATAAGATTTATTACATTTTTGAAGACAAATTCATTTCTACTACTCTAATTTTGTATTCAGAAGGAATCTGATACTGCTAATATGGAGGATTCTGTTACTGATAATATTGAGGATTCTGTCAGTGCTAATGTGGAGGATTCTTTCACTGTTAATGTGGAGGATTCTGTAAGTGCTAATGTGGAGGATTCTGTCACTTCTAATTTGGAGGCAGTTAAACATTCCTACTCATCTAAAGTAAGCAACTACCTATAGCTATTGAATAGAAGATTATTGATTATGGACTTACTGTATTTATATATCATGTGTTAATATAATCAACACAATGTGTTTGTGAACATAATGTAGCTATCCTAAATATTTAACATTTTTTATTTTTGCAGAAATTAAAAAAAACTCGCCTCAAAAGACCTAGAGTCATTGATAGCGATAGCAGTGACAATGATGTACCAACTCCAAAAAAAATGTGTGAAGATGACTTCAGATTTAAATCAGGAAAAAGAAATAAGTTGAAGTGTCCTGAATGTTTTAAAATGTATGTTCATTTGCCTGTTCATTTGAGAAATGTTCATGGATATGACCACAGTGCTGCCAGACATTGCTCACTCTCTCATGGCTTGAGACAAGTTAGAGGAAAAAGAAAAAAGAGAAACCATTTAGTAAAAAATTACCATCACTTGAAGCTCTGCCCTATCCCAAATTGTACTGCCGTGGTGAAACAGGTACCTCACCACCTCAAAACGTATCATAAACTATCACCTCATCAGGTAAAATCTCTATTTGATATATCACTCTCTTTTTATAGGTTTAAATTAATTATTTCTGTAATATAAATGAGTATTTGCTTAATATTACTTTTCAAATGTAGTCAATTTATTAGCAACCACTGGAATTCTCTAGCTGATTCAAGATAATAGGAAAAACAAATAACCATGTTAACTATTTTTCTAATGTTGTTCACAGTTTCAAAGGGTGAAATCTTTCTCAATTGCGAAGTCTTATATTTCTGGTTAGGTTAGCTTGTAGGCTTCATTTACTGTCACCTGTTCACATTCCGTGGTAGCTACGTGAAGGGATCAATCGATTCTTATTTCAGAAAACTTCTTTATTTGTTGAAGATTATTTTGAAATTTGCACCCTAGCTATGTGTAACTCAGGAAAATGAACAATTTTGTCTGTATGTTTTTTTTGGCATTAGTTTAAAAGCATTAAGATTCTATATGAAAAAATCAAAAGGGAAATCAATGAGGATTTATGCTAGAAAAAAAAATCAAAATTCTTGTAACATTTCTATCAAAGAAATATAAGCTAATTTTCCATTGTCTATCTCGTTTTCTTTAAATAAGTGACGTTTGATTACTAACTAAAATTTTCGGGGTTTGAAAAATTGATGGTACAAATTGAAATTATCAATAGTATTAATTGCCTTTCCATATTTCAGATAAAATCTCTGATTCCCAATTCATCTGAAGAGGCTGTTGTAGCTGATCCTCTCAATGTGATCTATTTGGTGAAAGAGGAAGACATTAAGCCAGATATTTCAAATATAGATGTTAGTGTTGGTGTGTCTAATATTGAACACATTTCTAATACCACAAACAATGAGAATATTGAAGATGATATTACCATCAAAGAAGAGAATTTGGATGAACAGGGACATTCAAGATCACCAGAATCGATCAAACTCCACAAATTGGAGCATCCAATTGATAAATATCTACATGATTCTCCTAGTAAATTATACACAGACATTGAGATCACTATTAAATTTGAATCTTCTGAAAATATGGATAAGGAAGAGTCTTCTTCTGAAAGAAAAGAGGTTAGTAATGAAGGTATTGAGGATCATGAAAAACTACAGCTGTGATGTTTGTAATATAAACTTTAATATTGAAAGTCAATAATTATACACAAATGACTTCGCACAGCTGAGGTAAATGAGTCATCAATTAAAATGAAATGAAATTAATAGGATATAATAAAATTTATCTGACATGGTAAAATGGGTTATACATACATGATTGTTTCTGAAGTTTCTTTTTTCTTTCAGCCTGAAGAAATTGAGTCGAATGTAATGGAAGAGTTAACAGCGCAGGTTAATCTGGAGACCGCACCACCTTCAAGAACTGGTGGCTCTAGAAGAAATGGAAGATCTTCTAGCACCGCTCAATCATTTAAGGTAGCTACTATCTAGCTGAAAGTTCTTAAAGTAGGGTGCCTGGTACCCCTTATGGGCCTGGAATGTTTATTGGGGATGCCTGGTAATTGGTATGGCTGTTTTATATGTTGCTTATAAGTTCGGTTCTTACTCTTCGTTAATGTCATGCAGAATAAAAATGAAGTCTTATTATAGTAACCATATATACCCATTATAAAGTATCATTTCAATGTATTTCAATGCAATACAATGCTCAGGGGGTGCCTGAGAAACTAGGGGTGTGTGAGAAAAATACTTTAAGAACCACTAATCTAGCTATAATTAAGTAATCAAAAATATTCGAAAATTTTTAAGAATTTCAAAAATCCTAAATTTTAATAAACTCCAAAAATTAAAAACCTCCAAAAATACAACAAAAAAGTTCCAAACTCTCCAATAATTTGAAGAAAGAACTCAAAACATTTGAAAACGTACCTCAAAAATATTATATTTTTTTATAAAAGCTCTAGATATATTAAAAACTGTTAATATTTCAAGAAACTTGAATTATTTCTAGAAACCCAAATGTTGAAATTTTCTTAACTTGAAAAACAGAAACCCTAAAAAAGAAAGTAAAAATTCAACGAACTTGACAAAAACTAAGAAACCAAACATAAATTAGCTACTTAGAGGAAATTCAATTATATATAAAATTTGTATTGAATCAACATTCAATTTCTATTAAAAACCTGTTATTTTAACGCGAAGGTACACTAGTATGTACATAAAGAATAGAGTAGAATAATTGAGATGAATTCAAATAACCCCAAAAAATTGGTACCAACTGATTACAGCTATATTTTTGTTGGCTACAATGTTAATAGTTACCATGAAGTTATCATATTAGCCCTAGACGACACCTCATTAATTTATACTTGCCATTCTTTTCTCAAACCCTACTTTATTCTCACCATGTTTCTTAAACTAGCTAGCCAACATTGAAAAGACTGCTGATGAAGCCGTACCAGTAGCCAGAAAGTTCAAAAGAAGGCAAAATAGATGTCCAGAATGTAAACTCCTGAAGGTGGTTCTTCCAAGCCACATGCGGCGGAAACATGGATGGACTAAAGAGAAGGCTGCGAAGGTACTACAAATCACTAATCAACGTAAAATCAAAGACAAAAGGAAAAGGAAACTTGTCAGAGTGAGCTGCAACTTGTGTGACTCTAAAATTTTCAATCTTCGGAGTCATTTGAAGAGTTGTCATCCATATTACTTATCAACTGAGACAGTTACACCAAAATCCTTCCATGTCAATTCATCCAAAGAACCCGAAGAAGCAGATCCAGCCCAGGTAATAGTTTAGTTAGGTAATTAATGTTAAAATAGGAGGGAAATTGGTTAACGTTTCCAAAGTTTGTTAGTATTGAGAATAAATCAGCGTAAATAGAAATAGTGTTCAGTACTTTTGTTAATTAGTATCAAAATTAGTGATTATTTTTGCGATTGACATTGAAGTGCGGGAGAGAAAACTAGTTTTGATACTTAGAGAATACTAATAACTACGGTTACATTTCCAAGATCCCCACCTTCTTGTGGTGTTACTGTTATATACTAAAAAGGGTTAAGAATGCCCATTTGTAGATACTGCTATTTTATTAGATCATATAGGTACAAGTACAACAATGTATTTATCTGAGGACATAAAATAAAGGAATTAGTCATTGACATGGAATGGCATAACTATAAATAATAATATAATTAATATGATCTTATATGTAAATAATAATGATATGATGAACCTTGTGTGACAACACATTTGTCACACAAGGGAGAACTTAAATAAACAAGTAATAACTTCCTAGTAAACAAGGCACAACATGTCGCGTCGCTAATTAGCGTTCCTTTAAGTTATGCACTAATCTAGGGTAATATGTTTCCACTGAGTGTATCTGTTAACAAACACATTTCATACTCCTCTAAATACCATTTATTTTTGTTATTTATTCAAAACAACTAATTTCTAATCATTGACATAGGACATAGATTGTTCTACTTAGGTATAAATAACGGGGCTCTCTCTTCCTCCTGGTGGTAGTTTCCACTTTTTCTTTTTGTCACTATGTCATTATTATTTACTTTTGTACATTTTTTCAAGTTTTGTGAGGCCCCTTCCATTGCAAGGGAATCTTCCTTTTGTTACTAATAGTGACTGTGAAAGTGAAATATGGGAATGATTCTACAATATGTTCCCCAAATTCAACAATTATTTATTTATTTCTCAATTTTTCCTTATAAATTGAGATGAAAGTCTGGAGTCTTTCACCTCAGTACAAAAAAAGATAAATTATTATAATTAAAAAAACATGCAGCCCTGTAACCACGAAAATTCTTGGTAGAAAGATGAAGTTTATCAACACAATAGATATAGAACAAGACAAAAATTAAACATCTATTTATTTAATGACTCTTAAAACAATCACTGAGCTACTAAAATCAGTACAACATGAACATTCGTCGCATCCCAAGGAAAATGCAAGTGAGCATCTAGCCGTTCGCAGTGATCTACGCCAACTACTAAAGATACCACCTGAAAACGACAATACAAGACAAAAAAATCTAGGCATTTTTTATTATTGAACCATCCCAAAATGATCTAATTTCGATCTACGAAGGATCGGTAAAAGATCTGCATACCTTTTCACATCACATGAAGAATTCCATAAAACTAAAGAAGAAATCCCAGAAAGGTACTTATCGAACCCACAGTACAAAGATGGTGGCTCTTCACTTCAGATTTATACTGCTCACTAATGGCTGCTCTGCAGCTTCAGAAACTCTTCTGCAATCGGCATCAGTTGCTGGTTCGCCTATCTTATCCTCATCTAGGGCCTAGGCTCTGACTCTGCCGTGAAGAATACAATCTCTGCTGTTAGGACCCTGGTGTGGACTGCATAACTTGACACTCGTACTATATACACCACTCGGCTGGATGGGTATTTTCATTGACTAATGCTTATGATGGTTGTCTAATGAGGATCGGTGTTAGATGAAGACTCCTTTTGGCCTTCAACCTGAAGTTTTCAAAACTTCTTAAAACTCTTCCGTGAGCAGAGCGTGATTGACAGACAGATAGGGAAAGTTAAAACATCCCCATGTAAGTGATCTCCTTGTTATATATACTCCGAAGATTCATTTAAAACCCCACGTATATCCAATCCTAAGATGCCTCTGCTGTCATTTTTCCAATTCCATTGGCCCTCAAACCACTTAGGTTGTCTCCTATATCCCCTCCAGCTTATAGGAACTGACCCATTCACAATCCAGCTCCTGTCATATTTTCTAAGAAACTCAATAATCGATAACAAGGAAGAAACAACAAATTTGAAAAATGTTAACCCAAGTGACCTAGCCCTCAACAGTTTGCTTGCTAATCTAGCCGCTGGTGCGCTAGAACCAGCTCTCATTTAAACTGTTATAAAATATTAACGTATTGACTTTTCGATTTTTTTCTTCATTAAAACCTGTATTTGATATTTAAACTCTCATTGGTAAGCGCCAAATAATACTTTTCCATTTAGAATAGAATTAACAAGCAAAGATACGAAACAAATTTTCTTTGGTATTACTGTTGTATGGGCGTATCTTTCCACTGTACGGAACTTGGCGAGGTGCAAACTCTCGCACATCTCACTAAGCCACTAAGGGTTACAGTTAACTGATCATAGCGAGACATTCACCCTTATGTTCTCAAACACACTCGTGTATCTCATGAGTGGAGAGAGCACAGTCTGAGCACTTATATACTACTGATATATTTGAATAAATGTTCTTGGGATGAGTATATTATCATTTATCACCGTCGTTTTTGTCTTATCGTATTTAATTATATGAAAAAAGAAATTAATGAATAGACAGCTTCCAAATCGGAGTAAAATTAGAGTTATTTTTGTAGTTGTGCGCTATCACCTGAGTCAAGTTTTCTAGGGTTAAGTAATACACTACTTTCTCAACCTATAGAGCTCATAATCTCAATCCTGGACCTCTAAGCAAAACCATGAGATGTCGATAATTCAATTGCTATCATCCTGTATCTGGTATTGCTGGGTAAATTTACTCCAACTGTCAAACATTTGCTGCTGACCACTACAATCTTTGAACTGAAGAACTGTTAAATGACGCAGCTTCATTTCAAAGTCACAAAATAAATAAATAAAATAAATAATCATAATAACAGTCCTCTCTGTAAAGTTTACAACCAATACATAAACCTGGAATTAATCCTACCGAACCCAAAATCTACCGACCAATAACCCTAACAAGCTGCTTAGATAAACTGTTAGAGAAAGTAATCAATAGAAGACTAGTCGAATACTTTGAAAATCATAAACTATTCTTCACTTACCAATGTTTTTCATAAAAAAAGCTACTTTAGACTATCTGGTTAGATTCGATTCGGATATCCGTAATTCTGTCACAACATATAAAATAACATATGAGTCTTCCTTAACCTTCAGAAAGCCTGGAAATATGGAATATGACACATTTATTAGCGCGGCCTTAGAGGCACAGTCCTCTAATATACTCAAGAGTTATTCAGAGAAAGAAGATTTCAAGTAGTAGTTGGCCATGCAAAATAGCTGGTATTCCGCAGAGATGCATACTCTCTGTACCCTGTTTGCTATAAAGATCAACTCGTCATCTTCCATTAATCCCACTCATATCCATCACTTCCTCTTTGTGGATGATATCCAAATTGCATGTAAAAATTACTCCATTCAAAACATCACATAAAATCTGCAACCAATGATTAACCCTCTGCAAAAATCCATTGGATATTCAATACCAAAACCAGGATTCCTACTTTACAAATGAATGGAACACAAATCTAAGTACATAATATGGTTAAGTTCCTTGGGTTAACCTGGGACTCGCAACTAACATGGAATGAGCACATTGGTAACCTAATCACCTATTGCAATAGACCTCTGAATCTTGGAACTTTGTCCTCTGTCAAATACAATGCTGCACATGTATAAACTCATCATCAGGTCAAAATTAGAATATGGTTATGTAGTCAAATTTTTCATTAGTCAAAGAAATTCGATAGCTACAATGTTATTATTTATCATGAATTTATCATATTGGCTTCAGACAACACTTCATTAATTCTTACAATGTTTCTTAAAATAGATTGCAAAGATTGAAGAGACTGCTGTTAAAGTCGTGCCAAAACCCAGCAAGTTTAAAAGAAGGCAAAAAAGATGTCCAGAATGTAGACGCATGAAGGTGGATCTTCCAAGCCACATGAAGCGGAAACATGGATGGACTAAAGAGAAGGCTGCGAAGGTACTTCAAATCACTAATCAACGTAAAATCAAAGACAAAAGGAAAAGGAAAGTTGTCAGAAAGAGCTGCAACTTGTGTGACGCTAAGATTATCGATCTTCGTAGTCATTTGAAGAGGAGTCATCCATGCTCCTTATCCACTGAGACAGTCACACCAAAATCCTTCCATGACAATTCATCCCAGCAACCAGAGGTAACAAATAATGTTCAATAAACCTATTATATTTTTATACATTTAACTTTGGAATTAGAAGTTGATATTCACTTCAAATTAACTTAAATTACCTCAATAAAAACAACGTTAAAGGGATCATTTACCTGTTTTGCTAACTACCAATAATACTCGTCCGATTGATCTGAGATTTTGATATAAGGAGTAAAATATTCCAAATCTTTGAAGTTCCTCTTTTTAATTTTTCATTTTGGGCCCATTTTAGCAAGAGGGGGAGAGGTTACTATGGCACACCCTATCTTTCACTCCAGATTTTCTTTGGAATGTTTACTGGGGAACTAAAGTAAAAAAATAATCGGTAAAAATTGCGAAACAAAGGTAAACGATCCCCTTAAACTGAACGTCACTGTTTACTTTAATCTTAAGTGCACAAATGTATCTATGCACTTTTTAGTAAATATTCATCTAATTCTCCACATTTTATCACTAATTTAATTTTCATTTGTTAGTTGGGTGAGGGCAGTTCATCATCACAATCGTCAGACCGAGATGCCGTAGAAGAGCTTCTCGACAGTTTCATCAAGGAAGTGGAGGTGGAACCGCTAGAGGCGTACAAAGAAAATTATATCTTACCGGACTGTCTAAATCGTATGACAGCAGATTTCGAACTGTGGCAGTTGGAACCTCAAGGAGGAGGGAATAAAAAGGAAACTGCTAATCATAATGCAGAAATTATTAAGAGAATATGTCGGCAGTTGAATGCCCAAAAGCTCTCATGTCTTCTTTGTAACAGCACTCTCTGGCGAATGTTCTACATTAATAAAAGTAACAACGGCTGGAGTGGACATACTGTAAGAGTATATATGGCAACAGTGAAGAAATTAATGTCTTTCATTTGCGAAGATACTAGGTATAAGTATTCGACTAGTGAAGAGAGGGTGCTTGCGCAGTCCATCCATACAGATTTTTCGAATTGGAGCAAGAGCTTCAAAAAACAAATTGGATTGGGAACGGCCAAAAACAAAATACGGCCGCCAGAATTGCTCCTGACTGCAAATAAAATTAAGAAATTGAAATATAAAGCTTCATTCGAATACAGGAGGGCATTCACCCTCTTGTCAGGATGCAGCTCACCTGACTTCACCTTAAACCAAAGATCTTTCGTTATAATGAGAAATTATCTCCTCTTCACACTCAATTGTCGAAATGGAAATAGAGCAGATGTGCTTGCTGAATTTACTGTAAACGACTACAATGCCAAGAAGAAGTTTCACTGTAAAGAAACAGGAACAACTGAACACATGATCTCAATCCTAAGCCACACACCGCTTGGTACCCATTGCCCTGATAAACTAGTTTTACCTGACCAGATTGTTGAACAAATGGATTTCTACAGAGATCATGTGAGGTCTCAATTGATCATAGAGCCAGATTGCCCGTTCTTCTTCACTACCTTCAATGGGAAGTCGCTGGTTGACTCTTTGAGTCATCCAATCAGCACCCATGTCAAGGATAGTGGCCTCGGACTTAGGACATCTGATGACTTCAGGCAGTCAGCTATAAAAAGAGAGGTAGATCCCTCCATGACACGCAAAGTGACTAAGCAAATGAAGAACTCGGAGGTAACATCCGACAAAGGGTACGACATTGCCTCCAAGAACAAGGATTAGTTCAACTCATTGCACTTCCTTGGTGACTTTAATAGTGAAAATCTGCCGCCCAAATATTCAATAGTTGGTATGTATTTCAATTTGTCCCATTTTATCTCCTGTTATTTATAAAACTGTAAATTGATGTTTGAACAAAAAATTTGCTGTCAAATTAAAAAAAATCTTTCTAGCGTTTTTTTTTTGGTTCTTGTATAAAAACTTCAAGGAATTCTCTAAAAGTTTATTCGTGCATTGTATTTTATAGTGTTTAAGCTACATTTCCTACCAGCGAAAGCTGTAAGAGATAACGATTATCTACCCTCAGTCAAAGAGGAACAGATAGACTTAGAGCTCTCTTGCAAGAGTACGTACTGTTTTCATAGTAATCTTTGCTGTTTCATATTTCGACGCGATTTAAATGTTTTTCTTAGCATTAAGTTACTGTCGGTGCAAAAAAAGAGAGTCTGATTTTGAAGTTGCTGTGGAATATTTTTCCGTGTAGAATTCAAGGGCAACTAATATAATCATTTAAAATTATATCAATGATGCTGTGATAAGTTATTGTAAATGACTTTATATTCAAAAAGCTTAATTTTTCCATTCTCTATTGCAGAACCATTGTTGCCTGAAGACTTACCTGCTGAACCAATCATTCACTTGGATGACTCTGCGTTAATCATCAGTTGCAGCGATAGTTTAAACCCTTCTTCTCTTCCTTGAAAGTTGAAACTAAAAGTTAGTTTTTCCTATAAAAGGGCCGTACACTAACAGATTTTTTGAGTCTTTCCACCAGAATTTTTGTTGGCTCCTCACTACCTTTTTCAAGAGACTTTTCTTATTCAAAAGTCAATCGCATCCACACGTACCTGTTGGATTTACATGTCGTACAATTAACTACTCTACGGCGATCGTGTACGGTCCTTAACTGATTGATTTACTTTGAATCTGTTGTTCACATGTCACATGTACTCTCTTTTGTGTACAGTAAAATCTCTTAGTCAGCACATTTTGGATTCTCGTGTGGTACCTATATTTATTACGGTGCTCAGTTATGTACATTACGAGAGGAAACTTGAAAAATTTAAACTTCCATACCTAATCCCTTAAGTACCAGAGCTCTCAATCTTACTCAATTTCATTTATATTCATTGTAATTACTTCTTTGGGGCCTAATGAAAATACATGAGAAATTCCACGATTTTATTTATACCCATCCATGTAGTTTTGTCTGGTAGCATTTGTAACCAATGGCCTGTTGTGTGCAAAAACCTAATTTCTGATATTAACATCTAATTTAGTGTCGACACGAGTAAGGCATTCGACATCCTTAGAGGTTGACGTCTAATTTCAATCGAACGTATATTCTTGCTTTGGTTTTCTGTTGGTTAAATCGTTCTTTCCTTAAAGGTCTTCTCCAGGCTCCGGGAAAAAATGAGTTTATAACATAATATTATAGAACTAAGGTCTACGATCATTATTACGCAAACCGCATACAATTCGGTTCAGTATATTTTTTATTATTTGCTTTTAAAGTTTTTCAATACTCTGTGAGCAACAATCGAGCGAATCTCCAACCTGACGCTGAGAAAGAAGATTGTACACTCTTTGTTTTGATTTCAAATTTAGACTTTTAAACAAACAATGTGTTTTTTGGCCTTCTTTTAAGATATTAAATGTTTCTAAAAGTATATAAACGTTTCTATAGTAAGTTTATCCAAATTTAAACCTTTAAATGAATAATAAATAAATTTATTAAACCAAATACCTAGTTGACAATCAAAACAAATGGTGTACATTCTTCTTCAGACTGAAAATTAGAAGGTCGTTAGTAAAGTAGGTTTTGTAGAGTTTGGATTATAAAAATCTTTAAAAGCATATAAAATTAAAAATATGCTATCAAATTTGATGGGGTTTGCAGTAAAATGATAAGAAACATTAGCTTCGTTGATTTAAGCAATAAAAAAATTTGCTTGGAGGGGACCTTTAATTATCTGAACATTTAAAATTGTATCTAATAATAAAAACGTTTGGTAGAAATACTTAGAAAACCCTGCGTATGTACGGCCCTTTACAGATGACCATGTATTCATTGGGTATATAAGAGTTTCATCTGCACAAAGAATGAGTTTTTGATAGTTATAAACAGGGCTGGGACAATATGCTCTTAAAATTATAGATCCCAAAAATATTATAGACGGAGAGAATTAAAGAGTATTGAATCGTCCTAAACCTATATATAGTATTCGATACCATTTTACTTCGTTTCGTCTATGATATTTTTGTGATCTATAGTTTTAAGAGCATATTGTCCCAGCCTTAGTTATAAACCATCATCGTTATTATAATGCTTATATATTTCAGTAAAGGAAAATACTCCTCTGTGTATGGGTTCATTACCCAATATGCATGAAATTAATTATGAATACTAGGAACATATAATAGGAATCGAACCTTGGGACTAACATTGTTTAACAACACCAAACCTTCTAAACCTTCTCCACATTAGAACAAGTAGAACGTAATTCCTACATTTTTAGATCAATCCAACTTTTTTTAAAAACTTTTTAAAAAATATTGCATTGATAACTACGTTGCATCATGGGATTTATATTTCTGCTGCATCAATTTTTATCTAGAACTTTTTATGAAATTTTTAATTTTTGTAAATTTTAGGTTCTATAAGATTTTAATTCGTTTAGGAACCAACACTGTACAATTTTTTTTAATAGCAGGTTAGTATGTTTTTATTAGAAATTTTTGTAAAAGTAAGAAATAGAAATATGTATAGTACTATCAAAACTAATTCGGTAATTCCCATTTAGAAAATTATTTACAATTTATATAAAGTATTCTTATATAGGATAAATAAAACCAGTTATATTTTCAGTATTAGTATTAAAGAAATGGTGTCAAATTGACTTCAAGCACAAAAATTAACATGAAAATGTCAATAATAACGTTCATTAATCATTTAATTCATCATACAAATCACATGTTTGATCATAATTCCATCATTTTTACAATCTACATTTTACTGATCTGTTTCAATTAATTGGGTATCGAATGTCTAAAAAAATATTATAAACTATTTATATCCGATAGGTAACATAGATTAAAAGTTAAAACCAGACAATATTAATATTGAGAAAAACAGATCCAATCAATGTAAAACTGAGTATTTTTTAGTTATAAACAGAAGACAGGAATGAGAAGCCAGTAAATTTGATAGGTAATGTATAAAATCATCACCAAACAACTTTCAATTCAATTACCTCTTCAAAAGCAATTAAAAAATAATGGCCGATCAACATTCGGCAGTTTATAGATTGAACATCGTCTCATTACCTAAAATTTTAAACGGAACTCAATTCATATAAACGCCGGGCTACTGTTTAATTAATTGGTTCTATTATTTAGAATTGGTTGCTAAAATTTCAGTCAGTGTATTTACATCAAAATAAATTGAACTGAAATCACTCAACCTCCTGTAGTTAAAACTATACCTTTTACAGTTCTATATCCAAGTGAATTTGATCTAAGAAAATACTTTATAATTCCGATATTTCACACTATAAAGTCACCCTGTATACTAATACACAGTGTGTTTTTGTCTGTTGACTGGTTGCAATAAAATGTATAGTGTATTACCCCGTTAACATTAATGGGGTATCAATAGTAAAAGAAAAAAATTATGAAGAAAAAAATTTATATGCAAAACATTCCTGTGAAAAATATTTTGTTAAAAAAAATTATGTTGAAAAGATTATGTAAAATAAATGTGTCTAGAAAATTTGTATCAAAGAAAATTGTATCGAAAAAAATTGTGTAAAATAAATTTTTGTCAAAAAAATTTATGCCAAAAAACATGTATGTCGATTCTTTTTTATATATGTATAAGTTAAATGTTGAAGCGTGATAGTTTTCTTGCAACCAATCAGTATACGCTGATAATTTTAACTTCAAATTTATGTACATGAAATTTATTTACATGAAATTTATAACATGAAATTTATTTACATGAAATTTATAACATGAAATTTATTTACATGAAATTGTTTTACATAAAAGTTTATTTACACAAAATTTATTTACATAAAAAAAATCGTAATGGTAATAAATTACACAAATTTTTCTTTAATAAATCTGTTTTACATAAAAAAAATACATATACATTTGTTGACATTTTTTTTGACATTTTTTGTTTATATATATATTTCTTATAATTATAATTTTTTTTGACATTTTTTATATGTATTTTTTTTTTTACTATCAAAATATTTTCTTGGAGCCAATTCAACTTCACAAGGATCAAATTGAAATTCACTTGGATCAACTAGAACGGTAAAAGGTATATGCTGTAATTATGAATGTTTGTATATTGAGGAAAAATATAATTCAATTTGTAATATTAGGATAAATAGTGCTTTAAAAACCATACTTCAGACGATTTGTCAAATATACCCCCAAAAATACAGTTCCAAGGGCCGCGGTACCTAGTTTATACGAGGAAAGGGGCGGGGCATCTGGGAGAGTTTCAACCTTTTTCCCTCTGCAAGAAAAGGTGTTTGATATATAACATATTTAATTGTTTAGTGCTCATGAATAATGGAAGCTAGTTTTTAGAGTATTATAAAAATATCTAATGTAGCTCATTTAAAAGAATTACGTCACAGCTCCAAAAACGGTATTATTCAGAAGCATTTTGGTAGGTAGGGGAGAACCGGGAGCATTTGGACAGAGGGATGGTTCGGACAACTCGTTTATAATAGTTGGAACTACCTATTATTGCAACTGAATGTGTGCGACGTGTTAACCGTCAGCTATTTGAAAGATCCAATGCGGAGATGTAGTATTTTTAGCAAAATAATCAGTATTTAAAGATATATGTCTACATACATAAGTGAAAAATGCATGTTTTTGTGTTTATGACGTTTTTCTTGCAAATGAGATATATGTTATCGAAATTATTCCTTTCTGAGACTGATACTATAAATTAATAATAAAATAATGATAGAAGCATGAAAAAGTTTTATGGGTTATGCTTTTTGATGTTCATATCGAATTGTTACTTACTGGAGAGCTTGGCAGATGTACGCTAATTTCTTACTCGATATGTATTCGAGAATGGGATGGCGGCAAACTGGGCAGGTAGGTCTGGAAAACAATGAATTATTAACCGATTTATTTATTTTTTAGTAGTTTAATTTCTGTTTCAGAATCAAAGAGAATAATGCAACGGAAAAATGTGCACTCAAGAATGGATGAGGAAAATGAAGAGGCGATAGTAAAGGAAGAGGTGATAGCGCAATCCTCTAAAACTGCAAGAAGTGTTAAAATTGATGAACCTGAAAAAAAAAGTCCAATAAATGACTCCAACTTTCTTCTCCATTCACTATACACTGAAACACAGTACTAAAAAATGGGGTAAAAGTAAATTGAATACAATTCATAATCCAACTTAGCCTAACTAATTTCGGTGCAAAATCTTAACACAGAATATGTTAAGTTAATAGCTACCATACGATGACACGAGACATTTGAATATTTTTTTAGATATACAGAAAAAGAAATATCTTGCTAGCTATAGAGTCGATTAACTTACATCTTTTTATTGATGATGATATGTTCGGTGCAGTAAGTACAAAGGGTGTGTTTGCAGATCAGAAAACAGGAATCATCTTTCTTCTGTTCGCCTTTGCAAACTGGACATACGTCTCGATTGTAGAACTGAGAACAGTTGTCAACA
Organism: Caprella mutica; assembly: GCA_947561585.1. Taxonomy (NCBI): domain Eukaryota; kingdom Metazoa; phylum Arthropoda; class Malacostraca; order Amphipoda; family Caprellidae; genus Caprella; species Caprella mutica. The sequence goes on along the minus strand of CANNZV010001612.1, from coordinate 35,748 downwards.
GTCGTGCTACTCCCAAGAACATCCCTCCATTTGCATGCTCTTGTTTTGGGAATTTGATGTACATTTCCAATGAGTTTCACGCTATGTACTGAAAATTCGGGAAACTCATGACGTGGTATTAAAAAAATATAACTTACGTTTCTAACTGAGCCTATAAAGTAGGTAATTCTTGTTGCAACCATCAATATCTTGATAGGGAATTCTTTATTGAAAATTGAGTACGATGGATGCGAATCCGTTGACAGTTCATCTATTGTAGTACACAGGATGACAGAGGTTGAAAGATTGATTGCTTCGTGAATTTCTAGATATCGAACAGAGTTCAAGATACTTCCAAATTGTATCAAATTTTCTCGAAGCAACTTGTCATGCTCTTTTGGAATTCTTTTCAAATATTTTACTACTAGAATCGTGAAATCAAAAATGAACTTAGTCTCTTCTGGTTTAAACAAAATACACTCATCTTCTACACTTCTTCTTGATCTTCGCTTCCAATAATGTTTAGAGAAATCATTTGTGATATTGCTGAATCTCTTTATATTTTCAGTTAAATTATAATTTGACTTGCCACATAATTTTTTTAACTCCTTATGGTTGTCCAAGGTATAGCTACTAATAATAGAATTATCATCGCTACATTTGAAAGTTATCATATCTGTTGATTCATCTGAAATTTCACTTTGTAATTCAGTTGAGTGATTAAAAATATAATTATTATATTTAAAAATGTTTATTTTATCCTCATTGATATACACCCTCTGTAACGGTACCTTGAAGAAAGGATCAACAACATTTCCAGATAGAATATGGTTATAGCTTATTTCTCTTGAATCTGTTACGATTTCAGTACTTGCGCTTTTCAAATCTTTGTGTTTGCTAATTCTTATAGCATCCATCAGAACGTGTTTCAAGTATGAGCAACTTGCAATAACTGCATCTACTGGAGAATTAGGGGCTGCACGTCTTCGTGGGAAATCTCTGCACAACTTTGAATGCAGTTTAGTACAGGCCATGGAATTTTGTTGAAGTTTTTCTAAAGAATTCATACAAAATATTAAAGTATGAGATCGAAGAATTATATATGCAATGTAAGTTAACAAATTATAACCGGCCATCATAGTATCCACTTTGATCAAATTTTCAGAAGCAATTACTGAAGCAATTCGGTCGAGAATTTCCGATATAACAACGTGTATTAAGTCAATATTTTGTAGAGAGACAGGTTTGTCAAGATAATTGTACTCCACGACATGCATGAAGTATACCATTATATCTTCCAGGGTACTGTTCTCGCACACAGAATGGGCACACAAAGCCGGGTTGGAACTTAAGGTCCAAGAGCTTCCTTCATTCGGTTGTCCTGTGATTCCATAAACACCCAGAAAGAAAGGCTTCTCCTTGAATCTCTCAACTAGGTAACTGTGGTCGTATAACATGTTAGCTTCTCTATATACAGGCAGTGACATTCTGAAGATAAGCTGGTTTTCTTCTGACTGATTTTCAAGACTGAAATAGAGAAGAAGAATTTTAATATTCGTATTGAAGAATCTCAAATAAATGCTTAGAAATTAAACAGAGCTCAGGAACTAAAAAATCTGCTACACATAGAATATCATCCTGCCTATGTAACATTGCATTGTAATACGAATGTTCATTCCATATCATTATTTATCTGTATTTCTTAATATTTCATATAGATATTCAAAGATAATTCATAGAACTATTGAAATGGATTACTTCCAATCTTACAAATCCGAAAACATTCCAGAGAGATTTAGGGGGCCAATTAACATTTCAGAAACATTTTTATTTGTGACCGATTGTTCAGAAATTTACTGAGTCTATGTAACTTTGGAAAACAAGGCTATGTTATATTGTATTACCAGTCATTATTACCTTCGCAGAATGCGGAAAAGTTATATTTTAGACGGCATTTATTTATTTATTTATTTATTTATCATCTTCTAATTTGCCTAAATGAAAAAGCATTCAACCAAATTGCCTGAAATTTGGTGAAAAGATTGGTAAATTTGATTGAAAAGATTCATACTCAACGGGAAATCCATTATATTAGAGGTTATTTAAACTCTGCATTGAAAGTTTTTTTCAGTTTTCAAGCTTTCGAATAGAAAGATTTCTATTCATCATCAGGAGAAAGGTGGTAAACCTGGACCCAGGTTTACCACCCTCCTCCTGATAAAGAATAGAAATCTTTCTATTCGAAAGCTTGAAAACTGAAAAAAACCTTCAACGCTGAGTTTAAATAACCTCTAATATAGATTGGTCAATGTCCAATAACCTGCTGGTAGAATTTTGGGACCGACCCGGTCAAAGGTCATGGTCATTCATCACTCAAAAAGTATTGAACCATATTGCATGAAACTTGGTGGGACGATTGGTCAATATACAGGAACCTTTTTTATAGATTTTGGAAGTGATCAGGTCAAAGATCAAGGTCAAGACCATTTATAACTCAATAAGTATTTAACCAAATAGTCTGAAATCTGATAAGACGATTGGACAATGTCCAGGAACTATCTGGTAGAATTTTGGGAGCGATCTGGTCAAAGGCCAAGGTCATTTATAACTCAAAAAGTATTGAACCATATTGCATGAAACTTGGTGGAACGGTTAGACATTATTCAGTCACAATTTTATTAGATTTTGGGAGAGGACAGGTCAAAGTGGCGGCGAAGGTATGCGCTCTAACGAGTGCACGTAATCTAGTCAAATTTATGTTATACACCTAAGGAAATAGGGTAGGTTTGATGTAACATCAGTTCCCAACGTGAAATTTAAACTAAGTAATCGAGAAATAAAGTTCTTCTAAGAATAATTTAAATTATATTATTAATTACCTACATTTAATGTGTGATGGTTCACAATTAAAACTGAACAACCAGCAGTGCACCTAAAATCAGACACCCAGTTTGTAAAGTGTGTCCGAACAGTTGGCAGAGTTCAGGACAATTCTCCTAAATATCTTATGTACAATTCTCCTCAATATCTAATGTAGTTTTATTGAATCCTGCATTATCAAATAACTTAGAATTTACAATATAAATATTTGGTCAGATACATATCGAAAAGTAAAAGAAAATAAGTAAATCTAAAAACTTATTTCAATCAAGCCGAATAGGTTACATTGTGTGAAAACGTAGCGTTATAAATTTTTAGATATTATTTTGTTAATTAAGTGCGCTAATACCTTAGAAATACCAAAAATTTGTTTCCAATTTGTAGCTTACATCTTCTAAAAAAAAACATATGTGAAAAATATTTAAAAACAGGTTATTTCTCAGTCAACTACGAACTATAGGGTCCCACAGTACGAATAACCGAGTAAGATATCTCCGTACGTATAACAATGAAGTAAGTTTTTCTACACGAATAACATAGAGTAAGATCTCTCCGTACGTATGACATTGAAGTAGGTTTTTCCACACGAATAACATAGAGTAAGATCTCTCCGTACGTAGAACACTGAAGTATGGTTTTCCGCACGAATAACCTAGAGTAAGATATCTCCGTACGTATAACATTGAAGTATGGCTTTCCGCACGAATAACATAGAGTAAGATCTCTCCGTACGTATTACATTGAAGTTTGTTTTTCCGCACGAATAACACAGAGTAAAATATCTCCGTACGAATAACATAGAAGTTTTGGTCGACAGAATGTAAGAGGATGACGGTAAAATGACTGTACTAGGTATCTAAGGTATGTGAAAACTGAGTTTGGTGGTCTGTTGAAAATGTGAAGACACCACGATTACTTTTGGTGAGAAAAATATGGTGCTTTCGAAAAATAAAGTATAGTGACATGATGACATCTGGAGTCTGAACGCCATTGCATAATTATTACATATAAACAGAATTAAAGGATATTTTTTATTAATGGTTATTGTTTTTAGAAATATTTTTTAAATAGAAAACATTTCTACGGTTCGAACTTCAACTTCGACTACCTAAATATAGTCCTTCAGGACCTGATATATAAAATAATTTACTTCTCTGTTAAATGAAAATAGAATATAATCAACGGTAATTGAAAACAGAGAATAACTGTCCTAGCTAATAGACGTCAGAGTTCGATGGTCTGTGGATGAACCTACTAACTATTAAAAAGAAGGAACAGTAATCTCAGGACTCGGGCTGGTATCTCACTTCTCATTGTTAACTATTTTTTATAATCTGTTCATAACAAAGATCTGTCTAGCTGTCTACCTACCTACTTTCCTAACAAGCTGCATATTGGTACCATACCTACTTTTTTTGTGACTCTTCTATAGCTACATGTACAATACCATTATTAACTTATTATTGTGTTTATAATAATGTAATCTTTAATACGTCATCAAATCTTCAATATCCTAGAAATTCAGTTAATTAATATACTTCAGTTCTACATTTGTAAACCACCATAGACCAGTGAACACAATTAGAAATAGCCACAGCTGATTGTTAGGCCTAGCATACGAATTGTAAATGCTGTAACTATTACAAATTGGGATTTTCGTTAATATACAGCAGTTCATTTTTACCTTCTAAATTATGTTTACATTGATGACAAACTATTCCAATTCCTTTTAGTTATTTAACACAATATAACTTCAGATATTCTTACCTAGAGTTCTGAGTGGTAACCTTCCAACACGTAAGCACGAACACAAATGAATGAGCCTAGCCAACTGCATGCGGTTCGAAGCCAACTGCATGCGGTTCGAACCAGAGACCGGTAAGAACAAAGCAACGTGGAAAGTATTTAGTTATAGGTATTTAAATAAAGAATGTGTTAAAACAAATCATAACGATAGTCTTAATTAGAAGGAGATTTTAAGTATAGCAAAAGAAGTTTGTTTATTGAATTCAGACTAAGCACTGCCGGTTAGATTTAATAGACCAAGAGGGACTTTGTTTCCGTTAGGCCTATTGGATAGTGGTTGCGACAATTGTTACTATCGGTAACGTATATAAAGTGTCCAAGTGTTGCTTGTATGTGGACCAATCTATAACCAATATGATCAGTTTCGACTTATCGGATGGTTCCTAATCTTCCATCACATGAGAAGAAAATACATAATATATTTTTAACTCATTATTTTAATTGAGACAACTCGCCACCGAACAGTTGATTTATGTTTCTACCGGAGTATTCACCATTTATATATAAAAATATTATAAGCATAAATTATAAACTACGTGTTGTAAATACATTATTCTTTCAATATCATATATAATTGAATTTGTAGTACAGGCATCCCCCGCTTTAGTTACCAAATCACGACTCAATTTAGTTACCAAATGGTAACTAAAGCGAATAAAAGTAACAAGAAATTTAAAATTGTCACTCCTCGATTATATGTCTCATTTTCTATGAGTTATAGAAAGAAAATTTGTTTTAGAGTTATTAGAGTTCTAGGTATATAATCACATTAATAATAATATACAGTCTTTCATTGTTTGTGACTGTGATGGAAAAGTTTAAAGTCGAGCATTTATTAAATGTTTTAAAATCCATCCATAGCTTAACTCTCACTCAGTGTAGGTGGGTAATTAATAGATACTTAGATTTCTATAATTATTGTGCTACATTTACCAAACATCAATTTTATGCTCTATGAAATGTTTTTGGTAGTAGGATACTAAGTTCCAAGTTATTGGTTGGTTCTACAATTTCGGACACGTCAGAAAAGAAAATATTATAATTATTATATAACTTCTATTCAAATTGGTATCATGGATACCAATTGAAATAAAAGTTAAACAATGATTATCATATAAAGATTTTCACTTGTTCGAAAATATGGAACCGTGCAATAACACGGAACTAACACTAAAATAGGACATGTTGAATCTCTGAACCAATTTCTTCTAATAACCTCATCTGGATTATAATTTTGATGTTTTTTTAGTTACCGTGAAATAATCTCAAAAAATTGTCTCCGTTTTCTACGTCAACGAACGGTTCTTATTTCGAAACATGACTCGAAATAAGTACCACTTTTACTAAAGTGAGTTGTACTTAAAGCGAGGCCTGCCTGTATCTTAACGTGTCAAATTTCAAAGTACAGGGTGCCCCAAAAATAACAGAACCCAAATTTAAGTTAGTATATTTCAATAACTATTGAAGGTACCTGTTTGTATCTGGTATCTTTTTTTTTTTTGTTGTTTTTGAATCTTTCCACATCCACAGTTGAATTTGCATATAATAGTTCTATTCATTTTTGTGAATGTTATAACGGTTTTTTTGATAGGTGGTGAAAATCACTTTGCGCAAATGGCTAGAAGAGGGACTATGAATTAAGTTCAAACATCAAAAATATCCTTATTAGACAATAAAACAGATTTATTAACAGGTTTTTAAATCATTCAAATAACTATTCCTCTATATAAATATTGATATTCTGATTAAATGTGATTGAGGGGGTCAACCCACTTTTCAAAAAACGTTTTCATTTGTTGACCGATTGTTCTGAAATTTGTAAGGTTAATGTAACTTCGCAAACAATTCACATTTTATTCATGTAATTTTTGGCTTGGTTTTCAAAAGAAGTTATTTATTCATTTTTTTATAAAATTGTTGAATACATTTCAAATGACGAGAAGTGTTTGAGTGTATATGATAGAGAAAAAAAACTAAGATAGTTTTAGAATCCTTGAAACATTTCGAACAAATCTATAGAGAGCTTTTTTAATTTTCCTTCCCATTTTTTTATAACCATTTTTGATGACTAACTAAAATGTTCAAAAAAACACCTAAATTTTCGATTTTGAACTGTGATAAAAAAAAGTATTGTGAAAATTGAAAAAGCCCTCAATAGATTTGTTTGAAATGTTCCAAGGATTCTAAATAAAACTGTCTTTGGTTTTCTCGTAGCAGGAAAATTCATTGACTTCTCGTCTTTTTTAGTTGGATATTACACATTTTACATGAGAGCCCAAAACATATATATTTGACCAAAATGTAGATACGTAATTAATACCCAAAATCACAAAATCTCCCTTGCCACCTTTGGGTCCTGCAACGGGTGGGTTGAAGTGCCTCTAACCCTCAAGAAAAATGAGACATAAAAGTACACTGCCTAGCATTCCTTTTGTAATTAAAAAAAATCATGATCCCTTTGGGCTCTCCTCGGGGAGGTTCTAGTGCTCGTACCCTCACAAAAATTTGGGTCATGGAAGCCCACTCTTTTTAGAATACGAATATAAATTTTAACCAGGGTCGATCAGACTCCATTTTATTCAGCAAACATTTAGAAAATCCAAATGTTTCTGTTATCAGAGATAATGAATTAAACATCTTGAAATCTTCAATCAATCGAAATACCAAACTAGAATGACAATGACAACCCTATATAGAATGAAAGTCAGAGCGATTATTCTAATTTCCATAGTGATAAAGTCAGTCAAAATAAAAATCAAGAATGCTATTCTAAGGAGCCTATTGCCGAATTTTATGATTATGTACTTCTTCGTTCATGTAAATTCCAGCTTCATCACTAATGACTATGTCTTCCACAAAACGATCATGTCTTTGCAAGAACCATGCAGTTGGCGAAATTCTATGGCGTGTAAAAACTGTTTCGAGAAGTTTACTGTTTCTTGCGACCTGAATGACCCTTGTTAAAATTTTAGTTTGTGACTTTCTTTTTGTATTTAATTAACTTTCTCCAAATTGTCAATACCTATGTTATAAGAGGAATACTTATTTAAAAGATTTAAAAATCTGGAAATATATTAATGGGGTTGTTGTTAAATAAAGATATTTTAGATGTTTGAACTTACTTCATTGTCCGTCCTCCGACCATATTTTCACCACCCATTCACCACCCATGAATAAAATTGTTATAACATTCACAAAAATGTATAAAAAGTTATAAAAAAAATTTAACATAAGGATAAAAAGGAACACCAGTACTGGAATGTACATTTCTTTAAAAAACAGGACGTTTCGATAGTCTAGCTATCATTATCAACTAATATAAAATCTGTAATGGAACATAAAAAATAAAAAACATACACTAATATTTATTGAACATTAAAAAACCAAACTAAAAATTAATTAAAAGTTAAAGGATATTGTTTAAAATTGGTTGGCGTTTAAAAATGTGAAGTGATTCTAAAATTCTCAACTCATTAAAATTGTTTGCACTACCTAAAATTTTAAAATGATCTAATTTGATTGGAGAGTCGCAAGTACTCTCCGTGTGAATTCTAATTGATGAATGAGGTGGATTGCAAATTGGTCTATTAGTTCGAAAACTCCTCCCAGCATGCTCTGCAATCCTCATGTAGAGTGGCCGCGACGTCATGCCAACGTACTCTGACGTGCACTGCACGCAACTAAAGGAATAAACGATTGACGAGAGCATGCCGAGAGGAAGTTTATCTTTGTAATTAAAAAAAGAGCCTAATGTGAATGAATTGGTAAAAACAAATCTAAAAGTTACATCATTAAAATATTTAGTAAAAAGAATGGAAAGATCTTGTTTTAATTTGACAGAGTGGTAGCCTAGATATGGTACACGCAGAGAACGGTTTTGTTAAATTTACAAAACGTATTTTGTCGATAACATTTGGTTATGGTAATGGGAAAATTTTGTTATATATTGTTCAAAGATTTCATCACAACAACAAAATATTTTTTTAAGTTAACAGTACAATTTTTGTTATGGAATATTGTTAAGGTTACTAAAAAAGTTTTGTTCATATTAACTTAAATATTGCTATGATAACAATATAATATTGTTAAATGTTTTTTTTTATTTATAACAAAATGTTTTTGTAGTAGTAACTGAAAAATTTAGTTAAAATATAACATTGTTGTTTTATAAAATACCTTTGTTTTTATGAATAATAATTTTGCTACAATAATATTATATTTTTGTTGATAAATTTTTTACTATTAACAATATTATATTGTCATGAGCAATAATTATCTGCCATTTCTTTTTGTTTTTAGGCTTCATATAAATTTTAAGTTACCACAATATGTATTCATTGTTCGTATAGAATCAATCTATATAAAAATTTATACGTGTTTTTTGAGTGCTATTTTGTACCGATATTCCCACGTATGTCCCACGCGTGATGTCCGTCGTCTGTTTTACGCGTGAAAAAGTTATGCATTGAGTCTTGGAGCAAATCTTAATGGTTAAAATATTGATACATATTACAGCAAGTTCATTCTAAAGCCTTATTTACGTATCATAACTACGTAAGTAATTATACACTCTAGTACACACAGAGAAAGGATTAGTTGAATCAAATCATATTTGATTTGTTTTGACTCATATGAATTGGTTATTTTTGCGCCTACCTACGTGGTGAGTTGCAGGTACTACTTAAAAGTAGTTAAATTGACGTGGGTTAAAACAAAACAGTGTTTTGACTCACTCCTAAACTTAAAAAAGGTTGCTCCAACTCGCATAGTAAGTTAATTTATACACCAGATAAATTGGATTAACAGTCTTTGTGAGTTGCTACAATACACTCTGCCATAGTTGTTTCAACATACTTTAAAATTCTCAAAAAAGTAACTTTTAACTCTCATAGTAAGTTGATTCAATCTATAAAATGAATTGAATTAACTAATGTTTGATGACACACTACGTCATAGTTGTTTTAACACACGTGAAAACATGAATAAAGTCCAACCAACTCACGTAATAAATTGATTCAAAGCATAAATTGATGACCCATTAGATATGAGTAAACTTTTTTCTCTGTGTAGGTATCTATAGTATGTAGGTATTGATTAATAAAACCTAGTAAGAAACTAGGTTGGTAGGTGGGAATTGATAAATATTAATAGATAGCTATTTTAAAAATATTCAATTTAAATGTTCTTTTGCTTGTCATGCATGTTTTTTTTTTGCTTGTCATGCAAAAGGCATGCATGTTTTCATATTGGTTATAGTTCATTCCAATCCAACTTTTACCATTTCCAGGATTGCTGAGAGGTTAGCGCCGCAGACTTGAGATTGGAGATCGTCGGTTCGAGTCCTGAATGAACCACTTCATTTCTATGTTCATTTATTCCCATTTAATTTGTGTATAACAACATGTAACATTAAACTAATTAATATACAGCCAAATTTACATGTACACTATATGCAATAAATAAGAAATAGTAATTGAAACAGCACAATCTATTTTTTCAGTTAAAATAACAAGATGATTTTGTTACTACAAAAAATTATTTGTGTTGCTTCAAATATACTTTTTGTTGACATAACAAAATAAATTTTTTGAAGTAACAGTATTGTAATGTTACTATAACTAATAAGCTCTAGTTACTGTTACCTTAAAAATTCTAGTGTAACTATAACAAAAAAACCTTAACAAAAATATATATTTACAGTAACAAAATTATTTTGATGGCTCATAGCTGACTAACTTATTTTGTTGATACAACCAAAAACCTACTTTTCTTTGTTGTATCAACAAAACCGTTCTCCGTATGTAGGGATGCATATAAAATGTTTTCAGCGGGTGGTACAGTATAAGTGCTATTAAAATTCCTATCTAAAAACTGCATAAGGATTTATTAAAAAGTGAAGTACAAAAGCCATTGTTATTAAAAAAAGAGCGTAATGCAAAAATTGCTACTAATTTTGCATGCCCTGAAGATTAAAGTTTTGATGCTATTGTATTTAAAAGAAGTGGAACAAAAACTATAAAAACTAGAGCCTAAACCTGTAAAACTAATTTTTCTAAAAACTGAACTATGGAACTTGTTATCCTGCCTATGAATATTACAATCTAAAAATGATAAACTATTATTTTGCTCAAGTTCAAAGGTAAAATTTATACTGCTATGCTTGCTATTGAGGTAAGTTAATAATAGGGGAACGTGAGATTTATCTTTGAAAAGGAGGAAAGTGTCATCAATATATCTTTTGTAAAACAAGGGTTTAAAATTAGAGGGCCAATCTGCAAGTCAATTTTGTTCGTGATGGCACATAAAAATATTTGCAAAAGTAGGACCTAATGGGAGTCCCATACCTAAACCTTCAAGTTGTTTGAAATATTTGTTATTGAATAAAAAGAAACTATTTAAAACTGAAAGCTCTAAAAATGTTCTAAAAAATGAGACAGTTGGCCCTAAAAAAGTAGAAGATGGATCAGAAAAAAGTTTACTACAAATGATAGGTATCTATTGTTTCATGAAGAGGTATGTTTGTAAAAGATTTTCGATGTGCCATCACGAACAAAATTGGCTTGCAGATTGCCCCTCTAATTTTAAACCCTTGTTTTACAAAAGATATATTAATGACACTTTCCTCCTTTTCAAAGATAAATCTCACGTTCCCCTATTTTTAACTTACCTCAATAGCAAGCATAGCAGTATAAATTTTACCTTTGAACTTGAGCAAAATAATAGTTGATCATTTTTAGATTGTAATATTCACAGACAGAATAACAAGTTCCATAGTTCAGTTTTTAGAAAAATTAGTTTTACAGGTTTAGGCTCTAGTTTTTATAGTTTTTGTTCCACTTCTTTTAAAGGTCCCCTCCAAGCAAATATTTTTACTGTTTTATTTAATGAGGCTAATGTTCCTTATCATTTTGCTGCAAACCGCATCGAATTTGGTAGCATATTTTTAATCTTATATGCTTTTAAAGATTTTTAAAATCAAAACTCGACAAAACCTACTTTACTTCCGACTTTCAAATTTTCAGTCTGAAGAAGAAGAATGTACACCATTTGTTTTGATTGTCAACTAGGCATTTGGTTTAATAAATCTATTTATTTTTCGTTTAAAGGTTTAAATTTTGATAAACTTATTATAGAAATGTTTATATACTTTTAGAAACAATTATTATCTTAAAAGAAGGCCAAAAACGCATTGTTTGTTTAAAAATCTAAATTTGAAATCGAAACAAAGAGTGTACAATCTTCTTTCTCAGCGTCAGGTTGGAGATTCGCTCGATTGTTGCTCACAGAGTATTAAAAAACTTTAAAAGCAAATAATAAAATATATACTGAACCGAGTTGTATGCGGTTTGCGGAATAATGATCGTAGACCTTAGTTCTATAATATTATATAATAAACTCATTTTTTTCCCGGAGCCTGGAGAGGACCTTTAAATACAATAGCATCAAAACTTTAATCTTCAGGGCATGCAAAATTAGTAGCAATTTTTCATTTTTTAAGCGGGAGATTTCTTTTTTACGCTCTTTTTTTAATAACAATGGCTTTTGTACTTCACTTTTTAATAAAATCCTTATGCAGTTTTTAGATAGGAATTTTAATAGCACTTATACTGTACCACCCGCTGAAAACATTTTATATGCATCCCTACCATATCTAGGCTACCACTCTGTCAAATTAAAACAAGATCTTTCCATTCTTTTTACTAAATATTTTAATGATGTAACTTTTAGATTTGTTTTTACCAATTCATTTACAATAGGCTCTTTTTTTAATTACAAAGATAAACTTCCTCTCGGCTTGCTCTCGTCAATCGTTTATTCCTTTAGTTGCGTGCAGTGCACGTCAGAGTACGTTGGCATGACGTCGCGGCCACTCTACATGAGGATTGCAGAGCATGCTGGGAGGAGTTTTCGAACTAATAGACCAATTTGCAATCCACCTCATTCATCAATTAGAATTCACACGGAGAGTACTTGCGACTCTCCAATCAAATTAGATCATTTTAAAATTTTAGGTAGTGCAAACAATTTTAATGAGTTGAGAAATTTAGAATCACTTCACATTTTTAAACGCCAACCAATTTTAAACAATATCCTTTAACTTTTAATTAATTTTTAGTTTGGTTTTTTAATGTTCAATAAATATTAGTGTATGTTTTTTATTTTTTATGTTCCATTACAGATTTTATATTAGTTGATAATGATAGCTAGACTATCGAAACGTCCTGTTTTTTAAAGAAATGTACATTCCAGTACTGGTGTTCCTTTTTATCCTTATGTTAAATTTTTTTTATAACTTTTTATACATTTTTGTGAATGTTATAACAATTTTATTCATGGGTGGTGAATATGGCTTTGTGCAAAATATGGTCGGAGGACGGACAATGAAGTAAGTTCAAACATCTAAAATATCTTTATTTAACAACAACCCCATTAATATATTTCCAGATTTTTAAAGCTTTAAATAAGTATTCCTCTTATAACATAGGTATTGACAATTTGGAGAAAATTAATTAAATACAAAAAGAAAGTCACAAACTAAAATTTTAACAAGGGTCATTCAGGTCGCAAGAAACAGTAAACTTCTCGAAACAGTTTTTACACGCCATAGAATTTCGCCAACTGCATGGTTCTTGCAAAGACATGATCGTTTTGTGGAAGACATAGTCATTAGTGATGAAGCTGGAATTTTCATGAACGAAGAAGTACATAATCATAAAATTCGGCAATAGGCTCCTTAGAATAGCATTCCTGATTTTTATTTTGACTGACTTTAGAAAATTTAACATTGGATGGAGAATTAGTTTACGGTTATTGTTGGGGGGAGGGGGGAGGATGACCTGACATATACCCCAAGGTTAAAAACAGTGCAAGAAAAATCTTTCGGTCAAATACCCCCTGGATATAAAAAATGAAAAAAAATGGTGTAAAAAAACAGGTCGATATAAATAGTCCTATTCATTTTTATTAATATATTTAACATTATTCATTGCGAGCAAATTACTCTTTCGCCGAAAATTTGAAAATACTGTATGTTATAAATATGAAGAGATATAGCGCACCTAAGGTTAGGTTAGCGGTCCTGTTGAAGGGGGGGTGGGCAGTTGCCCCCCCCCCCCCCTTCCAAGTTTGATAGGGGCAATATGTATACTTTATTTTTTTTACTATGAAATAGGGATACCTTATTTTGCTAAAAATATTTCATATTTTCGGCGAAGGTGTCGTGCGGCGAAAGTGTTTACAGCTAAAGGACCTAGAACCACTATAGTTCCATAGCGATAAAACCGAATATATATAACAATGAATGATGTTCTATAAATTCAAAAACTACTTATAGTTATTTCATTTTATTTTGAAATTATTGGTGTTTGAATGTGAAGGGCTTTCGATAGTTTTTTTTTCGCACTGGTGTTATCTACATGTGGTGTTTTTGTCCAGGGGGTATTTGACCGGGGGTTCTTGAACAGGGGGTTTTTGTCCGGGGGGTATTTTGCATATTTTATTTTTTGACAACGGGTTTTCTTTTTTTGACGGGTGTTTTTGTCCTGTAATAGGGTGGCATACATCAAGACAAGCCTAGTAATACATAAGCTTTGTATTAGAGTAATTAGACCAAAATATTTTTGAAACTCTATCAGAAAAAAACCTCGTACGAAATAAAACCTTATTTTTATCACCTGACAGTTATTCTACTGTAAATATCAATAGGAGTACGTAATAATTACAATATTTTTTTCAAGAGGGTCGACCAAAATTTCAGAAACTTTTTTAGTTGTGGACCGATTATTTTTAAATTTGTACTATAAATGTAACTTTATAAAATTAACCTTTTGTTCGTATGACTTTTTTGATTTAGGCATTAGTTTTTGAAAAATTGAAGATTTGATATTTATTGTTTTCCGTAAATCCGCGTACCTATACTTATAAATACTATAAATAATTGAGACTGTTCTGGTGTTAATTTTTAATTTCTTTTATCTACTGTTTAGTAGAAAAAGAAATTTTCTGCTTTCCTCTTCGTTTTCTTTAGATAAGCGATTTGAAAAATTCAAGATTTGTCCTCCCTTTGGACCTCTCTCTAAGGTTAGTGCTCGTAGCTCAAAAAAAATTAGGGACATGAAAGCATTACCTATAGAATCTTTTTCAGTAAAAGAAAATAATGGTAATTTTTCACCAAGTTTGATGTGTCGATCCCATTAATAAGATTCTTGATGAACAATCTCTGAAGATTTAGTTAGTAAAATTTTCTAATTATGAATGGGAAAAATAAAGCCAATTAATTTAATTTTACCTTTTTTCGTTTAGACTTAAAACTCGTTTCAAAGTATTTCACTGAAATATATATTTTCATTTATCAGTAAAATGTATAAACTGAATTGTGCTTAATAGACTCTATAGTGAAGTAATCGACTATAGTGAACTAGTTTACTGTAGGTGAGTTTTACTGTACTTTATCTGCCAATAAATAGAGTGCCTTAACGAAAATCAAAATAAAATATAGTGACAAAAAAACTCTTACTATTTATGTAGTTAAAATATGAGTCTTGGTCTAAAATTTAGGATAACTTGATAAAATGATAAAAAATATCATTATTCGATCATTGATAAATTTAAATTTCTCTTAATAAAGGTTACTTTTAGGAAAAATTTATTTAAATTTTTTTTTTTATAAAAATGATGAATTTTTTTCAGAATCTAATTAGTTTTAATGATATAATGATAATTTCAATAAATTGGAATGAAATTTATTTGACTTTTGTACTGAATCTTAAATTTATTGAGAAGGTGGATAAAGGAGTAAATAACTATTATATTGATAGAGTATAATAATGGATTAAGCACATTGAACAGAGAAACATCACTTTAATATTTTATTTTATAGCCTAATACTTTATTATACTTATAGAAGATTTAATGTTTCCTCAAATCCAAAACTGTCGAATTCAAGGATTTTTTACTGTAAATTTTTACTCCATTCCATGCGAAAAAGATAAATAAATCTAAAGTCAATATCATATATATGGCTGGGAAAATAATAATATTTTCGGGATCTATGATTAAAAAGCATATTGTCCCCAGCCCTAATCATATATTTGTATCAAAACTAATTCCATGTGGAAAAATATTTAATATTTATAAAAAGTTTTTTACATAAGATTAATAAAACCAGTTAAATTTTCAGATATTGAAAAAATGGTGTCAAATTGACTCAAAGCACAAAATTTAACAAAAAATGTCAATAGTAATGTTCATTAATCATTTAATTTGAATCTTAATTCATCACATAAATCACATGTTTGATCATAATTCCATCATTTTTACAATCTACATTTTACTGATCTATTTTAATTAATTGGGTATCGAATGGCAATACAAATATTATAAACTATTTATATCCGATAGGTAACATGGAATAAAAGTTAATACCAGATGACATTAATATTTAGAACATATATTTCCAATCAATGTAAACTATAACCGGCACGAGTATTTCTTAAGCAGAAGATAGGAATGAAAATCCAATAAATTTCGATAGCTAGATGTATCATTATTCAGACCATAAAGTTCACCAAAGAACAACTTATAATTCAAGTACCTCTTCAAAAGAAGTGTAAAAATAACAGCCAATCACTATTCGGCAACTTAAAGATTTAAAACTAAGATGTTCTGATTACCTAAAGTTCATATAAACGCCGGGCTACGGTTAATTAGGTCAATTATTTAAAGTTTGAATTTATTGCTAGATATTGTCGAGTCAGTCTATTTACATTGAAATAAATAGAATTTAAATCACTACTACCATTCACTCAATCTACTGTAGGTAAAACTATATTACTTGGAATTATGAATGGTTTATAGTTAGGAAAGAATACTATTGAATTTTCAATAAGATAAATAGTGCTTTAAAAACCATACTTAAGACAATACATCAAATAGACCCCCACAAATACAGTCCCGAAGGCCGCGGTACCTACTATATACGTTGAAAGGGGCGTGGCAACCTTTTTCCCTCTGAAATAGAAGGTGTTTGATATATAACATATTTCATTATTTAGTGCACATAAATAAGAGAAAAGTTTTTTCAGGAAAGGCATTTTATTACAAGTAATGTATTTGCATACATTTAATGGTATATCGTTTGGTCATTTAGCCTCTCTAGCGGTCAATTTTTAAGCTACAATGATGAAACTTATACCAAAATAATCAATATTTTAAGATTTATGTGGATAAGTAAAAAATACTTGTTTTCTGTTTATGACGTTCTTCTCGCAAATGATTGATTTGGTATGGAAATTATTCCTTTCTGATAATATGAATTAAAAAAAATAATAGAAGCATGAAAAAGTTTTCTGGGTTATGCTTTTTGATGTTCATGTCGAATTGTTACTTACTGGAGAGCTTGACAGATTTCCGCTATTTTTTGGCTCGATAGGTATTCGAGAATGGGATGGCTGCAAACTGGGCAGGTAGGTCTGGAAAACAATGAATTATTAACCAATTTTTTGACTTCTTAATCGTTTAACTTCTGTTTCTGAATCAAAGGCAATAATGCCAACGGAAAAATGTCCACTCGAGAATGGAAGAGGAAAATGAAGAGGTGATAGTTGCAAGAACTGCAAGAAGCGTTTAAAATTATTAACATTGTATGAAATGAAAAAAATCTAAATTTGACATGTTTCAAGTAACGACTCCGACTTTCTTTCCCATTCACTGAAACACAGCATCAAAATAGTGAGTAAAAGTAAATAGAATATAATCCAAATTAATTAATTTCGGTGCCAAATATTAACACAGATAATGTAAAGTGATGCCACGAGACATTTGAATATATTTTTAAATATACAGAAAAAGAAATATCTTGATAGCAAGAAAGTCGATTAACTTACTTCCTTCCATTGCTGATGATAAATTTGGTGCAAGAAGAACAAAGGGTGTGTTTGCAGATCAGAAAACAGGAATCATCTTTCTTCTGGTCGCCTTTGCAAACTGGACATACGTCTCGATTGTAGAACTGAGAACAGTTGTCAACAGTCGTGCTACTCCCAAGAACATCCCTCCATTTGCATCTCCTAATTTTGGGTATCTCAAGTACATTTTCTATGAGTCTCACTCTAGATTTGTAAAATTCTTGAATGCGACGTAAACTCATTCTAAAAACATAGCTTACTCTTTTGGAACTTAACCCAATATAATAGGTAATTCTTGTTCAAAATTGAATTCTCTATCGTTATATTCGAGACATTTTTTCGATTAGACCCATAAAAAACGAGTTATTCGAATTTCGAACGAATTCGAAGCGTTTCCAAAAAAGCCTAAGGCTTCTACAATTTTGAACCTACGGCATTGGGGTTTTTTGCATTCGATTCTCCTCGGGATTATCTACACTGATTTTCGAAATATTATTATTTTCGTGAAGAAAAGCTCAAAATTTAATATTTCGAAAAAATAATTTAAAAAAAAGAGTTGACAATTGTAGAGAAATCCGTGGATAATCGAATGAAAAAAAAAAACAATGCTGTACCTTTAAAATTGTAGAAGCCTTAGGCTTTTGAATACCAAAATTTTTCTTTTTTCAGAAAGGCCAGAAATAGCAATCAAAGTTGCTGTGTATCATAGATACGCTCTGACAGGTGGCATCACCCCCGTGTAAGATATGAAGGGCAACTGATGCGTATTGAAGACAAAGCTTTTGTGTCTGGTACACAGTACATAGAATTGACTGTGGTCTGGTCTAAGGAACACGAACTATACCAGATACGGCGAGATAATTAATTATTACGAATTATCGGTGGCTGATAGGGAGTGTGTAAAGCGTATAACGCCGCCCGAATCCTCGATTCGCCTCCTCCTTTCTCTCTCCTCCAGTGGGTTATAGTGACTCTAGAGCTCTGATATTTCACTCAAACAACTAGAAGGGTACTAGGTAGCAATTTACGAAATAAAAAGAAATGATAAAATTACAAGATTTTTCCAAGTACGGTCCCCTTAACATTACATCTATTGCAGTACACAGGATGACAGAGGTTGAAAGATGGATTGCTTCGTGAATTTCTAGAAATCGAACAGAGTTTAAGATATTATCAAATTTTTCGAAGCAACTTGTCATGCTCTTTTGTATTTTTTTCAAATATTTTAGTACGTACTAGAATCGTGAAATCAAAAATGAACTTAGTCTCTTCTGGCTTAAACAAAATACACTCATCTTCTACACTTCTTTTTGATCTTTGCTCCCAATAATGTTTAGCAAAATCTTTTGTGATTTTCCTGAATCTCTTTATATTTTCAGTTGAATTAATATATGAATTGCCACATAATTTTTTAAACTTCTTATTGTTGTTCAAGTATTAGCTACTAATAATAGAATTACCATCACTACATTCAGAAATAATTATGTAATCCTCATTGATGTACCGAGCACGGCGAATTGCCACTGGGTGAACTACCACTGGGTAAACTGCTCATGTGGGTGAACTGCCACTGTGTGAACTGCCCATGTGGGGAATTGCCACTGTGTGAACTGCCCATGTGGGTGAATTGCCACTGGGTGAACTGCCCATGTGGGTGAATTGCCACTGGGTGAACTGCCCATGTGGGTGAATTGCCCATGAGGGTGTATTCCCACTGGGTGAATTGTTTCTGGGTGAACAACTCTCACTGACTGCATCACTACGTACACAAGATGAACAAAACACACACTCGCCCCGTGTGTTTATGTGTACCCCCCCCCCACCCTCCCCCCAATATAAGCGTGGACCGATCAATTGAGCACCGGACAATTGCGCCCAAAAACAATTGAGTCCATGACAATTGGGCCCCAAGACAATTATATAGGCAATTCCCCCACATGAGCAGTTCACCCAGTGGCAATTCCACCAAATGGGCAGTTCCCCCAGTAGCAATCCACCCAGTGGCAATTCGCCCCGTAGCAACTGCCCTAGAACCTTGATGTATGCACTCTCACTAGCAGTTCCTTGAAGAAAGGATCAACAACATTTCCAGATCGAATATGGTTATAACTTATTTCTCTTGAATCTGTTACGATTTCAGTACTTGCACTTTTCAAATCTTTGTGTTTGCTAATTCTTATAGCATCCATCGGAACGTGTTTCAAGTATGAGCAACTTGCAATAACTGCATCTACTGGAGAATTAGGGGCTGCACGTCTTCGTGGGAAATCTCTGCACAACTTTGAGTGCAGTTCAGTTCAGGCCATGGAATTTTGTTGAAGTTTTTCTAAAGAATTCATTCGAAATAATAATGTATAAGATCGAAGAAATATATATGTAATATAAGACAACCGGCCATCATGGTATCCATTTTGATTGAATTTTCAGGAACAATTACTGAGGCAATTCGGTCGAGAATTTCCGATAGAACAACGTGTATTAAAGGTCCCCACCAAGCAAATATTTTCATTGCCTTATTCAACGAGGCTAATGTTTCTTATCATTTTGCTGCAAACCGCATCGAATTTGATGGCATATTTTTACTTCTATAACCTTTTAAAGATTTTTATAATCAAATCTCGACAAAACCTATTTTACTTCCGACTTACTAATTTAAGAACTTTTCAGCCTGAAGAAGAAGAATGTACACCACCACTGATTGTCAACTAAGTTTTAGGTTTAATAAATCCATTTAATTTTCGTGTAAAGATATAAAATTGAATGAACTATAATAGAAACGTTTATATACGTTAGGAAACAATTAATATATACAATAATGACCGAAAACGCATAGTTTGTTTATAAAATTCAAATTTGTAATCATAACAAAGAGTGTACAATCTTCTTCTTGAGCATCAGATTAGTGATTCGCTCAATTGTTGCTCACAGAGTACTATAAAACTTTAAAAACAAATTATAAAATATATACTGAACCGAAATGTATACGGTTTGCAGAATAATGATCGTAGACCTTAGTTCTATAATATTATGCATTAAACTCATTTTTTCCCTGAGCCTTGAGAGGACCTTTAAGTCAATATTTTGTGGAGAAAATTCGTTTCAAAATAATTGTACTCCACGGCATGAAAAAAGTATATTATTATATCTTCCAGGGTACTGTTCTCGCACACTTCACGGGCACACAAAGCCGGGTTGGAACTTAAGATCTAAGAACTTCATTCCTTTATTTGGTTATCCTGAAATTCTATTAACACAACAAGAAGAAAGGCTTCTCTTTAACAGTTAGGTAAATGTAGCCGTAAAACACGTTTTTCCCTTCTTTTTGGCATCCTGAAAATAAACCGGTCATCTTCTGATTGATTTCCAATGCTGAAATAGAGAAGAAGATAAAATAAATCTCAAATAGAAGCTCAAAAATTAAACAGATCTCATAAATTAAAAAAGCCTCATCACATTGAATATCATCATGCCTATGTAACATTGAATTGTTCTACGAGTGTTCATTACATACCATTCTTTTCCTCTATTTCCAAATATTTCATATAGATATTCAAAGATAATTCATAGAATTAATAAATTTAGTAAGGGTTTAACGTCTGCTTCGGAACCAAAGGCCATATTGCTGACGTCAAAAGGAAATTAAATACAAGGGACTACTTGAAGAAGCATTCAGAAAGGAAATTGGTTCCATGAACAAAGTCACCTACAACTGTCGGTGACAAACTCATGGATGCAGAAAAGCTACTCCGTGAATGCAGTCAGTTACCAAGGAATATGACGAAAATGTACACAAGTACCGGTGGCAGCACTCACGGATAGAAGAGAATAATGAAGAGGTGATAGTTAGTGAAGCTTTCGAGCCAATCTAACACAAAATCTAAGACCTCGTAGTTGAAAAGCATAACCATAGCGCTATCCTATAAAACTACAAGTAGCGTTAAAAAAAATGTTAAGCATGGTAAAAAAGACAATACATAATCCAAATTACAACAGTTCGGGGCCCAAGAGACGCCCTTCTCTTCCATTCACCAAACACAGCTTTAGGATAGAGCCCCTGACGGTGATAATTTATGGAACTATTGAAATGGATTATTTTCGATCTTTTAAATCAGAGAACATTCCAGAGATATTTAGAGGGTCAATTAACATTTCGGATTTTTTTTTTCGATTGTTCTGAAATTTGCTGAGTCTATGTAACTTTGGAAAACAAGGCTATGTTATAATGTATTACCAGTTATTATTATACACCTAAAGAAATAATGTAGGTTTGATGTAATATCAGTTCCCAACGTTAAATTTAAACTAAGTAATCAACTATTAACTAATCAAGAAATAAATTGCTTCTAAGAATAAGTTAAATTATATTATTAATTACCTACATTTAATGTGTGATGGTTCACAATGCACCTAAAATCAGACACCCAGTTTGTAAAGTGTGTCCGAACAGTTGGCAGAGTTCAGGACAATTTCCCTAAATATCTTATGTACAATTCTCCTCAATATCTTATGTAGTTTTATTGAATCCTGCATCATCAAATTACTTAGAACTTTACAATATAAAAAAAATGGTAAAGATATTTCGAAAATTAAAAGAAAACAAATAGATCAAAAAACTTATTTCAATCAAGCCGAATAGGTTACATTTTGTGAAAACTTAGCGTTATACGTTTTTAGATATTATTTTGTTAATTAAGTGCGCTAATACCTTTGAAATACCAAAAACTCGTTACCAATTTGTAGCTTACGTCTTCAAGAAAATTAAAACTATGTTAAAAATATTTGAAAAATAACTAAAAACATGTTATTTCTCAGTCAACTACGAACTAGGTCCCACAGTCAAATAACACAGAGTAAAATATTTCCCTACGTATAACATAGAAATAGGTTTTTCCGTAAGAATAACATTGAGTAAAAAATCTCCGTATGAATTCTATACAAGTATGTTCTTCTGCACGTATAACAGTGTAAGATCTCTACGTACGTATAACATAGAAGTAGGTTTTTCCGTAAGAATAACACAGAGTAAGATCTCTCCGTACGAATAACATAGAAGTAGGTTTTTTTCAGTACGAAGAACGTAGAGTGAAATATCTACTTACGAATAACATAGAAGTAGGTTTTTTTCCGTACGAATAACATAGAGTATCATATCTCCGTACGAATAACATAGAAGTAGGGTTTTTTCCGTACGAATTACAAAGAGTAAAATCTCTCCGTACGAATAACATAGAAGTTTGACTGTACTAGGTATCTAAGGTATGTGAAGACTGAGTTTGGTGGTCTGTTGAAAATGTGAAGACACCAAAACATCGAAGCGAAAAATATGGGGATTTCGAAAAGCTAATTAAAATATAGTGACATCTGGAGTCTGAACGTCTTTGCATTATTATTATAGCTGTATAAACAGAAGTGAGAGGATATATTTTATAATGATTGACTGTATGTTTAATATTGTTGACTGTATATTTTATAATGATTGACTGTATGTTTAATATTGTTGACTGTATGTTTAATATTGTTGACTGTATATTTTATAATGATTGACTGTATGTTTAATATTGTTGACTGTATGTTTAATATTGTTGACTGTATGTTTAATATTGTTGACTGTATGTTTAATATTGTTGACTGTATGTTTAATATTGTTGACTGTATGTTTAATATTGATGACTGTATGTTTAATATTGTTGACTGTATGTTTAATATTGTTGACTGTATGTTTAATATTGTTGACTGCATGTTTAATATTGTTGACTGTATGTTTAATATTGTTGACTGTATGTTTAATATTGTTGACTGTATGTTTAATATTGTTGACTGTATGTTTAATATTGTTGACTGTATGTTTAATATTAATGACTGTATGTTTAATATTGTTGACTGTATGTTTAATATTAATGACTGTATGGTTAATATTGTTGACTGTATGTTTAATATTGTTGACTGTATGTTTAATATTGTTGACTGTATGTTTAATATTGTTGACTGTATGTTTAATATTGTTGACTGTATGTTTAATATTGTTGACTGTATGTTTGATATTGTTGACTGTATGTTTAATATTGTTGACTGTATGTTTAATATTGTTGACTGTATGTTTAATATTGTTGACTGTATGTTTAATATTAATGACTGTATGTTTAATATTGTTGACTGTATGTTTAATATTGTTGACTGTATGTTTAATATTGTTGACTGTATGTTTAATATTGTTGACTGTATGTTTAATATTGTTGACTGTATGTTTAATATTGTTGACTGT
The DNA here is from genome assembly GCA_947561585.1 of Caprella mutica. Classification (NCBI taxonomy): domain Eukaryota; kingdom Metazoa; phylum Arthropoda; class Malacostraca; order Amphipoda; family Caprellidae; genus Caprella; species Caprella mutica. The sequence goes on along the minus strand of CANNZV010001612.1, from coordinate 11,916 downwards.
ATGTTTAATATTGTTGACTGTATGTTTAATATTGTTGACTGTATGTTTAATATTGTTGACTGCATGTTTAATATTGTTGACTGTATGTTTAATATTGTTGACTGTATGTTTAATATTGTTGACTGTATGTTTAATATTGTTGACTGTATGTTTAATATTGTTGACTGTATGTTTAATATTAATGACTGTATGTTTAATATTGTTGACTGTATGTTTAATATTAATGACTGTATGTTTAATATTGTTGACTGTATGTTTAATATTGTTGACTGTATGTTTAATATTGTTGACTGTATGTTTAATATTGTTGACTGTATGTTTAATATTGTTGACTGTATGTTTAATATTGTTGACTGTATGTTTGATATTGTTGACTGTATGTTTAATATTGTTGACTGTATGTTTAATATTGTTGACTGCATGTTTAATATTGTTGACTGTATGTTTAATATTGTTGACTGTATGTTTAATATTGTTGACTGTATGTTTAATATTGTTGACTGTATGTTTAATATTGTTGACTGTATGTTTAATATTGTTGACTGTGTGTTTAATATTGTTGACTGTATGTTTAATATTGTTGACTGTATGTTTAATATTGTTGACTGTATGTTTAATATTGTTGACTGTATGTTTAATATTGTTGACTGTATGTTTAATATTGTTGACTGTATGTTTAATATTGTTGACTGTATGTTTAATATTGTTGACTGTATGTTTAATATTGTTGACTGTATGTTTAATATTGTTGACTGTATGTTTAATATTGTTGACTGTGTGTTTAATATTGTTGACTGTATGTTTAATATTGTTGACTGTATGTTTAATATTGTTGACTGTATGTTTAATATTGTTGACTGTGCGTTTAATATTGTTGACTGTATGTTTAATATTGTTGACTGTGTCTTTAATATTGTTGACTGTATGTTTAATATTGTTCACTGTATGTTTAATATTGTTCACTGTATGTTTAATATTATTGACTGTATGTTTAATATTGTTGACTGTGTGTTTAATATTGTTGACTGTGTGTTTAATATTGTTGACTGTATGTTTAATATTGTTGACTGTGTGTTTAATATTGTTGACTGTATGTTTAATATTGTTGACTGTATGTTTAATATTGTTGACTGTATGTTTAATATTGTTGACTGTATGTTTAATATTGTTGACTGTATTTTTAATATTGTTGACTGTATGTTTAATATTGTTGACTGTATGTTTAATATTGTTGACTGTATGTTTAATATTGTTGACTGCATGTTTAATATTGTTGACTGTATGTTTAATATTGTTGACTGTATGTTTAATATTGTTGACTGTATGTTTAATATTGTTGATTGTGTGTTTAATATTGTTGACTGTATGTTTAATATTGTTGACTGTATGTTTAATATTGTTGACTGTATGTTTAATATTGTTGACTGTGTGTTTAATATTGTTACTGTGTGTTTAATATTGTTGACTGTATGTTTAATATTGTTACTGTGTGTTTAATATTGTTGACTGTATGTTTAATATTGTTGACTGCATGTTTAATATTGTTACTGTGTGTTTAATATTGTTGACTGTATGTTTAATATTGTTGACTGTATGTTTAATGTTGTTGACTGTATGTTTAACATTGTTGACTGTATGTTTAATATTGTTGACTGCATGTTTAATATTGTTGACTGTATGTTTAATATTGTTGACTGTATGTTTAATATTGTTGACTGTATGTTTAATATTGTTGACTGTATGTTTAATACTGTTGACTGTATGTTTAATATTGTTGACTGTATGTTTAATATTGTTGACTGTATGTTTAATATTGTTGACTGTATGTTTAATATTGTTGACTGTATGTTTAATATTGTTGACTGTATGTTTAATATTGTTGACTGTATGTTTAATATTGTTGACTGTATGTTTAATATTGTTGACTGTATGTTTAATATTGTTGACTGTATGTTTAATGTTGTTGACTGTATGTTTAATATTGTTGACTGTATGTTTAATATTGTTGACTGTATGTTTAATATTGTTGACTGTATGTTTAATATTGTTGACTGTATGTTTAATATTGTTGACTGTATTTTTAATATTGTTGACTGTATGTTTAATACTGTTGACTGTATGTTTAATATTGTTGACTGTATGTTTAATATTGTTGACTGTATGTTTAATATTGTTGACTGTATGTTTGATATTGTTGACTGTATGTTTAATATTGTTGACTGTATGTTTAATATTGTTGACTGTATGTTTAATATTGTTGACTGTATGTTTAATATTGTTGACTGTATGTTTAATATTGTTGACTGTATGTTTAATGTTGTTGACTGTATGTTTAATATTGTTGACTGTATGTTTAATATTGTTGACTGTATGTTTAATATTGTTGACTGTATGTTTAATATTGTTGACTGTATGTTTAATATTGTTGACTGTATTTTTAATATTGTTGACTGTATGTTTAATACTGTTGACTGTATGTTTAATATTGTTGACTGTATGTTTAATATTGTTGACTGTATGTTTAATATTGTTGACTGTATGTTGAATATTGTTGACTGTATGTTTAATATTGTTGACTGTATGTTTAATATTGTTGAAAGTATGTTTAATATTGTTGACTGTATGTTTAATATTGTTGACTGTATGTTTAATATTGTTGACTGTATGTTTAATATTGTTGACTGTATGTTTAATATTGTTGACTGTATGTTTAATATTGTTGACTGTATGTTTAATATTGTTGACTGTATGTTTAATATTGTTACTGTGTGTTTAATATTGTTACTGTGTGTTTAATATTGTTGACTGTATGTTTAATATTGTTGACTGTATGTTTAATATTGTTGACTGTATGTTTAATATTGTTGACTGTATGTTTAATATTGTTGACTGTATGTTTAATATTGTTGACTGTATGTTTAATATTGTTGACTGTATGTTTAATATTGTTGACTGTGTGTTTAATATTGTTGACTGTATGTTTAATATTGTTGACTGTATGTTTAATATTGTTGACTGTATGTTTAATATTGTTGACTGTATGTTTAATATTGTTACTGTGTGTTTAATATTGTTGACTGTATGTTTAATATTGTTGACTGTATATTTAATATTGTTGACTGTATGTTTAATATTGTTGACTGTATGTTTAATATTGTTGACTGTATGTTTAATATTGTTACTGTGTGTTTAATATTGTTGACTGTATGTTTAATATTGTTGACTGTATGTTTAATATTATTGACTGTATGTTTAATATTATTGACTGTATGTTTAATATTGTTGACTGTATGTTTAATATTGTTGACTGTATGTTTAATATTGTTGACTGTATGTTTAATATTGTTGACTGTATGTTTAATATTGTTGACTGTATGTTTAATATTGTTGACTGTATGTTTAATATTGTTGACTGTATGTTTAATATTGTTGACTGTATGTTTGATATTGTTGACTGTATGTTTAATATTGTTGACTGTATGTTTAATATTGTTGACTGCATGTTTAATATTGTTGACTGTATGTTTAATATTGTTGACTGTATGTTTAATATTGTTGACTGTATGTTTAATATTGTTGACTGTATGTTTAATATTGTTGACTGTATGTTTAATATTGTTGACTGTGTGTTTAATATTGTTGACTGTATGTTTAATATTATTGACTGTATGTTTAATATTGTTGACTGTATGTTTAATATTGTTGACTGTATGTTTAATATTGTTGACTGTATGTTTAATATTGTTGACTGTATGTTTAATATTGTTGACTGTATGTTTAATATTGTTGACTGTATGTTTGATATTGTTGACTGTATGTTTAATATTGTAGACTGTATGTTTAATATTGTTGACTGTATGTTTAATATTGTTGACTGTATGTTTAATATTGTTGACTGTATGTTTAATATTGTTGACTGTATGTTTAATGTTGTTGACTGTATGTTTAATATTGTTGACTGTATGTTTAATATTGTTGACTGTATGTTTAATATTGTTGACTGTATGTTTAATATTGTTGACTGTATGTTTAATATTGTTGACTGTATTTTTAATATTGTTGACTGTATGTTTAATACTGTTGACTGTATGTTTAATATTGTTGACTGTATGTTTAATATTGTTGACTGTATGTTTAATATTGTTGACTGTATGTTTAATATTGTTGACTGTATGTTTAATATTGTTGACTGTATGTTTAATATTGTTGAAAGTATGTTTAATATTGTTGACTGTATGTTTAATATTGTTGACTGTATGTTTAATATTGTTGACTGTATGTTTAATATTGTTGACTGTATGTTTAATATTGTTGACTGTATGTTTAATATTGTTGACTGTATGTTTAATATTGTTGACTGTATGTTTAATATTGTTACTGTGTGTTTAATATTGTTACTGTGTGTTTAATATTGTTGACTGTATGTTTAATATTGTTGACTGTATGTTTAATATTGTTGACTGTATGTTTAATATTGTTGACTGTATGTTTAATATTGTTGACTGTATGTTTAATATTGTTGACTGTATGTTTAATATTGTTGACTGTATGTTTAATATTGTTGACTGTGTGTTTAATATTGTTGACTGTATGTTTAATATTGTTGACTGTATGTTTAATATTGTTGACTGTATGTTTAATATTGTTGACTGTATGTTTAATATTGTTACTGTGTGTTTAATATTGTTGACTGTATGTTTAATATTGTTGACTGTATATTTAATATTGTTGACTGTATGTTTAATATTGTTGACTGTATGTTTAATATTGTTGACTGTATGTTTAATATTGTTACTGTGTGTTTAATATTGTTGACTGTATGTTTAATATTGTTGACTGTATGTTTAATATTATTGACTGTATGTTTAATATTATTGACTGTATGTTTAATATTGTTGACTGTATGTTTAATATTGTTGACTGTATGTTTAATATTGTTGACTGTATGTTTAATATTGTTGACTGTATGTTTAATATTGTTGACTGTATGTTTAATATTGTTGACTGTATGTTTAATATTGTTGACTGTATGTTTAATATTGTTGACTGTATGTTTGATATTGTTGACTGTATGTTTAATATTGTTGACTGTATGTTTAATATTGTTGACTGCATGTTTAATATTGTTGACTGTATGTTTAATATTGTTGACTGTATGTTTAATATTGTTGACTGTATGTTTAATATTGTTGACTGTATGTTTAATATTGTTGACTGTATGTTTAATATTGTTGACTGTGTGTTTAATATTGTTGACTGTATGTTTAATATTATTGACTGTATGTTTAATATTGTTGACTGTATGTTTAATATTGTTGACTGTATGTTTAATATTGTTGACTGTATGTTTAATATTGTTGACTGTATGTTTAATATTGTTGACTGTATGTTTAATATTGTTGACTGCATGTTTAATATTGTTGACTGTATGTTTAATATTGTTGACTGTATGTTTAATATTGTTGACTGTATGTTTAATATTGTTGACTGTATGTTTAATATTGTTGACTGTATGTTTAATATTAATGACTGTATGTTTAATATTGTTGACTGTATGTTTAATATTAATGACTGTATGTTTAATATTGTTGACTGTATGTTTAATATTGTTGACTGTATGTTTAATATTGTTGACTGTATGTTTAATATTGTTGACTGTATGTTTAATATTGTTGACTGTATGTTTAATATTGTTGACTGTATGTTTGATATTGTTGACTGTATGTTTAATATTGTTGACTGTATGTTTAATATTGTTGACTGCATGTTTAATATTGTTGACTGTATGTTTAATATTGTTGACTGTATGTTTAATATTGTTGACTGTATGTTTAATATTGTTGACTGTATGTTTAATATTGTTGACTGTATGTTTAATATTGTTGACTGTGTGTTTAATATTGTTGACTGTATGTTTAATATTGTTGACTGTATGTTTAATATTGTTGACTGTATGTTTAATATTGTTGACTGTATGTTTAATATTGTTGACTGTATGTTTAATATTGTTGACTGTATGTTTAATATTGTTGACTGTATGTTTAATATTGTTGACTGTATGTTTAATATTGTTGACTGTATGTTTAATATTGTTGACTGTATGTTTAATATTGTTGACTGTGTGTTTAATATTGTTGACTGTATGTTTAATATTGTTGACTGTATGTTTAATATTGTTGACTGTATGTTTAATATTGTTGACTGTGCGTTTAATATTGTTGACTGTATGTTTAATATTGTTGACTGTGTCTTTAATATTGTTGACTGTATGTTTAATATTGTTCACTGTATGTTTAATATTGTTCACTGTATGTTTAATATTATTGACTGTATGTTTAATATTGTTGACTGTGTGTTTAATATTGTTGACTGTGTGTTTAATATTGTTGACTGTATGTTTAATATTGTTGACTGTGTGTTTAATATTGTTGACTGTATGTTTAATATTGTTGACTGTATGTTTAATATTGTTGACTGCATGTTTAATATTGTTGACTGTATGTTTAATATTGTTGACTGTATGTTTAATATTGTTGACTGTATGTTTAATATTGTTGATTGTGTGTTTAATATTGTTGACTGTATGTTTAATATTGTTGACTGTATGTTTAATATTGTTACTGTGTGTTTAATATTGTTGACTGTATGTTTAATATTGTTGACTGCATGTTTAATATTGTTGACTGTATGTTTAATATTGTTGACTGTATGTTTAATATTGTTGACTGCATGTTTAATATTGTTGACTGTATGTTTAATATTGTTGACTGTATATTTAATATTGTTGACTGTATGTTTAATATTGTTGACTGTATGTTTAATATTGTTGACTGTATGTTTAATATTGTTACTGTGTGTTTAATATTGTTGACTGTATGTTTAATATTGTTGACTGTATGTTTAATATTGTTGACTGTATGTTTAATATTGTTGACTGTATGTTTAATATTGTTGACTGTATGTTTAATATTATTGACTGTATGTTTAATATTATTGACTGTATGTTTAATATTGTTGACTGTATGTTTAATATTGTTGACTGTATGTTTAATATTGTTGACTGTATGTTTAATATTGTTGACTGTATGTTTAATATTGTTGACTGTATGTTTAATATTGTTGACTGTATGTTTAATATTGTTGACTGCATGTTTAATATTGTTGACTGTATGTTTAATATTGTTGACTGTATATTTAATATTGTTGACTGTATGTTTAATATTGTTGACTGTATGTTTAATATTGTTGACTGTATGTTTAATATTGTTACTGTGTGTTTAATATTGTTGACTGTATGTTTAATATTGTTGACTGTATGTTTAATATTGTTGACTGTATGTTTAATATTGTTGACTGTATGTTTAATATTGTTGACTGTATGTTTAATATTATTGACTGTATGTTTAATATTATTGACTGTATGTTTAATATTGTTGACTGTATGTTTAATATTGTTGACTGTATGTTTAATATTGTTGACTGTATGTTTAATATTGTTGACTGTATGTTTAATATTGTTGACTGTATGTTTAATATTGTTGACTGTATGTTTAATATTGTTGACTGTATGTTTAATATTGTTGACTGTATGTTTGATATTGTTGACTGTATGTTTAATATTGTTGACTGTATGTTTAATATTGTTGACTGCATGTTTAATATTGTTGACTGTATGTTTAATATTGTTGACTGTATGTTTAATATTGTTGACTGTATGTTTAATATTGTTGACTGTATGTTTAATATTGTTGACTGTATGTTTAATATTGTTGACTGTGTGTTTAATATTGTTGACTGTATGTTTAATATTATTGACTGTATGTTTAATATTGTTGACTGTATGTTTAATATTGTTGACTGTATGTTTAATATTGTTGACTGTATGTTTAATATTGTTGACTGTATGTTTAATATTGTTGACTGTATGTTTAATATTGTTGACTGCATGTTTAATATTGTTGACTGTATGTTTAATATTGTTGACTGTATGTTTAATATTGTTGACTGTATGTTTAATATTGTTGACTGTATGTTTAATATTGTTGACTGTATGTTTAATATTAATGACTGTATGTTTAATATTGTTGACTGTATGTTTAATATTAATGACTGTATGTTTAATATTGTTGACTGTATGTTTAATATTGTTGACTGTATGTTTAATATTGTTGACTGTATGTTTAATATTGTTGACTGTATGTTTAATATTGTTGACTGTATGTTTAATATTGTTGACTGTATGTTTGATATTGTTGACTGTATGTTTAATATTGTTGACTGTATGTTTAATATTGTTGACTGCATGTTTAATATTGTTGACTGTATGTTTAATATTGTTGACTGTATGTTTAATATTGTTGACTGTATGTTTAATATTGTTGACTGTATGTTTAATATTGTTGACTGTATGTTTAATATTGTTGACTGTGTGTTTAATATTGTTGACTGTATGTTTAATATTGTTGACTGTATGTTTAATATTGTTGACTGTATGTTTAATATTGTTGACTGTATGTTTAATATTGTTGACTGTATGTTTAATATTGCTGACTGTATGTTTAATATTGTTGACTGTATGTTTAATATTGTTGACTGTATGTTTAATATTGTTGACTGTATGTTTAATATTGTTGACTGTATGTTTAATATTGTTGACTGTGTGTTTAATATTGTTGACTGTATGTTTAATATTGTTGACTGTATGTATAATATTGTTGACTGTATGTTTAATATTGTTGACTGTGCGTTTAATATTGTTGACTGTTTGTTTAATATTGTTGACTGTGTCTTTAATATTGTTGACTGTATGTTTAATATTGTTCACTGTATGTTTAATATTGTTCACTGTATGTTTAATATTATTGACTGTATGTTTAATATTGTTGACTGTGTGTTTAATATTGTTGACTGTGTGTTTAATATTGTTGACTGTATGTTTAATATTGTTGACTGTGTGTTTAATATTGTTGACTGTATGTTTAATATTGTTGACTGTATGTTTAATATTGTTGACTGCATGTTTAATATTGTTGACTGTATGTTTAATATTGTTGACTGTATGTTTAATATTGTTGACTGTATGTTTAATATTGTTGACTGTATGTTTAATATTGTTGACTGTATGTTTGATATTGTTGACTGTATGTTTAATATTGTTGACTGCATGTTTAATATTGTTGACTGTGTGTTTAATATTGTTGACTGTATGTTTAATATTGTTGACTGTATGTTTAATATTGTTGACTGTATGTTTAATATTGTTGACTGTGCGTTTAATATTGTTGACTGTTTGTTTAATATTGTTGACTGTGTCTTTAATATTGTTGACTGTATGTTTAATATTGTTCACTGTATGTTTAATATTGTTGACTGTATGTTTAATATTGTTGACTGTATGTTTAATATTGTTGACTGTATGTTTGATATTGTTGACTGTATGTTTAATATTGTTGACTGCATGTTTAATATTGTTGACTGTGTGTTTAATATTGTTGACTGTATGTTTAATATTGTTGACTGTATGTTTAATATTGTTGACTGTATGTTTAATATTGTTGACTGTATGTTTAATATTGTTGACTGTATGTTTAATATTGTTGACTGTATGTTTAATATTGTTGACTGTATGTTTAATATTGTTGATTGTGTGTTTAATATTGTTGACTGTATGTTTAATATTGTTGACTGTATGTTTAATATTGTTACTGTGTGTTTAATATTGTTGACTGTATGTTTAATATTGTTGACTGCATGTTTAATATTGTTGACTGTATGTTTAATATTGTTGACTGTATGTTTAATATTGTTGACTGTATGTTTAATATTGTTGACTGCATGTTTAATATTGTTGACTGTATGTTTAATATTGTTGACTGTATGTTTAATATTGTTGACTGTATGTTTAATACTGTTGACTGTATGTTTAATATTGTTGACTGTATGTTTAATATTGTTGACTGTATGTTTAATATTGTTGACTGTATGTTTAATATTGTTGACTGTATGTTTAATATTGTTGACTGTATGTTTAATATTGTTGACTGTATGTTTAATATTGTTGACTGTATGTTTAATATTGTTGACTGTATGTTTAATATTGTTGACTGTATGTTTAATGTTGTTGACTGTATGTTTAATATTGTTGACTGTATGTTTAATATTGTTGACTGTATGTTTAATATTGTTGACTGTATGTTTAATATTGTTGACTGTATGTTTAATATTGTTGACTGTATTTTTAATATTGTTGACTGTATGTTTAATACTGTTGACTGTATGTTTAATATTGTTGACTGTATGTTTAATATTGTTGACTGTATGTTTAATATTGTTGACTGTATGTTTGATATTGTTGACTGTATGTTTAATATTGTTGACTGTATGTTTAATATTGTTGACTGTATGTTTAATATTGTTGACTGTATGTTTAATATTGTTGACTGTATGTTTAATATTGTTGACTGTATGTTTAATGTTGTTGACTGTATGTTTAATATTGTTGACTGTATGTTTAATATTGTTGACTGTATGTTTAATATTGTTGACTGTATGTTTAATATTGTTGACTGTATGTTTAATATTGTTGACTGTATTTTTAATATTGTTGACTGTATGTTTAATACTGTTGACTGTATGTTTAATATTGTTGACTGTATGTTTAATATTGTTGACTGTATGTTTAATATTGTTGACTGTATGTTTAATATTGTTGACTGTATGTTTAATATTGTTGACTGTATGTTTAATATTGTTGAAAGTATGTTTAATATTGTTGACTGTATGTTTAATATTGTTGACTGTATGTTTAATATTGTTGACTGTATGTTTAATATTGTTGACTGTATGTTTAATATTGTTGACTGTATGTTTAATATTGTTGACTGTATGTTTAATATTGTTGACTGTATGTTTAATATTGTTGACTGTATGTTTAATATTGTTACTGTGTGTTTAATATTGTTACTGTGTGTTTAATATTGTTGACTGTATGTTTAATATTGTTGACTGTATGTTTAATATTGTTGACTGTATGTTTAATATTGTTGACTGTATGTTTAATATTGTTGACTGTATGTTTAATATTGTTGACTGTATGTTTAATATTGTTGACTGTATGTTTAATATTGTTGACTGTGTGTTTAATATTGTTGACTGTATGTTTAATATTGTTGACTGTAAGTTTAATATTGTTGACTGTATGTTTAATATTGTTGACTGTATGTTTAATATTGTTACTGTGTGTTTAATATTGTTGACTGTATGTTTAATATTGTTGACTGTATATTTAATATTGTTGACTGTATGTTTAATATTGTTGACTGTATGTTTAATATTGTTGACTGTATGTTTAATATTGTTACTGTGTGTTTAATATTGTTGACTGTATGTTTAATATTGTTGACTGTATGTTTAATATTGTTGACTGTATGTTTAATATTGTTGACTGTATGTTTAATATTGTTGACTGTATGTTTAATATTGTTGACTGTATGTTTAATATTGTTGACTGTATGTTTAATATTGTTGACTGTATGTTTAATATTGTTGACTGTATGTTTAATATTGTTGACTGTATGTTTAATATTGTTGACTGTGTGTTTAATATTGTTGACTGTATGTTTAATATTGTTGACTGTGTCTTTAATATTGTTGACTGTATGTTTAATATTGTTGACTGTATGTTTAATATTGTTGACTGTGTGTTTAATATTGTTGACTGTATGTTTAATATTGTTGACTGTATGTTTAATATTGTTGACTGTATGTTTAATATTGTTGACTGTATGTTTAATATTGTTGACTGTATTTTTAATATTGTTGACTGTATGTTTAATATTGTTGACTGTATGTTTAATATTGTTGACTGTATGTTTAATATTGTTGACTGCATGTTTAATATTGTTGACTGTATGTTTA
>CANNZV010001611.1:165101-217400 GCA_947561585.1 Caprella mutica | reverse complement strand
TGAGTCATGATTACAAGTTATATTTAAGATATATAGTTAAGGTTACTTCAGTGATACAGAGAACGTTTTTTTTAGTTAGTGATACAGCAAATGTTATTTTAGAGATAGGAAACGTTACTTCAGGGATACATCAAACGTTATTTTAGTGAACCATAAATATTTATTCTAGATACGCGAAAACGTTACTATAGGAATTCAGAGAACGTTAAGAAACTTCCAAACGTTACTTCAAGTATAAAACGTTACCTAAGTGAAACAGAAAACGTTATTTTATGGCAAAAGCTAACATAATTTTAGGGATACAGCAAACGTTACTTTAGAAATATAAATAACGTGACTTTGCGGCAACAGCAAACGTCTACTCAGTGATACAAATAACATTCTACAGTATGTAGTACCTACTATGTACAAACAAATAAAAGTGTACCTATATTGATTTTTGACAGTTTACTAATTTCATATTTCCAAGAAGAAACTTTACTAATTGTAATGATTGTAGATATTTTAAAATAGGTCTTTAAATTTTTTTTCTAAAAAAAGAAATCGGGTGAGCATTGAAAATAATCAGTTATAAATGTTTATTATAGCTACATAGAATCTATTGATTAATATGGAAAAGCAATGTACCATTTTAAAGCTAAAATCCTACGTTTTACTTACATGATGACTTCTTCCATGAAATTAGGGTTCATTTAGATTATTTCAATAAAAGACGAAGCAATTTGTCTTCTATTGTCGAAATCTGCTGCATGCAGTTTTTGAACAATTTGATTTCTTGTGGGGTTTCAAAATAAGCATTCTAAGATATTTTTCGAGCTGAACGGTAGCTCACCTTTACTTGTTGTGTAATTCGTATAAATGGTAAATTCTGATTCATTTCAACAACACCCCTGATTTCTTCACCATTTCGATCTGCCAGTACAGTTCTTAGTCTTACAGTAGCTTTCGAGTTTAAATGGTGCCAGTTGCTTAGAAGTTTTTGACACTCTGCATAATAACTTTTAGAGAAGGAGCATTAGGTGTGTTGAACCTGATCTTGAATGTTCGTTGAACAGCAGTAACACTTTCAGAGAGAAAAAACTGCTTAGGTAGGTTGTAGCGTCAACTATCCCGCTATGATAAAATACACTTTGAATTTACAGTTTTTTTTTGTAAACACGATTGTAACTACATTTCTCATCTTTCGATTGATGCATAAAAATATTATGATTTATTGAAGTCACATTGACTGTATTACTGTTTTAGAACTGCCTATTTATAATGCTCTTCCTGTATATTGCATAAACGATGTATCAAAATGGATATAATGAAATACAGGATACATTAACAGACATGCGATTTCACAGGAGGTATACTATTATGTTACTATATATCCGTCACACTTTACAGTGATAGCATAATTTTGAAAATAGCTACTATGAATAGGAAGTAGCTAATGTTTATCGTTTGGAAGAACGGATTCATTGATTTAAAGTGATATTATACATTGTCTATGTTGATAGAGCAGTACTCAGCTATCTGTTTATAAATCCATTAACTATAGTGCATTTTAGAGTAATTTCTAAAGTACACTGGATTTGTAGTTAGTAGATTTAAATGGATATGTGCATTTGTGCAGTCTTTGCTATTACAGTTTTTTGACTATTGTATTTTGAATAAAATTGTCTCTAATATATATAAATGATAGTTCTACTACTGTAATGCCTTTTTAAGAAATATAATTTGTTTGTTATATGATACTTATGGCTATAGTGTTTAATTTTCGAAGCTGTTTATAGGATGAGTTATGTCGGGGCCACAGAAGATTGTTGTTTCATTATTTACCATAGCCATACTTTTTTTAGTAATATGTGTCTTTGTAATTGTTAGAAAATTTATTTATTTTGGGAACTTATTTTCTAGAAATTTTCTAGATCTTTGATTTGAAAAATTAGAATTATTTTAAAACTGAATTGTAAGATCAAGTTTGTAGAACAGCTTCTTCAGATAGTTCGAAAATATTTGTAATTGGCAAATATATAGGTTTATAAAAAAATATTCATACTTTATGGAAGAATGAACAGAAATGGTAATACATTTTATTTTCATGATAAAACTGCTGTATATTTAATGTATTACTTAGTTGATATTCGTCTTAAATATACATAATGAATTAAAATATTATGTAAAATATATTATTTCAATTGTTTACTCATACATGAGTATTGATGATTTTTAGTTATTTGATCATCATTAACCCATCAATATTTTTGTTGATTTTCCCCGAAAACATTGAATAGGTATCACAAAGCTCAAAAGCTCAAAGGGTATACATATCGATTCACTAAAAGCCCAATAGCTCACACCATCGATTCCACCCAATTTTTGGCAAAATGTGTACATTCTGGTCGATTCTGTTTTGTGATGGATAGGGGTCTTGATGGATGAGTTCGTGAATGGAGTCACCATCCGTTATCGGTTCTTTCCATTTCTCTTTTAATTCTATAATCTTATTTTGTTTCCTCCACTTCTCTCTTCCTTCCTTCACTTCTCTCTTCCTTCCTTCACATCTCTCTTCCTTCCTTCACTTCTCTCTCCCTTCCTTCACTTCTCTCTTCCTTCCTTCACTTCTCTCTCCCTTCCTTCACTTCTCTCTCCCTTCCTTCACTTCTCTCTTCCTTCCTTCACTTCTCTCTTCCTTCCTTCATTTCTCTCTTCCTTCTTCCTTCCTTCACTTCTCTCTTCCTTCCTTCACTTCTCTCTTCCTTCCTTCACTTCTCTCTTCCTTCCTTCACTTCTCTCTCCCTTCCTTCACTTCTCTCTTCCTTCCTTCATTTCTCTCTTCCTTCTTCCTTCCTTCACTTCTCTCTTCCTTCCTTCACTTCTCTCTTCCTTCCTTCACTTCTATCTTCCTTCCTTCACTTCTCTCTTCCTTCCTTCACTTCTCTCTCCCTTCCTTCACTTCTCTCTTCCTTCCTTCATTTCTCTCTTCCTTCCTTCACTTCTCTCTTCCTTCCTTCACTTCTCTATTCCTTTTTCACTTCCCTCTTCCTTCCTTCACTTCTCTCTAACTTTCCCTCATTTCTCTCTTCCTTCCTTCCCTTTTCATTCCTTCATTTCTCTCTTCCTTCCTTCACTTCTCTCTTCCTTCCTTCATTTCTCTCTTCCTTCCTTCACTTCTCTCTTCATTCCTTCACTTCTCTCTTCCTTCCTTCACTTCTCTCTTCCTTCCTTCACTTCTCTCATTATTCCTTCACTTCTCTCTTCCTTCCTTCACTTCTCTCTTCCTTCCTTCATTTCTCTCTTCCTTCTTCCTTCCTTCACTTCTCTCTTCCTTCCTTCACTTCTCTCTTCCTTCCTTCACTTCTATCTTCCTTCCTTCACTTCTCTCTTCCTTCCTTCACTTCTCTCTCCCTTCCTTCACTTCTCTCTTCCTTCCTTCACTTCTCTCTTCATTCCTTCACTTCTCTCTTCCTTCCTTCACTTCTCTCTTCCTTCTTTCACTTCTCTCATCATTCCTTCACTTCTCTCTCCCTTCCTTCACTTCTCTCTTCCTTCCTTCATTTCTCTCTTCCTTCTTCCTTCCTTCACTTCTCTCTTCCTTCCTTCACTTCTCTCTTCCTTCCTTCACTTCTATCTTCCTTCCTTCACTTCTCTCTTCCTTCCTTCACTTCTCTCTCCCTTCCTTCACTTCTCTCCTCCTTCCTTCATTTCTCTCTTCCTTCCTTCACTTCTCTCTTCCTTCCTTCACTTCTCTATTCCTTTTTCACTTCCCTCTTCCTTCCTTCACTTCTCTCTAACTTTCCCTCATTTCTCTCTTCCTTCCTTCCTTTTTCATTCCTTCATTTCTCTCTTCCTTCCTTCACTTCTCTCTTCCTTCCTTCATTTCTCTCTTCCTTCCTTCACTTCTCTCTTCATTCCTTCACTTCTCTCTTCCTTCCTTCACTTCTCTCTTCCTTCCTTCACTTCTCTCTTCATTCCTTCACTTCTCTCTTCCTTCCTTCACTTCTCTCTTCCTTCCTTGACATCTCTCTTCCTTCCTTCACTTCTCTCTTCCTTCCTTCACTTCTCTCTTCCTTCCTTCACTTCTCTCTTCCTTCCTTCACTTCTCTCTTCCTTCCTTCACTTCTCTCTTCCTTCCTTCACTTCTTTCTTCCTTTATTCACTTCTCTATTCCTTTATTCACTCCTTCCTTATTTTAGATAACTTTCAGGTAACGTTAACTAATTTCCCCTATAGTTTCAATTTTTTGACTATATGGTGTGTATGTAGGTTCTAGGTAAATTGCTCGAAAGACAATTGCTCGAAAACAATTGCTCGAAAAACAATTGCTCGAATGAACAATTGCTCGAAAGAACAATTGCTCGAAAGACAATTGCTCGAAGAACAATTGCTCGAATGAACAATTGCTCGAATTATCAAATTGCTCGAATGAACAAAATTGCTCGAATTGTAAAATTGCACAGTTTTCGATTTTATAAAAGTCAGTTATTCATGAAGTGGAGCTGCACCTAACAATGTTTGTTTCTTTTTAGTAATTGATCATTAATCATTCTATAAATGATTTCAATTATTACTCATTCTGCATAATCTTTTTTGAGACCGTTTGTGTCATCTCTTATGTAACATGTGAATTGGAATCATGTGGTGAATCACTACTATTCATGTTTTTTATCATAAAACCCGAAAAAACTTGTAGATTATTAAAACTTGGCCATAATTTTGAGATATTTCACCTATTGAGGTACCACATACAGATAGGCTAGTAATAAATTAATCTACAGATTTTTTCAGACAATTTGGTTGAATACTTTTGGAGTTATTGAGTAACAAAAATGGCCTTGACCTTGATCTTTGACCTTTGATCCAATCGCTCCCAAAATCTAATAAAATGGTTCCTGTATATTGACCAATCGTCCCACCAAGATTCATGCAATATGGTTTAATACTTTTTGAGTTATGAATGACCATGACCTTGACCTTTGACAAGTCAAAGGTCAAAATTCTAGCAGCAGGTCACTGGACATGGACCAATCGTTTCACCAAATTTCAGGCAATTTGGTTGAACACTTTTCCAGTTAAGCGAATAACAAGATGATAAATAAATAAATAAATAAATAAAGTCCGATTAAAATATGACCTTCCCGCATTCTGCAAAGGTAATTAGGGGTTAAGGTTTCTTGTATAGTTTTTTTTTTTTGAAAATTTTACTTTATACCTCCTCTGACCAATTCTAACAAGCCATTTTTTTCGCAAACATTTCAAGATTAAAATAAGATATTATAGTTAATTTCACAACACCATTATTACAAAGAATAGAAGCTACTATATATAATTAATAAAGAATATAAAAAACTGTAATAGAGAATAGAATGATAATAATAAAATTATATTATATTATTCAATAAAATACATATTAAAATATCATATAAAATTGATGTTAAGAAGAATATTACCATTTGCTCAGGGAACATCAAGGAGGTGAATTAATTCGTTCTTCTCATTAATGAGATAAATTAATTATGAGCAGATGGTAATTATTATGAGAAAGGAGAGAAGCCAATTCATCAAGGTAATAAGACTGTAAATAGCCTGTGTTGGGGCTAATTACACCTAGCCTGCAGACTCTCTCAGACTAATTACAGGCTAAAAAGACCCAGGAAAATGGAGGCTATCAGGCCTTTTTATTCAGAAGATTCCATTCGATTATATTGACAGATGGACAAATAATTGATAAAGTTTTTCTTTGATCCATTTTATATCCAGGCAAGATGGATTTATCCTGGGACATTAGAGGAGTATCCCAGACAAGAAGGATTTATTCCTGGTATATTCCATTAGTATCCCAGGAATAAATCCCTTTTGCCTAGGTACAGAATATAATACCTTTTATTAAACACAGTATAGCTGTTTTGAAAAAAAAAAAAATTGATGGGAAACACATGCAGGGGAAATTTCGAGTTATCAAACGGTTCCACTTTTTCGATAATATACGAATATTTCTTACATGCATGATCGAAAATGTGGAACTGACCGATAACTCGAAACCTACCTTATTTTTCTAAACTCTTTTAACTAGATTAAATATCTTATAACTGTTATCTCTAGGCATATCGTCATATCTTGCTATACAATATTTATATCTAATACATTATTTACATCTAATATATTATCTACATCTAATACATTATTTACATCTAATACATTATTTGCATCTAGTATAAATACATTATTTGCATCTAATATAAATACATTATTTACATCTAATACATTATTTACATCTAATACATTATTTACATCTAATATAAATACATTATTTGTATCTAATATAAATACATTATTTGCATCTAATATAAATACATTATTTACATTTAATGATGAAAATATAATCAAATGATTTCTGCTCTTTTAGTGATAGAAGTTAAAAAAAATACTATTTTTTTTCAGTATATTAGAACGTTTTTCTAATTTTTAGTTATTGTATTTGTTTTTATTTTATATGATTGCAATGAAAATTGAAAATTGAAAACATTAATCTGACTTACTAATAAGTAATTCAGCGAATTATACTAAAATTCAAAACGATTAGAACTAGAATAATAATATTTTCTAGTATCGTTCGAAATTAATATTATCTAAAAATAAGAATTTGTGTAAGTTAGATATTATACAATCACATAATAAATAAGCATTATAATTATTTTTTCATATATTAAATATGTTTCATGTTCTCTTCCTATAATTAAAAAAAAAATGTTATTTATTCTCGTTAAAAATCGTTATATTTTCGTGTTATTTCCTCATATATCCGTTATGTATTCGTGTTTTTTTTATATTTTTACTATATTCGATATAGTTTGGTTATATTGCCGTTATATTTGTTACAGACTCTGTAACATTGTTTGTATATCCTCATAATATTGTCACAATGTTACAGACTATCCTGTAGCCATTCATTGCATTTTAACATGACATCTCTTGGCCAAAGGTTCATTTCAACATGATTGAAAGGCTAGAGCATCTTAACATGATTAACATGGCTTGGTGGAATGTTGACTGTATCTATAAATTTTTAGCCTTTATATTATTTTGATTTACCAATAGATTATATTCAGCCTATCATGTATTTTCAATTAAATTTAATAACTTGACTTTTTTTTATTTATCTTCATAATTTACTGTTAATTCACACATGATATTAATATAGAATTATTGAATTAACATAGGGAGGTAAAATCGAGAACAGTATTTTCATATTAATAACACAATAACAATATATCTGTTATAGCTTATGATCAATGAGTGTTTCTGAGTAAAATAATTGTACAGGCCAAAGAACGTAATTTCATGCAAAAGTCTACGGTAATTGGTACATTTATTTGACTTACTATCGGCACTGACAGTCGGAGTGATGATTTTTATTTCGAAACTGATTTTATTTAATTTATTGTAATTGAAGCATTGAATGATTATTATATATAATATATAATATTATATATAATTATTATATATAATAATTTGAATATAAATTATGATTGTGGGTAATTGTATTATGAAATATATTATAATTATTGATCCTTATATATTTTTTCCGAAAATGATGCTTTTATTCTAAATTTATTATAAAATGAAAATTACAAAAAATGTGCCAAATTTTTTATTATAATTAATGATAAAATTATTGATAAAACCCATAAGATTAAATTTACTAGCTGAAAATGATATTCATTTATTTTTTTATCATTAATGAAACTTTTTCAATTTTTTATTAGATATTTACTTTTAAAATTTTAAATTAAAACAACTTATGAATATGTAAAATATACAAAATATTGTATAATAATGGAACCACCATAACTTTATTGATTAATAATTAATTGTAATATAGTGTTGAAAATATGAAGAAATCAATTTAATTTCTCAACAATATTCTATTTTAGTGTCAATTATATGGAAAAAAGAATATTAATTTAAACTTTAAATAAATAAAATCTCTGTCTCAGTATAAATATGTCTTAAAATAGTTATTATTTATTAAATATCTGTTATGAGAAGTAAATTAGATAATAATTATAATTTTAAAATAAATTTAATATTAAAGTAAATTATTTCATAATTAATCAGAAATAAATCTGAAATCAATCAACTAAACTAAATGAATTTAGCAGCAAAATAGAATATTAATGGCACTGTTCAATTTTTTAGTGACTGTTAAGTATGTTTTTAATTGAATTCTTCTTTAATTGAAAGTGTGAAATATAAAAAAAAAAAAAAAACTGGAAATACAGAATATTAAGAAACGTCTCCACAGAACAGACAAATTTTACACACAAGTTGTACTTTTAAAATGCTAATTATTTAGTAATTTTTGTTTACTTTGAGCAACCAATTAGTGTTAAAAATCAATGATATAATATTAAATATGTTTAATTTAAATTTTTATATTTTCCTTAAAATAATAAATAATAACCATTCAAAATAAATTGGAAATTATAGAAATACTGTTCATGTTAATAACTGTAGATGCTATACTTTTTACTGTACAGTATAGACAAGACAATGTACAAAAAGACAATGAATTACCATAAGAAGCTATAATAACAAAAACAAAAAAAAGTACTTACAATAACAAGGAGCAATAAAAACTTTATCAAGACTCTTATTATTTTTCTCAATAAAATACTCATTAATGATGATTTAATCAATTATTTAAAATTACGGTCACAATATCTGTTCAAATCAGGGTTAGTTCCAAGTTATTGGACGTTTTCATATTTTCAATTATGCAAGACAAAAAATATAACAATCATTATTTAACTGTTATTTTTATTCGTATCCATGATACCTGCAGGTATCATGGATACAAATAAATAAAACTTAAACAATCTGTAATTATTATATAGTTTCCCTTACATGATCGAAAATGTGGAACTGTTCGATAACTCAGAACTTACCCTGGTACTTAATGTGTCAATCAACTAATCAATCAAGATTAACTTCCTTCACTCCCTGAAATGTTTACCCGATACCTAAAGTGATTAACTGTTCACTTTGAGGTGTCATGAATACGATAAACAAAAGATTAACCACACCAACCAACCTAGCAAGTAGGAACAAATTGTCCTGTCCTTAACTTGTCGCAAGGCTTTTGTTTTTAACTTGTCTTATAGATTTGGGTTTTAACTTGCCGTGTAGCTTCTGTCTTTATTTTGTCGTATGGCTTTTGCTTGTATCTTGTCACATAGATTTTGCTGATAGTTTTAACAATGAAGAAATCTTATGAAGTTTAACGAGTGGAAATTTATAATAAATTTAAACGTATCAGGTTATATAGACGGAAAAAATAGATATTTAATATAAATAAAATATGTAATTAACAGTGTGTAAATATAGTTTCCAGATTCTATATATTTGTTTGCGTTATATGAAGTTTAAGGTAGCTAATCAATGAAGTTTAAGGTAGCTAATCAATGAAGTTTAAGGTAGCTAATCAATGAAGTTTAAGGTAGCTAATCAATGAAGTTTAAGGTAGCTAATCAATGAAGTTTAAGGTAGCTAATCAATGAAGTTTAAGGTAGCTAATCAATGAAGTTTAAGGTGGCTAATCAATGAAGTTTAAGGTAGCTAATCAATGAAGTTTAAGGTAGCTAATCAATGAAGTTTAAGGTAGCTAATCAATGAAGTTTAAGGTAGCTAATCAATGAAGTTTAAGGTAGCTAATCAATGAAGTTTAAGGTAGCTAATCAATGAAGTGTAAGGTAGCTAATCAATGAAGTTTAAGGTAGCTAATCAATGAAGTTTAAGGTAGCTAATCAATGAAGTTTAAGGTAGCTAATCAATGAAGTTTAAGGTAGCTAGCTTAGCGGTTAAGAAGTGACACACGTGTTATTGATTGCTATAGGCTTAGTGAAGGAAGTAAACACATACCGGCACCTAAAATCTTTTTAGAAATTTGACAAAGATGAATGGTTAGGTACTATTTTCCATTAATGGGGCTTATTCAAAATTTTGTAAAGTACTAGATTTTGAATACATTTTACAGTATAATTATTATCGAACAGTTTGACACCTTTCGAATCATTAGAAAAAAGTAACAAATATTATGAAATTTTGCAGGTTTCATGAATACCAATCATAGATAGCGAGTTATTATGTTAAATATATAGTGTTTTATTGTATTATTGAATATTTGGAGCCGTTCGATAATTCATCTTATGTTAAAATATTGACGGCGCAACCAATATCATTTGTTCCTATTTTTTTGAAGAGTGAATACTATTTATTTTGTAAAAAGAAGTACTTATTCATTATTTTATTTATCTTTTTGAATCAATTAATAAAAATTGAAATTATATATAGGTATCAATATCTATTTATGGTTTAAACAATTTATTACAATACTTGTAGTTAAATGAAGTGCAGATATGTTGGTTTATTTTTATAGTAAAAGTTTGATTTTAATTCCCTGTTCACTTGCATATTATGTATTTAGTCAGTCAATCATCAATTCTAATAAAAAAGTTTATATGCAACCACGGAGAGTTTTAATCAATAATATTTTTATAATTTTTCAGAAGCGACAAAAAGCAATGTTAGACAATGTCTTCTAAAGTTAGACAATGTCTCAGATTTTTTTTTAAATAAAAATTCTTAGTAAAGGATTATATGACAGGTCTCTTCTAACTTTTGAATAAATAAAAGACGATAGATCCACCATAATAGTAGAAAAAAAAGGTTTTATCTTCCTTCATCAAATTTTTTGTATTTATTAATTACTTTGTATAATTTTCTAGTTCACATTGTACTAAATATTCTTTATTCAGTGACATATAGTATATGGTTATATAATAATTATTTGTCTATTTTATCACTTGACATTTATAATAGTCTATCGTGAAAAGCTCTCTTTGTTAGTTAAAATTTTCTATGACAATTTTCGATGGGTAACATCTGTATACATAAAATATCTACATGTAAATTTTGATAAATTATTTTCAAACGTTTATGAGAATGACGTAAGCCAAATCCTTTACCAAATATAAATATACAAATTGAAATTTATTTTAACTACGAATCATTATGTTTTTTCCGTTAACTGAATTACTGATGGGAGTTATTTAATCCTCGAGGTTCTGAAATACTGATACGTTGATTCTTATTACATTTTTTTTTCAATAAATTAGTTTGATTATTTTATTGAAAAAGGTTATGATGGTACATATTGAATTTGAGGTTTTATTTATTTCAGTAAAACTATTATAAGTTGATATATATGACCCAAATAACATATGACTAAATTTATTCGCAAGATTGTCACTGGGACATTATTGTAGTTTGAAATGAAAATTGTCATATAAAATGGAAATCTACAATTTCTGTATCCATTATAAATTCTATATATATACAGTTTCTGATTTTTATTCGTTGAAAATTCAATTAATTTAATGTGCTTACAGGACCAGAAAATTTTAGTTCATTCTGTTGGATAGTCTCTGAAAATATCATGGAAAGTATGTCGAATTAACTCCTATGTATCCCATTATAAATCAAGTGTTAATAATTCGAAAACAATCTTAAATTGTAGAAAATCCTTTCATCACGTTAAATTCTGCACCACTTTCTGAAAAGTTGTACATTTTCAAGTTTCTAGGTCTAACAGTTTCCGAGTAATATTATCGATGTAGCGTAATATTTCATACCTTTGCAAATTGCGGAAGGTTATACTTTGGTCGGCATTCATTTATTTGTAATCTTGTTACTGGCATAACTCAAAAAGTATTCATCTAAATTGTCTGAAATTTGGTGGGACGATTGGTAAATAACCAGGAGCCATTTGATTAGATTTTGAGAGCGATCGGGGTCAATGTTCAAGGTCAAGGTCATTGCAACTGAAGGATTATCGGATGGGCAAGGATATTTATAAGTGGCGGCGAAAGTATGCGCTCTACGAATGCCCATCATCTAGTTTTATATAGAACCATAGATTGATTATAATTACTAAATTAATTACTTTTTATACAAAATAATGTATAAAAAGGCTAGAATTTCAATATATTGAAAATAATTACCAGTTATTTACCAATTGTTATTGATTAAATATGAGTGTTCTGAAATCATTATTATTGATCATATTATAGTTCTCATTTTCAAATAACTTTATTAATTTAAATACGTGATATAATTCATTATCTACTTTACTTTTTTTTTTAAAATAATAAGCAATCAAAATTAATTTTTCTAAACAAAGTGATCGAGAAAGTTGGGTCGATATGTTATTTATTTATTGATATAATTGTCGTCGTAGATTAACGATAATTTACTATAGAAAATAGTTAACGATAGAATACTGATGAACCGCGATTATTTTCTGATTGAGATTTTATTAAATTTTCTATCAATTTTAATGTATAAATCTAAAGAAACATGTTGAATAGGGTAAGTAACGTATCACTGTACAGTTCGTATTACCGAACACTATAATACATATTCTCTGGGTAATTCTTTTTTTTTTATCAAGATTAGTTTTTAAACGAATAAAATAAACACCCGTTCTATCAAACTGAACTATATTTATAATAATAGTAACACATGTAGTACAAAATTGAGTAACGATCGGAATAACTTATTTGGTGACAGGACAAAAGCCCCCGTGCAAAAAAAAAAATACCTCCGCGGTCAAACCGCCTCTCCCCCCGTGCAAAATACCCCCTGGACGAAAAAATCCCGTGCAATAAACTCCCCGGATAAAAAATAAAAATAAAAAAACAAGCAAAAGAACACCGGTATAGACCGGGGATTTTTGTCCTGGAATCAACTTATTTTACCCTACTATATAAACATCTTTATAGTCCAGGGAATTTGAAATTGAGGATATTAACAGTTTCTTCATTTCAACATTATTTATTCAACAGTTGATTTAATTCACACACTCATAGTCACTCTACATAAATATTTACATACTTTAGGATAAGGGAATACATTTTGTTTCAATAGAGCTATAGTTATTCCAATGGAGAACATAGTATAGTAGAAATTATAGTGAACTCCTCTATAGTGACTGTAGAGTCCTGAAATAGGAAGTAGCCTCTATAGTGAGCATATTTTCTTTAGTTTTCCATGAAATGGCCATCAGTTTGTAGAAAAATAGTGGCCATTTCATGTCAGACTAAAGAAAATTGGTTCACTATAGAGGCTACTTCCGTACTCAGGACACTACATTCACTATACAGGATTTCTTCACTATAGAGGAGTTCTACTGTACCATCACGGAAAAAATTATCTGCAATGAATTCTAAATAGTACCTACCTACACGTGACAATCTACTCGGACACTCATTGACACTCACAGTTCTCAGAAAGTGGATGGAACATCGGTCATTGTAGGTCAATTAGAGTTTTCTAAAGGTGAGATTGGTTCAACATCCACTTTCAGAGTACGGTGGGTGTCCAAGTACAGCGAAATTGCCTAGGTACAACTTAGATACCTTACAATTTCTCTCAGTAGATCAACTTTCTTTCTGTGGTCTGTCATTAAGACTAAGAAGAAGTTTCTTTTTATTTATCTCTCATATAATTGTAATAACATGTCAATTAAAATGAGTAAGAATGTAAAGAAGGACTAGAACACCCTCAGTAATCGGACAGTGGTGTCAACGTACGTCATGAATAGGGTTGTGATAATATGCTTTTAAAATCATAGATCTTAGGAATATCATAGACGAAATACAATGGTATCGAATACTATACACCGCTGATTTAGAACGATTCAATACTCTATAATTCTCTCCGTCTATATTATTTTCAGGATCTATGATTTTAAACTCATATTGTCACAACACTAGTCCTGGTGGTAACACCCACTTACTGACTACTGTGAGAGTAAATGAGTGTCTGAGTGTTACAACAATTCCCTATGTGTTAATTGAATTGAATTATATAAATTTCTATTTAGTTGTTAAAATAATTTTTTTTTGTAATTTGTACTGAAATTTATGGTTATAATTTACAAAGACAGCAGCACATCGGTTTAATAAGTTAATTTATTAAATATTTATACATTCGTCTTTCATTTAAAATGCTTAATTGTGAAAAAACAGTTCACTGGGTTTATATGAATATTGAACATTTTGAAGAATTGAATAATAATAGATATATTTCCCCTGAATATAGGCTGTGGTTTTCTATGAATCAAATTATTTCTAAAATTGAAAGAAAACGAAGTTGCCGATCACGAAATCCATCTTTTTAAATTATTTTTCATGCAGGTAAGATATAGAGAAATTTTATATTTCAGGGTAAGTTCCGAGTTATCGGACTGTTCCACATTTTCGACTATATAAGAAAAAAAATATATACCTACTAATTATTAATTAAAATAACAGTTAAAAAATAATGGTTATATAGTTTCTTACTTGGTGATTAAAAATGTAGAACCGACCGATAACTCAAAACATACCCTGATTCATTTTCATATCAAATTAACGTTAACCCTTCACTGTGTGGTGTACCATATGTGGTACAGTTTGAAGAATATGAAAGTTAAGTCAGGATATATGTTTTATTATTGGAAGAGAAACAGACTTTCCCGCAGGTTCGCACATAATTTATTTTGATGTTAGATTAATATTGAAATTGAAATTGTTTTGTTGAAATTAAAATTTTATACAGAATTGTTTTATTATTTCATGATTTGATAGAAAAATCACCTTGTAAAACAACCATCATTTGTTGTTAAAAATGCAGT
Organism: Caprella mutica; assembly: GCA_947561585.1. Lineage (NCBI taxonomy): Eukaryota > Metazoa > Arthropoda > Malacostraca > Amphipoda > Caprellidae > Caprella > Caprella mutica. The sequence continues at coordinate 202,678 of CANNZV010001611.1, read as the reverse complement.
GAAGGGTAAAACAACCATCATTTGTTGTAAATAATGTGCGCAGTGAAGGCTTATCACTAATTGAAAAATGATTATTTCCCGATATTGTTTCAGAGCAAAATTTTCTACATCTACTGGGATATTTATTATATTTAATTTTCAAGATATTAATTGATTGGCTTAAACATCACTTTTTTTAAGCACGATCAGTATTCCTAGCCTGAAATGCAGTAGAACTCCTCTGTAACTTAATCCTGTATAGTAGCCTTTATAGTTAACAAATTTTCTTTAGTTTGCCGTGAAATGGTCATCAGCTTCTAGAAAACTGATGACCATTTTATGGCCGACAAAAGAAAATTAGTTCAATATAGAGGCTACTTCCTCACTCAGGACACTACATTCACTATACAGGTTTTCATTATAGAGGAGTTCTACTGTACTAATTCAATGTGGCTCTTATACAATATAATGGGAGGAAAGATAACGATTATTAATAATCTAGAATATTTTAGATGATTTTTTGGTAAGGTAACTACTTAGAGTACTGTGACGTAAGTCCCGTTTCTGATTCTTACGGTCAGGTAAAAATAGATTTCTTAATTGAACCTATGACATCTCCTTTTAAAATCAATGGTACAGCATTAATTTGAACAGGAGCTTTATACATGATATATTTTGTACACGTTATATATGAATTAATTTAATTATAAATACATTTTCACACTCACATATATACATAGATTTAAATATATACAGTCGTAAGAAAAGGTTATAAACATGTTTTGATAAATCTTTGCAGCTGTACTTATTGAAGATAAATTTGATATAAATGCAGTGCTCTGAAGGAAATTTTGTTATAGTATCTAATTATTACTTTTCATGAATATAGAAACATTTTTTCGTATTTTTCGATGATATTGTAAGTTGATAGATACTATGCGAAGCAATCAGTCAATTGAAGTTGACAAGATCGTTACGGGACGTCCTCCTCCGTTAACTTAATTGATAATACTCTGGAGCAAAATCATTAGCTAAATTAGACAGAAAATTAAAATCTGATGAGTTACTATTATCACTGGGAACATTGGTGGGGGTTCCACCACTGTTCGTACTACCACTTCCTCCACTACCTCCTAAGACACTACTTCCACCGCTAATAGTATTTCCAATTATCACTCCGGCAGTTCCTCCGTTTACACTTCCACCCGTAATGGGAGGGACACCAATAGAATTTCTGACTGGGATCAGAGGAGGACCTGTTGTCGAAGTTGACACTCCGTTGTTGAGGTCTAATGTTGAGGCTCCGACAGAACAACTCCCTCCGTTGGTCATTGTACAGGATGTGGGACCATTTATTCGATTTGCTGGACCGATTGGAGGAGGACCAGGACCAGCATTCTGTGCTCTTCCATCTGAACCAGCTTCAGTAGAACCCAAGCCAACTCCAGTCGTGCCTGGTCCACCTTGTGCTTGACTGTGTTCGTAGAAATTAAACGAAGTGAAATTGATGTCCGATTCATGGCCCATTCCAGCAGGGTATTCTTGATATGGTATTCCATCCTGTGCACAGGCACTCGCTGTACCATTGGCAACACAATTGTAATAATTATTCATGGCTCCTGTAGGAACAACGGCCTGACCTGATATTGCACCATTTTGAACGTTAGCTGAAATCATTCCAGTTTTATCAGTTTCAAATCCTTGCGCTAGAGCGAACTGTTGTGGATCATAGTACTGCTGACTTTCAGGACAATTGTACATATTAGCGCAGTACATTCCGTTATTGTAGGAATAATTGTAGCCATCATTGCACATCATGTTGCTATTGTAGTATTGTCGATTGTAACTGTACCCTTCCATTGAATAGAAACCATTGTTATACATTTGTTGCTGTTGAGAACTGGAGGAAGATGTTCTTTGCTGTTGATGAGGATGATTTTGTTGGTGATGTTGAAGATTCGCATAATCATATGAATGTGGAGTGCCTTGACGGGGAGAAGCTGAAGACATGTATTGGGGCGGTGTTCCTCTACTGCTCCACTTCTGGTCTGATTGATTCCAGCTACTTCGAAAACCATTAGATCCAGAGCTGTTAAAACCCATTCTTGGACCAATAGGTCCTTCAGAACCATATGCTGCCATTGAATAAGCTGACTGCATTCCACGGCCACCTGTTTTTGATGATTGAGTAGTTGGTAAACTTTGGGTGGAAGATGAGATAGAGTGGCTGTTGTTTCTAATTTGTGATCGAGATGTTATAGGAGAACTTGCAGGTGAACATGAAGGAGCCGGGGAGGATATTTGTTGAGATGGAGGAACGGAAGTTGGTCTCGGACTAAGATTTTCTTTCAAGGAACCTGTTTCTAATGTAAAAGATCCAGACATTTGCGTTAATCTTATTCCCCCATCTTCGGCTTTTACCTTAATGGAATCCAACCCATTGTTTGGAACACTACTAGGAGGAGTGTTCAGTACACCGGGGACACCTAAAGATCCGGGACCAGTGAGTGGCAATATGGCACCATTGCTAAGAAGACCAGGTGTAACAGAATGGCCTCTATTTAAACTATCATTACTTTCTTCTTTCTTCACATCTGAAGAACACATACTATCAGGAGAAGAGGGCGAGCTCTTAGTGTTATTGTTAGTTGAATCTTCCGAGTGTCTCTTTATGTCTGCTGATCCTTTCTTGTCTCCATCCTCCGGTTTGGTCAACACTTGCCTCTTGTGTTTCATTCTCCGGTTCTGAAACCATACTTTCACCTGAAATAAAAAGTTCAAATCAGTTCGAGTCATGGACGTGAGCAGCGTATTGATTTATGAAATAGTTAAGATATTTACCTGTCTTTCCGTGAGATCGAGTGAAGCTGCTATTTCAATTCTTCGCGGTCTGCACAGATACTTGTTAAAGTGGAATTCTTTTTCAAGTTCCAGTAGCTGTGTGTTTGTGTACGCAGTTCTTAGTCGACGTGGAAGTCCGTTTTCATTCGATCCTGGAACAAAGCAATCTGTTTGAATAATTGGATTTGTTCAATCCGTAATGTTTTGAAATTTACATGACTATCGAAACTTAGAACTAGAGTTACACAATTTTATTATTCAATAGTTACAATTGTTTTGCTATTGTTTAATGAAATTTATTAGCATATGTTCCAATTGATAAACTTACTGTTTGCATATTGTCGCTGATTTTGAACCCCTGCAGGTGATACGTCTGAAAAAGAAGGAAAAGATATTAGATTCATTTTTCACTCCTGAGCTTCATTGTCCGAAAGCCAATCTCCACTTCGTACTACTAAAGGTGACAATCAAAACTACGTTACACCGCCCGTAAAACCTAACTTGGACAACTTTACGTGTTTTATGAACGACACTTTGGCCTAAAAATGAATAACTTATCAAATGTGGGCTTAAGTCGGTAGATAAAATTTGTTTCTTTATGAGAAAAGGAACAATTTTTGTTATACGAAGAAACTAAAGTACCTTTCTAATTGTATTGAAAGAGGTGATTAATTTGATAAAAAACTACTTAAAGAAAATGATTCGTAGATTCGAGTATAGAATGAGTTTGTATTAATTATTAGCTAAATGATATGATTTAATGATACATTGTATGTATTAGCAACCTAAATCCTCAAAATTAATATTAAAATGATTGATACTAATTTCTACTAAAAATGACAATAATTTTACATCAATTTAGCGTTCTATGCTCTATTACACAAGCAATTGTTTTTGCATTTGTTTCAATACAAGCCCCTCCATTGGAATAATCTCCGTAACATATAAGAAGTGCAGCGGAGTTGTTTACGAAATGGTTGAGGCCGCACCCTATTAAAATATTCAAATTAGCCCTCCTGCTATGATAACAATATTGAAAATCTGATACGGGGGCTTGACTTTTTTCCGGCCTTATATTTCCACAGCGAAATGTTTTCCATGATGCTATCTGCCTGGAATGTATTTAGAACTCCATTTAGAACTCCATTCTAAATAATTAGACGACTGGAATTGAATTTCAACCGGGAATTATTGTATGTTTGTATGATCTTGTAAAATCAGTTAGTGTGCGAGAATTATCAGATAAAAATATTTGGAAATTTAGTAGTATTGTCGAAAAAAATTTTTATACCGTTACTAAATTTGGAAAATATTCATAAATAAATTTTCATTTACTAAAATTTAAATTTTCATTGATTGAATTTATTAATATAATAAAATTAAAATTTAACATGACTCTCTCTGCCGATTACGATGTACATTTCAAATTATATCTTATTCAACTAATTTATTTTAATATAGGTAGGCTCCGAAAAAAACAAAATAATCCACAGCGAATTTCTAAACAAAAAATTAATGCATTTTTTCCATTGCCACTCCAATTCAGGTAGATTTATAGTCTAAAAACTCTAACCAGTATATGCACCGTGTTTACTGTTTGCCAACTGTTTTACCAGTGTTTGAGAATTGTTTTCAGGGTGTTTGTGAACTCCTGCTTGTTGTTCAGTTGAAGTCAGAGAAATTGGGGCAAAAAGTGCAGTCTTATCGAAAAGAGATCAGGACTTTTACCGGGACAACAAATTCAATGGAAGGGATACAAACGTAGAAAAGACTCAGAGAAGTTAGCTCACTTATAAACAAGAAACTGTCAGACGATGTAAAAATAATCTCAGTTTGTACTTACACTAAATTTGAATTCCGTGGGTTTTAAAACAATCTGAAAACTTTATTTAAGTTTATTTTTCACTTGAAATACAACACATTTCAGTTTGTCTAATGGAAGACTAAATTTAGACAGGTCTGTCTGGAATGAATTCATAGTTTTGTGCAACCAAGGATACTTCTGTAAAAGCCTTAAGGATTTTGATAATTTTCCTGTCACCATCTGAACGTCTGCCAATCCACCTTTTAAAATTTAAACTTATAATTCAGCCACTGTCGGACAGTTCTTGACAGATGAGGTGGGGATACATCTTCCTTGCATAAAGGTATATTTTTTCTGAGTCTAATAGAATTAAAAAGGATGCCCAAAAATCAGATTCGATTAAATAGAGATTTATATCAGTGAAAACAGAGTCCAAAATTCACCCCTCCTATACTGTATCATCGCCCACAGGGTTGTTCGAGGTGAATGAAGTGGTTTCTCTGCTGTCCAGTGAGGGTTGCTAGTGCACCAGTAACGACAACTATAAGTGTTTACTCCACCGTGGATATGGAAGTATGCTTAATCAGAAACCATTAGCAGCTAAAGGAAATCCTGCGAATGCAAAATCTTGTCTATCATTTTTTCAGCAAATTCCATTCTTGCTGCATAGTCCTTTGTATTTAGCTCTTGAACAATTAAAGTTGATATACGCACATAATTGATAAACTTCTGAAGTCTTAAGATTGTTCGAAAACCAACCGAATTCAAATCGAACCAATCTTAAAAAGTTATTATAGTTTATAATGTGGTACATTGTGATTATATTTGAATTATTCATAAATATTATTCATTCAAACAAGCAAATTGATTTACAAACAAAAAAATTTATTATTTTTCAAGGAACTGTTATATGTGATTTATATTCAATTGATTAATTTCATGATTTAAATTCAGCTAATGGAGTCTTTTACTCTGAACACTCCATTCTGGATCCAATATGGTAAATAATCCTTTCAGCTGTTTCAATTTCCTCCCTAAACCCTACGTTTTTACCCCAAAGTCCGAGATTTCCTTGAAAGTTCTAGAACTCTTTCCTCAGAGGGAAAAAACTGAGGAAACCTGAAGACTAAAAAGCTGCGTAAATAATAAGGAGGGAATCTTTTAGTCAGTTTCTCCAGTGTAAATAAAACCGGTCAGACTTGTGGGAAAAAACCCCATCTGTTCACCTAATATTGACAAAATCACTGAATTAGTCAATAAAATCTACGGTAAAATGTATCAACATTTGAAAATAGCTGATGTTTTCATTATAAATTTAATTGAAGAGTTATCATTGAGTTCTCTCTCCCTCTAGCCGCCATTTTGTTCTGAAGGGTATCGGGGGTACCGCCCCTCCACTGCAGAAGGGGGTGAGGGGTGGGGGGATAGAACACAGCTGATGCACTTTATTAAATGTTGAGGCAGATGACACGATGTCACTCACAAGGAATGAAGGGGAGTGAGTGAGTGAGTGAGAGATAGAGGTGAGTGAGTGAGTGAGTGAGAGAGAGAGTGTGAAGGGGAGTGAGTGTTTGAGTTAGTGAGTGAGAGAGTGTGAAGGGGAGTGAGTGCGTGAGTGAGTGTGTGAGTGAGTGAGTGAATGAGAGAGTGAATGAGAGAGTGAGTGGGTGAGTGAGTGTGTGAGTGAGTGTGTGAATGATTGAGAGAGTGAGTGAGTGAGTGAGTGATTGAGGGAGTATGTGAGTGAGTGAATAATTTGGTCAATAGTATTTTTGTTCAGAGTTTTAGTGGATGATTTCAAAATCCCTAAAAGCTTATTCTTGATATCAACACTTTACATGTTATAATGGACATATTAGTATTATAATTGAATTAATATTGGATCAATATTTAAATTAGGTAAAAAATATTCTATTATATCACTTATTAGCGAGAAGAACGGCATAAAGACAAAAAAATTATCTCCGTGTTATCCATCTAGTCAAAAAATTTAAAAATACTGATTATTTTGGTAAAAGTTTCAGAATTGTGGCACAAAAATAGAACGCTAGAGAGGCTAAATGTCCTAACGATATATAATATAAATGTAGGCAAATTACGTATACCAAAATGCCTCTCCTGAAAAATAGCTCTTCTGGAGTTAAGACGTTGAAATTAGTACTAATTGAAAGTACTATTTCCGTCTCAACACTTTTTTCTCTCCTCTTTCTCTCCTCTTTCTCTCCTCTTTCTTGCCTCTTTCTCTCTTCTTTCTCTCCTCTTTCTCTCCTCTTTCTCTCCTCTTTCTATCTTCTTTCTCTCCTCTTTCTCTCTTCTTTCTCTCCTCTTTCGCTCATCTTTCTCTCCTCTTTCTCTCCTCTCTTTCTCTCTTCTTTCTCTCCTCTCTTTCTCTCTCCAGTCACACAAACTTTATCTTCTGTTTGGTGACACTTTATTCTCTGTCCTTTTTTCCGTAAGTTTATCGCCAGTCATCGATCGTCCCGTCAGCGGTGTGACGCACGCACTCGTTAGTCAGCTCATCCAATGACAGATTCACCAAAATTATCACACTCCATTATAATTATTATAATTACTCATTGTTAATTAACTTAAATGTGATTTTAGTTTCAGAATCACTTTCTATTAATATTATAAAATTTTATAACCATTCGGTAATATGGTATCTTTATTGGTCTAACTCATTCTTTTATAGTTAGGCCTTACTGTACACACACGGTATACTGTCATGTGTAAGAGTGTGCGTTGAAATAGGGATAATAAAGCACGGTGGTGGTATAATGGCAGTGACTGTAGTGAGATACAAAAAGGATGGACTGGGTAGCCATTTTCATCGGGAGTTTGGATTTGCTTTGATTGACAGGCTGTTTATAAGTGGATTTGGTGAATCCGGCCACTCGATGGGGATTAGGGAGAGGGAGGAGCTAAGGTTCATCTCTCTAATTAAGCTATTTGAATACTTATTATGGTGAACAACTGATAGTTTGGATTATATTATCAGCCAAAGTTATCTAGAAATGGAAACTATTTTTTGAATAATTGCAATTTATAACTATTTTTTGTTCATTTGAAACTAAATAAAATTTGTCCTAAAAAATGTGCAAAATTTGTCCTAAAAAATATGTAAAATTTGTCCTTAAAATATGTAAAATTTGTCCTTAAAATATGTAAGATTTGTACTAAAAAAATATGTAAAATTTGTCTTAAAAAATATATAAAATTTGTCCTAAAAAATATGTAAAATTTGTCCTAAAAAATATGTAAAATTTGTACTAAAAAATATGTAAAATTTGTCTTAAAAAATATATAAAATTTGTCCTAAAAAATATGTAAAATCTGTCCTAAAAAATATGTAAAATTTGTCCTAAAAAATATATAAAATTTGTCTTAAAAAATATATAAAATTTGTCCTAAAAAATATGTAAAATCTGTCCTAAAAAATATGTAAAATTTGTCCTAAAAAATATGTAAAATTTGTCTTAAAAAATATATAAAATTTGTCTTAAAAAATATATAAAATTTGTCCTAAAAAATATGTAAAATTTGTTCTAAAAAAATATGTAAAATTTGTCCTTAAAATATATAAAATTTGTCCTAAAAAATATGTAAAATTTGTCTTAAAAAATATATAAAATTTGTCTTAAAAAATATATAAAATTTGTCCTAAAAATTATGTAAAATCTGTCCTAAAAAATTTGTAAAATTTGTACTTAAAATAAATAAATTTCGTCTGAAGAGTAAATAAAATTTGTATGCAGATGAGATATAATTTGTCTTAAAAATTGATATAGTTTTCAAAAAAATTAGATATATTTTTTTCCTAGATTTAGTTATATTTTTCCTAGATTTAGATATAATTTTTCTAGATTTAGATATAATTTTCCTAGATTTAGATATAATTTTTCCTAGATTTAGATATAATTTTCCTAGATTTAGATATAATTTTCCTAGATTTAGATATAATTTTCCTAGATGTAGATTCAATTTTTCCTAAGATATCTATTTTTATGTCCTGCCTCAGAGTAAAGAAAAGGACGGAAGTTTCGTGTCTATTCGGTATAACTTCTGAGTTACAATCCCTGCTACTTTTTGAAGTCAAACCGCAACAATTTCTTTCTTTCAATAATTTTCAAAAAGGAAATAAATAAAATAAGTAAGAACAGTTAGTTTACTCTTGAAATAATGTATTTACTGTGATATATATCTTTGTATATATTATTTTTTAATTTTAAGAATGGAAATGTTCCTACGTTGATATTTAACTGGTATTAGGGTTGTGACAATATGCTTTTTAGCCCCCAGGGGCTCTATCCTGAAGCTGTCTGTGGTAAATGGAAGAGAAGGGGGGGTGGCGTCCCTTGGGCTCCGAACTGTTGTAATTTGGATTATGGATTATCTTTTTTCATTCCTACCATGTTTATCACTTTTTTTAACGCTACTTGCAGTTTTAGAGGATAGCGCTATGATTATGCTCTTCAACTACGAGGTCTTAGATTTTTGTGTTAGGTAGGCTAATAGGCTTCATTTACCATCACCTCTTCATTTTCCTCTTCCATCCGTGAGTGCAGCCACCGCTGTTTGTGTTTCTTTCGTCACATTCCTTGGCAAGTGACTGCACTCCTAGGAGTAGCTTTTCTGCATTCATGAGTATTATTTTATCACCGACGGTGGTAAGTGACTTTGTTCATGGAGCCACTTTCCTTTCTAACTGCTTTTTCCAGTCCCCTTGTACTTAATTTCCTTTTGACGTCAGCTATACGGACCTTTAGTTCCGAGCAGACGTTAAACCCCTACTAAATAAATATGCTTTTTAAATCATAGATATTAACAATATCATAGACGAAATGAAATGGTATCGAATACTATATACAGCTGGTTAAGAACAATTCAATATTGTTTAATTTTCTCGGTCTATAATATTGTATACTGTTATTTTATAATCAATATATACTATTTTTTTCTATATTTTCATTTTCAATCGATCGTTTGCCCAAAAAGTTTCTAATAATTTCATAAGGGCTTGAACGAAAAAAAAATACCTGAATTAACTCAGTTTACTCGTTTTAATATTTCTTTGTTATAACTAGCCGACTGTCTAATTCTGAGTTAAAATGTTGGGACAAAAATGTCTTCCTTTTATGTTCAATGAAGATGTTTTAATGTTTACCTTCTAACATTGCAAGTGTTGCTTGGGGTGGTCTTCCTCGTCTAACCTCGGTTCCTGTAAAACAGAAATCTGAACATTAGTGATGAAACTGTTCTCAAGTTAGTTCAAAAAACGCTGCAGTAGAAGTCCTCTATAGTGAATGTAGAGTCCTGAGTAAGAGAACTAGCATGTATAGTAAACAAATTTTCTTTAGTCTGCCATGAAATGGCCATCAGTTTTAGAAAACTAATGGCCATTAATGGCAAACTAAAGAAAATTTGTTCACTATACGGGGTAGTTCTCTTACTCATGACTCTACATTCATTATAGAGGAGTTCTACTGCACTATGTATATTAGAAATTTGCAAATATTTCATTGAAATAAGTTATTTATTTTTAAAGTCAAGTTAAAAGAAGAATAACTCAATGAAGTGGTATATAAGTATGAATATTGAACGTCAACGGTACTACTGTTTTTTAATCAGTTTAACGTTCTAAATTTTGAATGACGCTTCTCGTTTAAACTTGAAGAGATTTAAACTGAACGCTTGTGGGTGATATCGATTATCCAAATTGTAGCAAGTAATCACTGACAAACCGACACCAAAACCATCGCCTTCTATGACGACGTCTCAATGTGACAAAACATTGATTAAATTGACAACTCCATGCCAAAAGCGGCTTCCAAATCAATCTCTCCGAAAGCTACGAAAGTGTCGCGATAAATTCCCAGTTTGCCATTTAAGAGCAAGGAAAACGACTTGTATATCACCAGCCAACTGAATAAATTCGCGCCCATGAATGCTGGAGATGTTGTTACCATAATCTAGTTAGGATTCCCCTGATAGTTCGCTCCATTAGGCATCCAAGTCGAAGAACAGAGAGTATCGGAAAAGCGCCCTAGATTCATCCAAGGGGACAATTTTACACTGATCATTTTTCTTTATTTGATGCATGTGATAATAAATGAAATCCCAAGTTGATCTCATTTCTGTTCGTGGCTTCACTTTATGAGGCTTGGCTCGCATTTTATCAAATGAGCTTCAGTACCTACTGCCGAGTAAAGGATTCTTTTTGCCGTTAATGGTGCTGAATATATGACACTTAATTTCTATGGAAACGTGTGGTTTAGGTACTACCTTTGTGTTTAATTGAAGGTTTAAATATAAAGAAAAAACTCCCTCTAAAATACCTATCTCCAAACATAGTTTCAAATGAATTATTATTAGGGGTTGTGACAATTTGCTTTTAAAATCATAGATCTCGAAAATATAATAGACGGGGAGAATTAAAGAGTATTGAATCGTTCTACACCAGCGGTAAATAGTATTCGATACCTTTTCATTTCGTCTATGATATTCTTAAGATCTATGATTTTAAAAGCATATTAATAATCATTATCAAAATACAAAGTTCCTAAGCAAGTTATCATTGTAGATGAACCACTTTGAGCTGAATATCCAAGACTGCATCACAGCTAGGGGATTCACCTCGCGGGGACCGTCACGACGAAGCTCCCCGGTGAGTCCTTTAATGGTATCGTGTCAGTAGCGTAATTCGTGGTCTCCCCATCAATAATATTGTGATAGCAAGAAGCAGTGGGCAATTGAAAAGGTCCGCATGGGGTGATAATACGCGCAAAATTGTTCATATTCTTGCGATGATTGAATACACTCTCTCTAAATGTTGTCATAGTAATTAAAGAGGGGAAATGATTAGTGATGTACTTGCAGCTAGATCTTCTGTTCATTTATCAATTAGTGAATTATTTTTTAGATAGACAATTAATGCACTATTATTAGAAAATATCTAAAATAAAGTCCTCTTGTCCTCTAATACGAGACTATTTTTCCTAATTTTGAACATTAATAATTTGACAGTTCTATATACTGATATTTTATTTCACTAATAGATATTTATTTATTCTATTTAAATACTTCAATGAAATACTTTTAAATACCATTATTTTTATGGTATAATAAAGTAAAATGATTATATTATTAAATATGATATAAAATTCATTATTGTAGTTTGAAAAGTTACAGCTATCTCATAATGTAAATATTTATCCTATGCTATCCTGGATAGAATTCACAACTCAATTATATGGGCTATCATCTGTCAGTACAGAAGGTATGAAACAGATAACTGTGTGGCAGTTTTATCAGTTAGACATGCTACGTCGGATAAAAGCTTCCGTCATACGTAGAGAGGTAGATACGTTGGTAGGATCTAATGACTTCTATAGTGTTTTAAATCGTGAGTGCAGCCTCCGGTGTTTGTGTCCCTTTTCGTCATATTCCTTGGTAAGTGACTGCATTCACGTAGTAGCTTCTCTGCATCCATGAGCTTGCACCAACGGTGGTAGGTAAATTTGTTCATGGAGCCACTTTGCTTTCTGACTGCTTTTGCAAGTCTCTTGCACTTAACTTCGACGTCAGCGATATGTATGGCATTTTGTTCCGAAACATTAATTAATTAATGTTTTAAAAATATTGGTATATAAAATTTGTTTTCAAAAATTTGTTTAAAATAACTTTTCAAAAATTATTTTAAAAATATCTAAAAAATTATCCTGTTTGATTTATAATTTTAGGAGAAGGTCTAAACTGCAGCAGCTGCAAACTTGCCATCCACTCTATCTTTCGACAGACACTATCGCCACTGGAAGTCCTCGAGGAGAACATCTCGCTCCACTGACTTGCTGACAAGCCGGCGAAACTGTACACAGGATAAGAAACTAGAGCAAAGGATGCCAGTAAACTTTGCGCTGTGTTAAGATGATCTAAAACTATCGTGAATCATGTGACTGCTGTGTGTATCATCCAAGTACAGGAGTTATGAATCATGTACCCAGTGAACAGAGTCTCATAAAGCGTGGGCGCAACTTGTCTCGTGTTAAACTGTGTCCTTCGAGCATGAGTGCCTGCTCATAAAACAACAGCTCAAGATAGACGGTAAAACAATAACTGGTTGAATGATTTCACGTGATAAAATTTTCATTTTTAGATTATTGGTGATGGATACAAAAAAAGAGAGTATCTGGTTATTGTTGATGGTATATTTAAAAAAAAGAATAAATCAATCCAATTGTTGAATAACAACGATCGTGTAATTTATTTTAATCATAATTTTTTAATAATTTTGAGTGATGGTCGTAGAAATTCCTCGGTGAGATATACCTACTGTTTCTACTTATCTTTAAAGGCAGACTATGAGTTATCTTTACTAAGGTATGTGTTAAGTTAATTATTCGTATAGCCTATATTCAATACTTTTATTTAATAAATAAAAAATTAAATAAATAATAATACACAGTTTAAATTCGTATGTTGGTTGTTTGAAAGGAAAATGTCACGCTTTAACATTTAATTATTATATATGATTTTTTTGTTTATATATTTCTTATAGATGTATTTTTTTCTTTTACATATTGATTCCCCGTTAATTTTAATGGGGAAGAACACTAGTAGTAAATAATAAAGAGTGATTATTTACTTTTTCTATTTTATAAAAATAATATTTTAATTAATTATTAACGATACAAATTCTAAAGACTAAATATTATTTATTTATATATGCGTAAGCTTACTATAATTATTTTATAATTTTAATTTATTAATTTAATTGAATTCATGTGAACAGAATACGGGAAAAATAAGTACTTAAAATACTACCTATAGATAATTAAAAGGGATTTAAAGTTTGAATAATTCAGTGGTACATTACTGGAACATTAATAACTAAATATTAATTTTGAACGAAGAATGTAATGAAAATTTAAATTTTGAAATTTTATTTCGGTAAAGGGGCACTGAAGCTTCGACTGAGATTGTCGAAGCTATTCTTCCCTTTCTGTTATTTTATTAAATATTAAAAATGTGGTATGGTAAATAATTGAAATAAATATACATTATAAATAGGAAGTTAAATAGAGATGCTTGCATTGAATTATTTAATAACATAATATTCTTGCTTTATAACATAAACTATAACATTAGTTAGATTATTTTTTTTCTTTAGCTGGTTTATTCATTTTAGCAACGTGAAGCCAGAAGGTATGAACCCGTTCAGTTTTCGTCAGAAATTTCGAACATGCAACGGAAAAGCTGTCCAGGAAAATTGACATAAAATTTTCCAATCTTTTTTTTTTTATAGCCATAAGCCACATGAGGAATATGCGATAAGACTGCTAAATTATAATAATTAAATAATTAAATTATAACACTGATAACTACCACATTTTTTTATTTAATTGTTAATATTTAATAAAATAACAGAAAGGGATGGATAGCTTCGAGAATCTCAGTCGAAGTTTAAATGCACCTTTACCCTATTTTCAACTAAGAGTCAAATTATATTTTGTTATACTACCAAAAATACTGTCCTTATTGTAGAACCTAGTATTACTTTTTATATAATTTTATAACTATTACTTTTATTAATCTGATTAAGTGTCAATCTCTCCAATTCCATTTCTATCCAATTTCATTACTCTCCAATTTCATTTCTCTCCAATTACATTTCTTTTCAATTTCATTTCTTTCCGATTTATTTTCTCTCCAATTTCCTTTCTCTCCAATTTCCTTTCTATCCAATTTCATTTCTCTCCAATTTCATTTCTCTCCAATTTCATTTCTCTTTAATTTCATTTCTCCCCAACTCCATTTCTCTCCAATTTCACTTATCTCTCTCTTCTCTACGCATAATCCCTGGCCTTTTATCTCTCCGTTTTGCTGGGTGGTTTTTGCCTGTGTTTTTGTGAGACTGAGAGGAGAATCTCTGGCTTCGGAGAGTAGCAGCATCTGTCGACAGCCCAGAGTGATGGATTGGAACTCAACCTCCCATACCAATGTCACTCACTCTCCCAGACACTCACACTCATCTACTTGGGACACCACTTCTACTCATCTATTTGGAACGAAACCTCTGCTTATATCTACTTGTGTTCCTAGTCACACTTATCAATGCCACTTGTTCTAATCTACTTGTAATGTCACTGCTACCCATCTACTTGGGACGCAATCTTTGTTTATCTACTTGGACACCACTTCAACTTATCTACTTGGAACACGACTGCAATTCATCTACTTGTAATACCACTCACACTCATTTACTTATAAATGACTTATAAAGTCATCTACATGTTAGTCGTAGTGTTACTTGTTCTCGTTTCACGGCGATTTGTAACGTAACTTGTACTGAATTCTATTTGAATATTTCTCATACTTTACCTTATACACATAAAGTATTAATGCTAATGTTATTGGTTCAACCATTTATATTTTGGGTTCTCGTTTTCAAGGTTTATGCTCTACCTTTCTTACTATTGGTTTTACATTAATTTTTGGGTTCTTCCTTTCAAGGTTTGGATTCTACTTTTCAAGGTTTGGATTCTACTTTTCAAGGTTTGGATTCTACCTTTCAAGGTTTGGATTCTACATTTCAAGGTTTGGATTCTACATTTCTAGGTTTGGATTCTACCTTTCAAGGTTTGGATTCTACTTTTCAAGGTTTGGATTCTACTTTTCAAGGTTTGGATTCTACCTTTCAAGGTTTGGATTCTACATTTCAAGGTTTGGATTCTACATTTCTAGGTTTGGATTCTACTTTTCAAGGTATGGATTCTACCTTTCAAGGTTTGGATTCTACATTTCAAGGTTTGGATTCTACATTTTAAGGTTTGGATTCTACATTTCAAGGTTTGGATTCTACATTTCAAGGTTTGGATTCTACATTTCAAGGTTTGGATTCTACCTTTCAAGGTTTGGATTCTACCTTTCAAGGTTTGGATTCTACATTTCAAGGTTTGGATTCTACTTTTCAAGGTTTGGATTCTACCTTTCAAGGTTTGGATTCTACCTTTCAAGGTTTGGATTCTACTTTTCAAGGTTTGGATTCTACTTTTCAAGATTTTGGATTCTACCTTTCAAGGTTTGGATTCTACCTTTCAAGGTTTGGATTCTACATTTCAAGGTTTGGATTCTACTTTTCAAGGTTTGGATTCTACCTTTCAAGGTTTGGATTCTACTTTTCAAGGTTTGGATTCTACCTTTCAAGGTTTGGATTCTACTTTTCAAGATTTTGGTTCTATTTTTCAAGGCTTAGGTTTCTACCTTTCAAAATTTGGATTCTACCTTTCAAGGTTTGGATTTTACCTTTCAAGGTTTGGATTCTACCTTTCAAGGTTTGGATTCTACATTTCAAGGTTTGGATTCTACTTTTCAAGGTTTGGATTCTACCTTTCAAGGTTTGGATTCTACTTTTCAAGATTTTGGTTCTATTTTTCAAGTTTTAGGTTTCTACCTTTCAAAATTTACCTTCTACTTTCAACGAATTTGGATTCTAGGTTTATTAGCACCGTTCTTGCCTTTTTGTTGTTGGTTTATTCCCTAGTTCACTGTCTATAGGCTTCACTATAAAGACAGTACAGCACCACATCTCATTCACACTTGCCAATCCATCTCGGTGTGTTCCGCTGGTGGTCGACTCTTCGTCTGTCGCTTTCAATTCCACACTAGCTGGAGGCAAATCCACTCGATCACGGCGCTCCATTCAGGAGTATTTTTACGCTTCTCTTTTTGTGTCTCCGCTCCAATCGGTTACTGAAAATGTCTGTAGTCTTTTGACGAATGGCCTATGCTCAAAAACACATATAGTCACTCTTATCCTCTCTCTTTATCTAGCAACAATTGGTGAAATGTTTTTCATAAGAAGGGGATACAGAATGGTTAGGAAAGTACACAGGGTTATATTTTTAGGCTTCTTATTATTTGAGCGTAGTCGACTTTAATTTTATATATTCTATTTGGTATGAACCTTACTAGGGTTGGGACAATATGCGTTCAATATCCTAGATCTTAAGAATATCATAGACGAAAAGAAATGGTATCGAATACTATATACCGCTGGTGTAGAATCATTCAATACTCTTTATTTCTCTCCGTCTATTATATTTTCGAGATCTATGATTTTAAACGCATATTGTCACAATCTTAAACATTACATTGCATATGTTTCAAGAAAAAGAAAATATATAATTATCATACATATGAAAAAACATTAGATGAACGACTATTTTCAATTAGATTTAGTTAAGTAAGACAGTATTCATTTTAGGTTGTCTCATCCGAAAGCACACGGATGTGTCTTCCCTTGAACAGTGTATACTTTTTAAAGTGTGTAGATGTTGCAGTGTGTGTGTTCTAGTTTAAATATCCACACAGAGTGTTAGTGTATAGAGTTTAGCCTTGTCTATTTGGGTGAGACAAGTAAATTTGCTCATGTCTGTTGCTCGCTGTGAACGCTCGATGGATGGGCTTTTTGAGCGTACATCTTACCTTAAGAAAGTGTATCGGGTTTAAGCTTTTGCAAAGCTGCTTGTGTTTGGCAAGTGTATCAAGTTAGTAAGGGGTTCTAGATTTTAAAATGTGGTTTTTGCGAAATAAATTGAAGCTGAAAAGTGAATTGGAAAAAGGTGAAAAAAATTGAATCAAATTTTTTTTGACATGAAAATTATAATTTGAATTTTCAAAGTGGCTAAAGTTTCATCATTTCGACATTAGTAATATTCTCTCTAACTATAAAATATGGAAATTGATTGTAAACATCAATCTTGAAGTTAAACAATATTTTTAGTTCATCACATTAATATCTTTCAAACAGTTCTGTTTAAACATTAATTTCAGTTTCTACCAATTATGTAACTTAAAACATAAAACATATAAATTTGACATCCAACATTTTTTTTCCAATGATAATATTTTTCCATTTTAAAACAAGAAGAATATAATCTTTACAAAATTAAACGAAAAAGGGCTGACATTTTCACCAGTTTATATCTTGCCAGGTTTTTAGGTTCAACTTTTGTTGCTTTCAAAAGTGTATATGTTTTCTAGCGTGCCTCCCCACAACTAAATGTCTGTGTGTTGATTCAGTGGAGACTGTGTCCCGAAACCGTCGTAGCTTTTTGTATTTACTTCACTAATTGAATGCTAAACACAAGCCTGTGGTTTGAACGCAAAGCCTCCTAAAACACAGGGCCTTGACAACATCATGGCAAGATCAACATACTCTGGCAAGAAGGAAATATTCCTGGGATATTCCCTAAATATCACTGGAATGAATCCTTCTTGCCTGGGATATCTCCTTATTATGCCAGGAATAAATTTTTTCCTGGTATATTCCTTTAATATCCCAAGAATAAATACATCTTGCCTGAGTAGGACAAGATAGGCTGGAAGGACAGTCAAAAATATATAATCACCGAACGTCGGTAGTATTTCGATCGATTGACATAATCGATGATTAAAAAATCATCTACCTACGACGATAAATGATACGATGAAAATCCAATCTTATTTTATAATATATTTATTACACACAATGTCTGCTATTAAGATATAGTTTTAACATTTCTAACCGCGTAATGAACCATAACTGACGATTGTCTGATTATAAATTAACCAATTGGATGATAAATCAGTATAGAGCGAAAGATAATCAACATCGTGCTATTTCCAAATATGTATAATGTATATGTATGAAATAAAAATAGCCTATAGTTTTGATAATAATTGCAAGAAGGTACAACATATGAATTCAAGCTATATAATGGAATGGTGATTTCATTATGTAGCATTATTAATCATTATATACAGTATTAATCATTAATGAAATAATGATTAATAACGTATATAATGAAAGATGATTTTCATTATATACAATTTGTATTACTTGAAATTGATATTCAATTATTACACTGCATTCTTTTTTTATTATTCGATCATATTTTCCTTTCCCCATTTTGGGGAAATGGAAATATTTCTTACATATCATCTGATAATATAAAAATTATTATAGGAAACATTATAGGAAGAAATAAATGAAAAATAAAGTTTATGTAAGCCAGGAACTGATTTTGTAAAAACAATACATATAATGGCACTATTCAAATTCTTTAATTGTTATAATATCCCTTTGATATTTTTAAAGGGATATATTATTATTGTCTGATTTAAATTTTAAAATTTTCTCATTTAAATCTTTAGTTCATTACTTTAGTTGTTCCAGAAAGTTATTGGAATATATAAGGTGGGCCATAGAAGATTAAATGTCTTCTTCTAATCTTCTATGGTTCCACCATAATTTCGACTCTGAATGTGATATTAGGGTATAGAAGCTATAATGAAACATTCTACCATCGTATTTTATTACCTATTTTATTTGGGGCTATCCCATGATGTAATAAAATATGTTATATTTCAATCAATGAAAATTTTGAATTTGAAAAATCTTTAATTTTTCGTAATGCTCAGGTCTTATCGAAGAGGTGGGATTGCTAAGCAAGCGAGAGGCGTTTTAAACAAGTGACGCTCTGTTGATTTCGCTACACATACAATTTTGTGCAAACAAAACACCAAATAACATTTTATTCCTCGTCTACTCGTGGTTTAACAAGAAAATAGTCATGAGAAAAGAAGATAGGGATTCCGAGAAATTTCCCAGATTGGATTATCCATCCACCCCATCCACCTAAAGAAAAGAAAAACAACTTTGATTGAATTGCATCAAAATTATGAAAATAATTCCAATTTTACTGATTCTTATAATCAGAAAAAATGAATAAGTATTGGCGATTGAGCTTAATTATCATATGCAAATGGTAAAAGAAGTTGTAATTAAATATATTGGAATACATTTATGTGCTTTTGTACATTTTTCGTAGGAAAATAATATCACAATTTCCTATGTAGAATAGAACAATAAGTTTATTTCATTTCTTCCTTTGATATTATAATCATCACATTTCAAAATAGGTAATTTTGATGATATTATATATCAATTAATAAAAATTATGATCATTCAACTGGTGGTAGGTGACATCGTTGATGTAGCCAATTTCCTTTCTGACTGCTTCATCGAGTTCCTTGTATTTTCTATTGTTTTTTTAACGTAGCTATATGGCCTTCAGTCCTGAAGAAGACCTACTCAATTAAATCAATAATTATGATAATTCGTTCCAAAATAACACCGCAGAACGATCATATTAAAGACAGCATAGATGACACTTCATGTCGGGTAATTAATTTACGAATTATCGGTCAGTTTCACATCTTCGGTCACATAAGAAAAAATCGATATAACAGTTATTGTTAATATTTTAATTTAATTGATATCCATGATACCTGCAGTAATCATTTAATTGGTATCCATTTTTAAAACCAATTAAATAAAATCATTATATCTTATATGACCGAAGATGTGAAACCGACCAATAATTCGTAACTTAGCGTACAAGGGGCCACTTCATGTACCTTTCCATATTTTATAGATAATCGACTTATTGTGAGCGCGGAGTAGGAGTCCACAGAGCGATTTGTTACTCTGTCCCCATTGTAGAACATTCTCAGAAATGAGACAATTGGGAAAAGGAGATCCCTACTGATTTAGAGAAGTGGACTTCAAGCGTCGTGACTTCGGAGGGAACTCCAGCTGCTTGTCTAACCCTTGCAGCTTCCTGGGACCGTTTATAAATAATTTACACCTAAAACTTTATTGATAAAAATAATTAAAGATGTTGATTTAGTAATCAATTTTAATGAAATATAGGTTATGATACTTAAGCTGGAATGTGAAAATGGTTGTTTTTAAAGTTGTTGGGCCTGGAAAAAGGTTGTTTTTCAGGTTGTTTGGAGCTAGAAAGAAGGTTGTTTGTAGTGTAAATGTTGTGGAAAGAGCGTGACATGTGTGAATAAAGGAGTTCAAAGCCATATTGTTATCTCCGTGAAGATCTTAATAAAGGAAATTTTATCAGCGGTATTTGTTTATCTCAATAAACAAATAAACCGAAAAAATCTCTCCTCAATAGAATTAAAGAGTGAATGGAGGCATGAAAAGATAGAGACAAATGGAATGAGGTAATTATTTTATTCATAGCAGGAAGATGATTAACAGTATATATTTATTTATTTCTTGTCCTTTATATCCAGGAAAATAGTAACATAGTAATGAGGAAAATTAGTTATTTTATTTTATTAGAAATGATTATTCCGCCCAACATAATCTTCTATAGCCCCACCATAACCTTAGCTCAGGTAAATTATAATTTTATACCGATTTTATTGACAATTTCCTAAGGAAAAAAGTATTGTTGCCAAATCGGAAAATTCATAATCTATTATTGTCAATTACGTTAAATATTTATTGTATTTTACCGTAAGATATCAAAAATTTCAAACAATTTCGTCAGGAATGTTTGATTAAAGATAATAGTCTATAATATTTTCTTTTCATGTTAAATCCTTCATCGTAGTAGACAGTTCATATTTTTACCACGTATTATTTTTCATCCTCAATCTTCTTTCTCTCTTTTTCATTATCGAATACATTGAATGGTCAGGTCTTCACCGTATTCAGGCTGCCTTGTTCAACTCACTTCATGTTGTTATCACAGTGAAGATACCCTCTGTCAGTCATTAATAAGCAATTGGGATTTCAGGAACAACTTCTGTTGCTTCAATATCAACTATTGTGTGTTCGAAATGAGTCGAAGATAACCTATGTGTGTTTCACTGTGTAAACACACGTGCATTTACTATGTAATTGCGTTTGCAAGCAGAACTTATAGCGGGTCTGGCTAGGTATTTCAAATATGTTGTACTGAGAAAATGAGAAATAATTATACGAATGTCAAATTTACGTGAAATCATAAATATGGTCAAAAATTTATGTTTGAGAATTTATTCTTATTGTTAAATGACTATCGTTAAAATTTAAATTTTTATAATATTTAACTAAATTTCTATGAAATCGAGTATTCGATATAAATTAGTTTGTATATATTTGTTTAAAATATCATAGAAATAACTTAGCAAAAATATGTAATTAATTCACGTTTTTATAAGAAAATTATAAACGAAAATGGAAAACTATTCTATACTAATTAGATCAGTTTTCCATCTACGACAATCAATACGATTTTTCCCGCTGGTCGTGGCGATCTGTTTATAGATTCAGAAAGTAACGGCAATCCTTCAGGATCTTGTCACATATATCTCATGGTACAAAAAGTCTCCCTACAGAGCACAGGATGCTCCATCCTGAAGCTAGAGGATGGTATGTCCTAAATCAGAATGTCCTAGCCAGAATTCAGGATGTGGAAATTTTCATTCTGAATCCTGGATTTAATATATTGTTGTTTGAAAATATAATAGAAATGCCTTTATTAGAGTCAGGTTAATCTGTTTTAGAATTCAAATTGATCAAGATTTGGTTTCTTATGATACATTCAGTGTATTGACTATATAGTTTATACATATAATAGCGTTTCTTACTGTCGTAGAATAAATGTAATCAATAAATTTCAATCTAAAGCAGGAATAACTAATTTTAAAATCAAATTACGATATTTTAAAGTAAAAATATCGTCTTATAGAGTTCTAATACCCCATTCTAAAGAAAAATTAACGTATTCTAAGTTATAATACCAAGTTCAAAAATAAGGTTAACTTGTTCTAAGTCCTAATACCTTTTTCTAATGTAAGATTACCATGTTCTAGAGTTAGGATACCATGTTATAAGTTCTAATACCTTTTTCTAATGTAAGATTACCATGTTTTAGAGTTAGGATACCATGTTATAAGTTCTAATACCTTTTTCTAATGTAAGATTACCATGTTTTAGAGTTAGGATACCGTGTTATAAGTTCTAATACCTTTTTCTAATGTAAGATTACCATGTTTTAGAGTTAGGATACCGTGTTATAAGTTCTAATACCTTTTTCTAATGTAAGATTACCATGTTTTAGAGTTAGGATACCATGTTATAAGTTCTAATACCTTTTTCTAATGTAAGATTACCATGTTTTAGAGTTAGGATACCGTGTTATAAGTTCTAATACCTTTTTCTAATGTAAGATTACCATGTTTTAGAGTTAGGATACCATGTTATAAGTTCTAATACCTTTTTCTAATGTAAGATTACCATGTTTTAGAGTTAGGATACCGTGTTATAAGTTCTAATACCTTTTTCTATTGTAAGATTACCATGTTTTAGAGTTAGGATACCGTGTTATAAGTTCTAATACCTTTCTCTATTGTAAGATTACCATGTTTTAGAGTTAGGATACCGTGTTATAAGTTCTAATACCTTTTTCTATTGTAAGATTACCATGTTTTAGAGTTAGGATACCGTGTTATAAGTTCTAATACCTTTTTCTATTGTAAGATTACCATGTTTTAGAGTTAGGATACCGTGTTATAAGTTTTAATACCTTTTTCTAATGTAAGATTACCATGTTTTAGAGTTAGGATACCGTGTTATAAGTTCTAATACCTTTTTCTAATGTAAGATTACCATGTTTTAGAGTTAGGATACCATGTTATAAGTTCTAATACCTTTTTCTAATGTAAGATTACCATGTTTTAGAGTTAGGATACCGTGTTATAAGTTCTAATACCTTTTTCTAATGTAAGATTACCATGTTTTAGAGTTAGGATACCATGTTATAAGTTCTAATACCTTTTTCTATTGTAAGATTACCATGTTTTAGAGTTAGGATACCATGTTATAAGTTCTAATACCTTTTTCTATTGTAAGATTACCATGTTTTAGAGTTAGGATACCGTGTTATAAGTTCTAATACCTTTTTCTATTGTAAGATTACCATGTTTTAGAGTTAGGATACCGTGTTATAAGTTCTAATACCTTTTTCTATTGTAAGATTACCATGTTTTAGAGTTAGGATACCGTGTTATAAGTTCTAATACCTTTTTCTATTGTAAGATTACCATGTTTTAGAGTTAGGATACCGTGTTATAAGTTCTAATACCTTTTTCTATTGTAAGATTACCATGTTTTAGAGTTAGGATACCGTGTTATAAGTTCTAATACCTTTTTCTAATGTAAGATTACCATGTTTTAGAGTTAGGATACCATGTTATAAGTTCTAATACCTTTTTCTAATGTAAGATTACCATGTTTTAGAGTTAGGATACCGTGTTATAAGTTCTAATACCTTTTTCTAATGTAAGATTACCATGTTTTAGAGTTAGGATACCGTGTTATAAGTTTTAATACCTTTTTCTAATGTAAGATTACCATGTTTTAGAGTTAGGATACCGTGTTATAAGTTCTAATACCTTTTTCTATTGTAAGATTACCATGTTTTAGAGTTAGGATACCGTGTTATAAGTTCTAATACCTTTTTCTAATGTAAGATTACCATGTTTTAGAGTTAGGATACCATGTTATAAGTTCTAATACCTTTTTCTAATGTAAGATTACCATGTTTTAGAGTTAGGATACCGTGTTATAAGTTCTAATACCTTTTTCTATTGTAAGATTACCATGTTTTAGAGTTAGGATACCGTGTTATAAGTTCTAATACCTTTTTCTATTGTAAGATTACCATGTTTTAGAGTTAGGATACCGTGTTATAAGTTCTAATACCTTTTTCTATTGTAAGATTACCATGTTTTAGAGTTAGGATACCGTGTTATAAGTTTTAATACCTTTTTCTAATGTAAGATTACCATGTTTTAGAGTTAGGATACCGTGTTATAAGTTCTAATACCTTTTTCTAATGTAAGATTACCATGTTTTAGAGTTAGGATACCATGTTATAAGTTCTAATACCTTTTTCTAATGTAAGATTACCATGTTTTAGAGTTAGGATACCGTGTTATAAGTTCTAATACCTTTTTCTAATGTAAGATTACCATGTTTTAGAGTTAGGATACCGTGTTATAAGTTTTAATACCTTTTTCTAATGTAAGATTACCATGTTTTAGAGTTAGGATACCGTGTTATAAGTTTTAATACCTTTTTCTAATGTAAGATTACCATGTTTTAGAGTTAGGATACCGTGTTATAAGTTTTAATACCTTTTTCTAATGTAAGATTACCATGTTTTAAAGTTAGGATACCGTGTTATAAGTTTTAATACCTTTTTCTAATGTAAGATTACCATGTTTTAGAGTTAGGATACCGTGTTATAAGTTTTAATACCTTTTTCTAATGTAAGATTACCATGTTTTAAAGTTAGGATACCGTGTTATAAGTTTTAATACCTTTTTCTAATGTAAGATTACCATGTTTTAGAGTTAGGATACCGTGTTATAAGTTTTAATACCTTTTTCTAATGTAAGATTACCATGTTTTAGAGTTAGGATACCGTGTTATAAGTTTTAATACCTTTTTCTAATGTAAGATTACCATGTTTTAGAGTTAGGATACCGTGTTATAAGTTCTAATACCTTTTTCTAATGTAAGATTACCATGTTTTAGAGTTAGGATACCGTGTTATAAGTTCTAATACCTTTTTCTAATGTAAGATTACCATGTTTTAGAGTTAGGATACCATGTTATAAGTTCTAATACCTTTTTCTATTGTAAGATTACCATGTTTTAGAGTTAGGATACCATGTTATAAGTTCTAATACCTTTTTCTATTGTAAGATTACCATGTTTTAAAGTTAGGATACCGTGTTATAAGTTCTAATACCTTTTTCTAATGTAAGATTACCATGTTTTAGAGTTAGGATACCGTGTTATAAGTTCTAATACCTTTTTCTAATGTAAGATTACCATGTTTTAGAGTTAGGATACCGTGTTATAAGTTCTAATACCTTTTTCTATTGTAAGATTACCATGTTTTAGAGTTAGGATACCGTGTTATAAGTTCTAATACCTTTTTCTATTGTAAGATTACCATGTTTTAGAGTTAGGATACCGTGTTATAAGTTCTAATACCTTTTTCTATTGTAAGATTACCATGTTTTAGAGTTAGGATACCGTGTTATAAGTTTTAATACCTTTTTCTAATGTAAGATTACCATGTTCCATAGTATAGGATACCATATCCTGTCTACTCGATTTCATATGGAGATGAAAAGCTGTGATCGGAAGGGTCTGAAAGATGCTGCGAATAATTGATTCGTGCAAGACAAATGGCCGACCTGAGACACATAAATAATGCGCTGGCTTTTGGTTACACTCTTAGTCATTGTTTGGAGTAGGTTAAGCAGAGAAATTAGACTCTTGAGGAAGAGCAAAGAGGTTTTTAAACTCTTTTCTATCTGGTATAACATACGGCAATGAAATTTGGCTTTGAAATTCGGAATAAAATATTGAAAAACAAAAGAAAAAGTACAATTTTCGTATGTTCTCATTGAAATCATCTTGTCGAATGCAAAAATCAATTTTACGTGAAACTTAGATTAACTCTAAATTTATTGTATTTTTCATGATTGTTTAAAATCTTTTTGTAAGAAAATGAAAAAAATCGTGGAAATAAAAAATAAACTTGTAGTAGATTGTTAGCATCAGTCATATAATTTCAAACATACATTCGCATGATCGATATATAAATATGCATAATATAACTTATACTTTACGTTTATGATTTATCGTATGCTTTTTAGCATGTTTCTGTTGTTGACGTTAGAGGCTGTAACAGGAGTAGGTTTGGATCCTATATCTCACCAGGAAGCGAGGCCTTTGATTTAAGGCTTTAATTAGAGTACACTCAGCCAAAGTTTGGCCAAAAGTTGCAAAGAGTCAACCTGTAGTGTCGTATTCAAATTTCAAGAAGTGGAATGTTATTTCAACTCAACCACATGTGAACCAAACAGGAGAGTGGTACCTGGTGAGTGGTAGTGATACCAGTCATCTAGTTAGTATTGTAGTAGTTGCATATTCTCTACTGGTAGTATTCAAACCAAACTCTACACAGTACCACTATCTACCAGACAGTACCTGTATCACAGTACCACTATCTACCAGACAGTACCTGTATCAGTACCACTATCTACCAGACACTACCTGTATCACAGTACCACTATCTACCAGACAGTACCTGTATCACAGTACCACTATCTACCAGACAGTACCTGTATCAGTACCACTATCTACCAGACATCTCATTTATCTAGTCTTACTCACTCAGCAAATACGACACTCATTTAAAAGTTTCCAGGACATTTCTAATTTATTTAGAAACTTAGTGATGTCCTGTACCAATCTCCTAACTTTGTCTCTATCCATTCATTCGTAAGCCTTTCCTTGTCTTGACCAGAAATTGAAAATAGTAATGGCTTTCGAGTAAGATTTACATAGATTTATTTATTTCCTAATTGAAATTTAATAAAATAATAATATACCCCCATACAATACATCTAATTCATACATTTTATTCATACATGAGACCGAATTTTCCGCTCGAAATAAATGTCAAAACATGTCAAAATTACTAATGTTACGTATCATTTTGTAACGGTTAAGGTTGTTATCCGCTTTTAATAAATACACCACACATTTTAGTACTCATCATAATTTTAATTTTTTCTATTATTTTTCTTTAATAACACCATTATAAACTGAGACCGAATTTTCCAAGACCGAAATATCCTAGAACCGGCCCCACCATAACTTTCTCTCCTATGGCCCCACCATAACTTTCCCTCCTATGGCCCCACTAAAACTCTCCCAGATGGTAGACATTTCAGGCAATTGAATGAGTAGTAGTGTACGGCGCTTCAGATGAGCTATAACTCAAAGTGTAGAGCGTAAATTATCGCAGGCATGGATTTAGGTTGAGTTGCTCTCATCCAACATTCACAAGTTTTTAAAGTGTTTTTCAAACTTCCCCACTAGTGCTAATGTGTAAGCATTGCCATCAGATTTGTCTTGATGGGGAAAAAAATTACCATCTTTTCCGAGAAATTTATGGTGATCCTAATTTTTCTACATAAATCCAAAATGGTGTAAATAACGTTCTTAAATAGCAATTCAAAAATATAAATCAATATTGTATGATATATTTTAAATTTCTTTTGAATATATACAAATACATTTATATCAAATTACTATAATGTGACCTTTTTTCAAACCAAACAGATAATTTAAGATACTTTTTAAATATCTTTTTGATTTGATTTAATTTCTTATATCGTATAAATCTTGAATAGAATAACGTGACGCAGAATTTAATTGTAAAAATTGATAATTGATTGATCAAAAAATCAAATGATTTAGAAATAATAAAAGCCAGAATATTAAGAATTAACTCATCACAAAAAGGATCAACTACATTTTCTTAATTGGCAACCGGACCCTCACCAACTATCACCGTAAGAAGTAAAGTAACCTACACACATTTTAATCATAAACATGCACAATATTTATTAACAACTTCCATCATTCAAAATATCGGTTTACAGAAGACTTTCAGTTGGATATTAAATCCAGTATGCAAATCCTGAAAATATGACATAAACTGTCTCCTGGAATATCATCAATAAAATGTAAATTCTATCAACTGGGCCGCGAAGAAACTCTATTATGAAATTTTGAATGACGCTCTGTGATAAATGACACATTATGTTTCAACCCTCCATTAATATAGTAACTACAGTGTCGTTCCCTCCCTAAATTTAACAGAGGTTTTACATAATCCGAATATATGTGGCTGGAATGAAGGCATTCGAATAAATTCTTTGAGAAAACAGAAAACAAAAATCCACGATAGAAGGTTGGGTTAAGTTACATATTCCCGTACAGTTACGTATTGTCGTATACTAAATTTAATTAATGAGTAGTGTAAAAACTGTTTATTTTATTTAAGATAAGTGTTAAAACGATTATAGTAAATATCCAATGTGACAACACGTTCTACCAAACTGAATTATAAATAAATATTACAAATAAAAAATGTATACGAAATTGCGTAACGGTCGGAATATTGTAACTTAACTCTCTATACAAATTTATTTTAAATGAATACAGACTAAAATTGAAATATATTTAATATGTTTATTATTTAATATACAATAAGTGTTTTACTACATTACTGGCCACTGGTTCCAGTGGAACAATCTCCCATTGTTCCGTGATATTATGTTGCTGCTGACAATTTGCCTGACGGAGTGGTGGTGAATTGACAGTTTTCTGTCAGGCTGACAGATCACCAGTTTCTCTGTCAGTACATTCACTGGTAGGTTGGTAACCAAAAAAGCATGGAATCACGATTACTAAATATATATTATTTGACTTAATAAGACGGGTGTGCAGATGTTCCGTCGAAAGAGTCATTTGGCGAAAATGTCGTGCGACGATCGTGTTTTCGGCGAAAGTACCTAGAACCGTTAATATCCCTTTTTACAAAAATTTGTCGACGAAACGTCTGTCAACCAATAGGACATGCGATACTCACGTTTAATAATACACTCGAAAATTAAATTTTAAACAACTTTCTCTCCCTTTCTTGTTTTACATGACATCCTTTCTCCCTTTCTTGAAGTTACAAGACATCCTTTCTCCCTTTCTTGGTGTTACAAGACATCCTTTCTCTCCCTTTCTTGGTGTTACAAGACATCCTTTCTCTCCCTTTCTTGGCGTTACAAGACATCCTTTCTCCCTTTCTTAGTGTTACAAGACATCCTTTATCCCTTTCTTGATGTTACAAGACACCCTTTCTCCCTTCCTTTCACGCTGGTTGGAAGCCATTGCCTTTCTCTGCATCTTGGCTGCACGAACTCTCCTTCCTTTCCCTTTTGTCTATCTGAGTTATTCGGTACATCCACACCCGGCCTCTGAATCAGACTTTTGTGCTAAGATGAGCCCCAGCGATTGTTTATGATATCTATATATATTTATTTAACACAATTGTTGTGGCAAGATAGATGGCCAGTTGGTTTCTTGGTACACCCTACACTAGTTTTATTTTGATAAAGGCTTTTAGGCAGTTTTTATTATAGGGAATCTTCTTTTACGGAATTATAGGGCTGTATTTATCCGAAAAAATTGGAATAAAGGATGATATGTTAATATAGTTATTTGAAGAGAGAATAAATGACCACTACAGTTTGTTATGTATTATATTTTAATGTAGAAGTTGGAATATTTATGTCGAATACAATATTGTACGTATAACATGAGAATAGTATAACATATTGTGAGTGATACTAGAATATAATACTATAATTGATTATAAAAATTTATAGCATATATATTATTCATCTAATAATATTAAGGAATTCATTTTTAGTATTAAATAATAAATTGTAATATCTTGAATATCTGTATAACCAACATATTAATTACGATAGAAAATTAAATTAAAATTTGTTTATTATAGGATTGATAAGTTACACTTTTTCAAAATTATAGTTTATTGCTTAAAGAAATAGTTTACCATTGCAAAAATGATATCAAATGGAAGAAGAAAGCGCTACATACATGTATACAATCATCAAAATAACCAAATTGTGAATGATTGGAATTTTTTCTATTGTAATTAATATTGCTATAATTATACTTGATTATATTTGTGAAATACATGGAAAATTTAATCAATCTCTGATTTTTTTTTAATTTTACTATTTCTTTAAAGAATTTTTGTTCATTCAATATTGCAAATTCTCTATTATCTTTTTTACTGATGTAGTTATGGTGGGCCATAGAAGATTAAGTCCCCATTTAATCTTCTCAGAACTCATCATATTTTCTCTATGGGCACTACCGAACTCAAGAATAGTCTAGAATTACTGCTCTTGAATATCGGAAATTAAATTTTTTGTTTATATACGTTTAAAGTAGGATAAGTTTTAAGTGTGGGATAAACGTTGAGATTGATTGATCCAATCTCCTTTGTCCCCACCATAACTATAGGTAAGATAAACTGTTTTAAATAATACCATAGAGAAATATATAGAAGAAATATCTAGAAGGAATGCCACTTAATATTCCAATGCCCCACCATAATGTTCACTCTGGGTAGGCTAACACTTTGGATTGATAATAGCTTTCAAAAAGAAGAAAGGTTATCTCCCATAAACAAACTAGCGCAATCGTTGAAGGATTCACAAAAACCTAGGACTCGAGACCCGGGCCATAAAAAACAGAGAAAAGTGAGTGCCAACAATAAGCACCAACTCCTGTTCTTCTTCCGCAGAATGAATTAAAAAGAGCGTCAAGAAAGCCTTTTCTCCAGCATAAAGATGCCGTTTTCGGGAAGTTATTGTAATTTTAGCTGGCCATTTGCACTGCCTTTGTAAAAACATATGATTTAATCGGCGTGTATGCTTTGCCGGCGAAGAACTATGACTCTTATAATTTCAGACGCGTCCCGTTTGTCTTCGCGCTACCTTATGTATTTCCCCGCGCGCGTTGGTATAGGTAGAGTTACGCAGCGCGTTAACTACCGCTCGTCCGGGCTAGATAATACGTTAACTGTAACCCAAAAGATGGGGTGAGGGTTAGGATTGTCTTCAATTTAAATCAGAGGCGTTAAGGACGACTGCATCTCTTCTAGCGTCTGAAATATTCCTCATCGCGCCTTGAATTGTTGTCATAATAAATGTCTGTGGCTTTAGTCATTCCAGACCTTAAAGAAATAAAAAAAATCAGAAGACAAAACTCTGTGTGGAGCGTTAATGAATCAAAAAAGATTTTGGTAGAAGGAAATAGAAAGAAAAATCTAATTTACTTTAATACGAAAGTGTCAAGAAGTTAATAAATATTAATTGATAAAATTGACATAATTTGTATGTTCTTGTCGTTTATTAACATTTTTTTATATTTATTTATTCTGTGTCCGATTTACTTGCTTTATATTGCATTACGTTTCTTTCCCTTTGATTTATATAGTCTATGTCCTTGTGTTTTAAATCTTACTTTTTTCGTCTTTCCTCTTCATTATCCATTTCACCTTTCCTTTCTCTCCTCTCTCTTCATTCCACCTTTCCTCTCTCTCCATTCCACCTTTCCTCTCCATTCCGCATATCCTCTTTCTTCTCCATGTCACCTTTCCTCTCTCCTTTCCTCTCTCCTGTCTCTCCACTCCTTTCTCTGCACCTTTCCTCTCCTTTCTTTCCATCCTAGCATCGATTAGGCAATTATTTTCCAGAGTTTGCATCGAGTAATCTAAGGAAATTCTCCGTACTTTAGGTTCCTATATATTATTAAAGGAAACCATTAAATTACTGCATTAATTCAGTTCTCTATCCAAAGAGGTGGTGATTCCACCGTTCTATTGTCTCGTTAGTGTTTTTAAATATATATAAATAAGATATAGTTTGAAAATTATACAATTTTAAATTCTTAATTTTTCTAGTTTAGTTGTAGAATATGATTTATAAATTTTTGTTAATAACTGAATAACCCGGATAATGATAACTGGTTATAATTTAAGTTACTTACTTTTTAATTACAATTAAATGAATTTAAACTCTTGCTATACAAGTTTACCATAAAATACCAATTCCCACATTACCAGGAGTACCAACTCTCACAGTACACCAGGAGTACCAACTCTCACAGTACCAGGAGTACCAACTCCCCCCATCTCTCCACCCCCCCCACCAATCCAAAGCTCATTAATCATCCGGTTTTCCTTCCCCCGACATTCGCCACTGAATACTTTTTGTTCGACTCTTTGTTATAATTTGGAATCTGTTGACTGAAGTCCAGATCTTCAGTTTGCTTCATTCGAATCGCACCTTTTTATCAACCCTTTAGTTTCCTATTCAATTATTGATGTATAAGGCACAATGACTAAGCATCTTTTGCCGTTATCGTTACTCCAATCTATTTTTGTCAACAGTTTTATCGTAAAATTTGATAAGGGATTTGCGTAAATCTGAACGACGGATATTTTACACGTCGCTTAAATTACTCATTTTGATGACTAAAAGTTGACGTAAAAATGATATCAAGAATGTTGGAACTGAAGGTGCGTATTGTTGAGTCTGATGGCTTGCAAAGGCTGTTGGAAAAAGTTTGCTGTTGGTTATTATACCTGATTGAGAAATAACGGTATAACTGAGAGAGAAAGTTATGGTGGGCCCATCGAATATTAGGAAGGGGCTCTGTTTATTCTTCTAGGGCCCCACCATAATTAACTTAATTTTTAATTGTTTAATACTTTGATTATTACTACCTAATTTTAAAATGGGTTATATATTTATTTCAGTGTTGTTTTATCTAAGAAGAAATAAATAGGAATAAACTCATTTGAAAAGCAATGAATATATTTCATTAAAATGGTTTTATTCAACTAACTCAAAGTTTTAATTTTTTATAAAAAAGTTTGATAATAAGGGAAACCATTGAACGAATTATAATTTAATATTTTAATGAAAACATTGTACAGGGCCATTCATATTGAAAGAAGGTTTTTTGATTTCTTTGAAGAAATTCTGCAATTTATCTTCCATTAAAAAAAAATGATGACTATTTTCCTGATATAATTTTTATAATTACGAATTGAAATAATATCTGTTTATCCATTAAAATATTGCTATCAAAACACAATAAATGTTGTCTTCTTTCGTTGATTTTTTCTCATATTTTGAGAGGCTCTGGCCTTTAGCCAAAAATCTCATGCATGTGAAAATTATGTATACATATAATATATATACTATATACATATAATATATTGCATATGCTACAAAATATATTATTGTGTATACAACGTATTTATTATATGAAATATGCTGTTATATGTATAACAGACTATAATATTATGTATAATTGTGTATATTATATGGAATATGTAGTTGTTTAAAATTATACTTATGGAATATAATACTAAATATTTACTATTGAAATTAAATTATATTAATCTATATAATATAGAAATTATTATTGAGTTAATAAATATAGAATACATATATCATTGTATATATAAACCCCTATTATTATGTAAGTGATTTAAATTAAAATACATTAAACTGTTTAAATTAATAAAGATTTTTTAACGTAAAAATTGTGTACTGTATAATTCATATGAACCATATTAAAGAATTTTAGATAATAGTTCCAATTTAAATAAAATTTCTAGATAATAAGAGTTTGACGTCAAATTTCCACGAAAATGCTATAATAAAGTACTGAATTTCATTAAAGTACTTGGTATAAAATTAGAACACGAACGTTTACTGTAGTACCATTATTGTTATAACAATTACTGTTATACTATTTGTAGTACCATTATTGTTATTTTATTTGTATTGTTATTCACAATAAACAGAGTCTAAAGTGTTGGGATTTCAACCGGTCGAATAGGACGGTAGTAATTCAACGCGTTTGAATCTCGCTTCAACAAGCTGGAAATTACGACATCGCGGATGAACGGCTCGTGCGACGCCGCTATAAGGAACGTAACAATGCGATTCTACGGCAACCGTACATTATTTGACTTACGGTGAAAATGGAGCGGAAGAAAGATTTCTACGGTCCTTTTCTTTGAACCTCCTTATCAATTCATGTAGTGTCTATTAAATTAGTTTATATTAGTCTGTCCTCTAGAATTCGTTTAAAATAGTTTCTGGAATCAGCCTCGTCTTAACTGAATGTACTGAGAAAATTGTACATAATCTCGGTGACAAAGTGAATTTGAAATGTAAATGAAAAGATATTTAAGTAGTATCTTATGTACTATCAGAGAAAAGAGTCACTGTGATGATGTACTATCAGAGAAGAGAGTCACTGTGATGATGTACTATCAGAGAAAAGAGTCACTCTGATGATGTACTATCAGAGAAAAGAGTCACTGTGATGATGTATTATCAGAGAAGAAAGTCACTGTGATAGTGTACTATCAGAGAAAAGAGTCACTGTGATGATGTACTATCAGAGAAAAGAGTCACTGTGATGATGTACTATCAGAGAAAAGTGTCACTGTGATAGTGCACTATCAGAGAAAAGAGTCACTGTGATGATGTACTATCAGAGAAAAGAGTCACTGTGATAGTGTACTATCAGAGAAAAGAGTCACTGTGATGATGTACTATCAGAGAAAAGAGTCACTGTGATGATGTACTATCAGAAAAAAGAGTCACTGTGATGATGTACTATCAGAGAAAAGAGTCACTGTGATGATGTACTATCAGAGAAAAGAGTCACTGTTATGATGTACTATCAGAGAAAAGAGTCACTGTGATGTTGTACTATCAGAGAAAAAAGTCACTGTGATGATGTACTATCAGAGAGAAGAGTCACTGTGATGATGTACTATCAGTGAAAAGAGTCACTGTGATGATGTGCTATCAGAGAAAAGAGTCACTGTGATGATGTACTATCAGAGAAAAGTCACTGTGATGATGTATTATCAGAGAAAGGAGTCACTGTGATGATGTACTATCAGAGAGAAGAGTCACTGTGATGATGTACTATCAGAGAAAAGAGTCACTGTGATGATGTACTATCAGAGAAAAGAGTCACTGTGATGATGTACTATCAGAGAGAAGAGCCACTGTGATGATGTACTATCAGAGAAAAGAGCCACTGTGATGATGTACTATCAGAGAAAAGAGTCACTGTGATGATGTACTATCAGAGAAAGGAGTCACTGTGATGATGTACTATCAGAGAGAAGAGTCACTGTGATGATGTACTATCAGAGAAAAGAGTCACTGTGATGATGTACTATCAGAGAAAAGAGACACTGTGATGATGTACTATCAGAGAAAAGAGTCACTGTGATGATGTACTATCAGAAAAAAGAGTCACTGTGATGATGTGCTATCAGAGAAAAGAGTCACCGTGATGATGTACTATAAGAGAAAAGAGTCACTGTGATGATGTACTATCAGAGAAAAGAGTCACTGTGATGATGTACTATCAGAGAAAAGAGTCACTGTGATGATGTACTATCAGAGAAAAGAGTCACTGTGACGATGTACTATCAGAGAAAAGAGTCACTGTGATGATGCACTATCAGAGAAAAGAGTCACTGTGATGATGTACTATCAGAGAAAAGAGTCACTGTGATGATGTACTATCAGAGAAAAGAGTCACTGTGACGATGTACTATCAGAGAAAAGAGCCACTGTGATGATGTACTATCAGAGAAAAGAGTCACTGTGATGATGTACTATCAGAGAAAAGAGTCACTGTGATGATGTACTATCAGAGAAAAGAGTCACTGTGATGATGTACTATCAGAGAAAAGAGCCACTGTGATGATGTACTATCAGAGAAAAGAGTCACTGTGATGATGTACTATCAGAGAAAAGAGTCACTGTGATGATGTACTATCAGAGAAAAGAGTCACTGTGATGATGTACTATCAGAGAAAAGAGCCACTGTGATGATGTACTATCAGAGAAAAGAGTCACTGTGATGATGTACTATCAGAGAAAAGAGTCACTGTGATGATGTACTATCAGAGAAAAGAGTCACTGTGATGATGTACTATCAGAGGAAAGAGTCACTGTGATGATGTACTATCAGAGAAAAGAGTCACTGTGACGATGTACTATCAGAGAAAAGAGTCACTGTGATGATGTACTATCAGAGAAAAGAGTCACTGTGATGATGTACTATCAGAGAAAAGAGTCACTGTGATGATGTACTATCAGAGAAAAGAGTCACTGTGATGATGTACTATCAGAGAAAAGAGTCACTGTGATGATGTACTATCAGAGAAAAGAGTCACTGTGATGATGTACTATCAGAGAAAAGAGTCACTGTGATGATGTACTATCAGAGAAAAGAGCCACTGTGATGATGTACTATCAGAGAAAAGAGTCACTGTGATGATGTACTATCAGAGAAAAGAGCCACTGTGATGATGTACTATCAGAGAAAAGAGTCACTGTGATGATGTACTATCAGAGAAAAGAGTCACTGTGATGATGTACTATCAGAGAAAAGAGTCACTGTGATGATGTACTATCAGAGAAAAGAGTCACTGTGATGATGTACTATCGGAGAAAAGAGTCACTGTGATGATGTACTATCAGAGAAAAGACTCACTGTGATGATGTACTATCAGAGAAAAGAGTCACTGTGATGATGTACTATCAGAGAAAAGAGTCACTGTGATGATGTACTATCAGAGAAAAGAGTCACTGTGATGATATACTATCAGAGAAAAGAGTCACTGTGATGATGTACTATCAGAGAAAAGAGTCACTGTGATGATGTACTATCAGAGAAAAGAGTCACTGTGATGATGTACTATCAGAGAAAAGAGTCACTGTGATGATGTACTATCAGAGAAAAGAGTCACTGTGATGATGTACTATCAGAGAAAAGAGTCACTGTGATGATGTACTATCAGAGAAAAGAGTCGCTGTGATGATGTACTATCAGAGAAAAGAGTCACTGTGATGATGTACTATCAGAGAAAAGAGTCGCTGTGATGATGTACTATCAGAGAAAAGAGTCACTGTGATGATGTACTATCAGAGAAAAGAGTCACCGTGATGATGTACTATCAGAGAAAAGAGTCACTGTGATGATGTACTATCAGAGAAAAGAGTCACTGTGATGATGTACTATCAGAGAAAAGAGTCACTGTGATGATGTACTATCAGAGAAAAGAGTCACTGTGATGATGTACTATCAGAGAAAAGAGTCACTGTGATGATGTACTATCAGAGAAAAGAGTCACTGTGATGATGTACTATCAGAGAAAAGAGTCACTGTGATGATGTACTATCAGAGAAAAGAGTCACTGTGATGATTTACTATCAGAGAAAAGAGTCACTGTGATGATGTACTATCAGAGAAAAGAGTCACTGTGATGATGTACTATCAGAGAAAAGAGTTACTGTGATGATGTACTATCAGAGAAAAGAGTCACTGTGATGATGTACTATCAGAGAAAAGAGTTACTGTGATGATGTACTATCAGAGAAAAGAGTCACTGTGATGATGTACTACCAGAGAAAAGAGTCACTGTGATGATGTACTACCAGAGAAAAGAGTCACTGTGATGATGTACTATCAGAGAAAAGAGTCACTGTGATGATGTACTATCAGAGAAAAGAGTCACTGTGATGATGTACTATCAGAGAAAAG
>CANNZV010001611.1:21225-162575 GCA_947561585.1 Caprella mutica | reverse complement strand
CATCGATGTACTGGTTCCGGACTCTGGGTGAACTTGATAGGCTTTGGTTCTATTGTTTCAACAACTGGAGGATCAGGTGGTTCAGTGAAAAGAAGAACCACAAGCGCTAGGACTCCAATACTTAAAACTGCTATGGTGAACAGGAGACAACCGGTGGTTCTTCTAACAAATATATCAGCCATATTGAGTAAAAGAACACTCTCTAATTCTATAAAATGTGAAACTGTAAACAGAATGTTATCCGTGAATCCATGAATCTCGTGATTATATCAAAGTTCTAAATTTCAATTTTAAGATTTCTCATACACAACTCGTTATGTTAAGTATGCATTTTGAAAGGTTTACTTCTAGAATGCTACAAGTTAGTCAAATTTACAATCATAGCGAGTCAATTTACGTGTTCTTTTTGTTCAAGTTTGTTAAGTCAACTTGACTCGCACAAATCAGAGCTAAATTCTAACTTCTAGTTAAAATGACTTTCTTTTATAGGTCCCAGGAATATCATAGGATTTGATTCACCGTACAGTAACTTACATCTAGTAAATACATTATTACCTACAACATATAAGCACAGGATATGAAAAAATCACATTTTGTGAAATAAAATAAAACTCGTGGAATGTTAATATTTCAGGATAGGTAAATAAGAAAATTCTGTAAGTCAAATTGGTTCATAAAATATGTTAACCATTGTACGAATAATCATCACTTAAATAATCACCACTTAAAGGCACCAGCTGATGGCGCCAAAGTCGTTGAATATCTATTTTTAAATGGACATAAACACCAGCTTGCTCTTCAGGTTAGGTATCTTGAGATGTAACTCTAGGTAGCTTAGATCCAATACTAGGTAGCCCTATGGCGTAGGATGCAATACTAGGTAGCTTAAGATGCAATACTAGGTAGCTTAAGATGCAATACTAGGTAGCTTAAGATGCAATACTAGGTAGTTTAAGATGCAATACTAGGTAGCTTAAGATGCAATACTAGGTAGTTTAAGATGCAATACTAGGTAGCTTAAGATGCAATACTAGGTAGTTTAAGATGCTTTAAGATATTCAAATAAAATTAATACTATACAATTATTTATCTAGATTATCTTTTAAAAATGAACTTATATTTTAATGATACCAATTTTTATTAAATTAGGTAGCTACCAAGCAATTACCTATAAAAATCATAGTTTTTTCTGGTAACATTTATATAAATGTACAATAGAATATAGTCATTACTGTAAATAATCATCGAACCATTATAATAATCTTGTATAAAAAAGTGAACAATTACAATTTTTCATAAATGAAATGTTCAAAATAAAATCACAATAATGTTCAAAATGAAATCTTGGACCATTCAACTGTACAATAAGCTCTGTGAATCTTATGTTTTATAAATAAAAACATTCACTTTGCCCTAAAGGCAAATAGAAAAAGTACATCAATCACAAGAACAGTAGCTGCACCACAACCACTCGACTCTAAAAATAGCATTCTACTGTCACATCATGACCACAGTACTTTATTATATATAGACGGAGTAGGTCACAGTGTGCACAATAGTAGTGACAATAGAGTGATTTGTGACAGTGACGTCATCAAGGCAATGCTCTTAAATAGAAAATTAGGGGTTCAGTAGATTGAATAGCTAAATAAAACCATTACTATTTTTATATATTGGTAATATATAAACAGTTTTTATAATTTAAAACTCTTCGATTGCTTTAAATTTGAGTTTAGAGTGTTGATGTGATGACGTCACGTACACTAAAAGTATCGATTGTCACTACTATATTCTGTGGTAACAGAGGAGACTTTAGAGATATTTGGCGTTCGTGACGTCATCAAGGCATTACTTTAAAATCAAATTAAAGCTTTTGGAGTGTGATAAATTATATAAACTGTTTAATTACTTTTATTCTATGAAAGATTTAAACTATTTAATTAGTTGAGCAAACTGCTAAACATCTGATTATATTTTTAGGGTGATGTTTTAATAACGTCACGAACACAAAACACTCAATTGTCATTACTGTAATGTTCCTACATTGTGGAACAGTCGCAACAGTAATCTGTGACGTCATAAAAGCGACACACAAAAAATGAATTTTAGGGGTTTTATATGTTTTAAAAAGTAATTAAATTTTGTATTTATTTCATATACTAACAATAACCAATTACTTTGCATAGCTTTACTCATTTTAATTATCTTCAAACTGATGTTAAATTGTAGCCCTGATGACGTCACGTACACCAAACACCTCTATTGTCACTACTTTGCTTATTTTCTCTGCTATGGATAGATTAAACGCTTTAGCTAGGTCATGAATTAATTTGAGCTTGAAAAAAATTTGATTTTCTATTCATATACAGGGTGAGATGGCATATTGATAAATACAAAAAAAAAAAATTAAAAAAAAAAAAAATTAAAAAAAAAAATTGAAAAAAAAAAAATTGAAAAAAAAAAATTAAAAAAAAATTCTTCAGTACTTAAATAAATGTAAGTATGCAATATGTGCTCTAATATATGAAATCTTTTAACAAGTCCTTTAATGATACTACCTCGAAATTAAATTGGGCATATATATATTAATATATTACCTTTTTAATAATCATCTATTGTAGTAAAACTTATTAATTTTCATATTAATGTTTTCAAATGCTGATAATATATCTTAAATAAATTTACTTTTCTCACAAATAGTATTTAGTAGAAATAATTCCAGACGCATATAATGCTAATATAATATATATATTTGTTCTTATTAGGTATGATTTCGTTTCATTGTATGTTTTATTCACGGCAATACCATGTGTAGAAAATTCTCAGATATTTTCATTTCTTATATGCTTAATAATAGATTCGTTTCATAATGTTAACGAAAAATTAAATTTCGCAAAATATAAAGATTTAACATAAGTTCTGAGTTATGGAACGATTCCACGTTTTCAATAATGGAAGAAAAAATATACCTTTTAGTTCAATTATTGGTTAATTATATGATCGAAAATGTGGGCCCGTCGAGTAAATAGTAACTTAACTTATATTGTGGCTAATTAATATAGGAAATAGAACTATATTTCTTTGCTTTCACATTATATATTGTATTCAAATCATATTAATCATCGAATTGATTTGATTTACTTCTCGGTGCCTCGAAGTACCAATATAGGTCCTCTCATGTTTTAAACTTTTTCAATCATTGCTGCATTTTTCCCAATATTTGTTAGACAATGGATGTATGTTATTGCTATTTAGTACATATATTTATTATTATTTAGTACAAATCTGTGTAATGTAAATGATGCATTAATTATCAGTTATATAATTACATTGATATGAACACATTGATTTGTACGATCGTTAATTATTGTATAAGAAATGTTCGAGAAATGCTAAATATGTCATTAACAATAAAAAAAGTATATATGAAAAAAAAAAATGAATGAAAATCATAAAGGTGAATTGATTGACGTACGGTGTGAAAAAATTAAAGAAATTCTAATCTAAGGCTATGAAAAAAGAAAATCTTAATAAACTCATTATAAAAGAAAAAGGAAGATATATGCACGATGTAGGAAGTCTATAGGTTATTTATGATGAAGATATATTCCATCTTCTAGAGAATTATATTTGCGTACTTGTATGATCAGTTTGCGGAGAATTTTCTTTTTCACAAGTTACGAAGAGCCACAAATTTGCGCATGGTGATATTTTCAAGAGAGTCAATGATTCAAATGAAAGATCGTTGAACAATTATCATGAAAGCTTTTCGATTGAATAAAGATTGAGTGATGGTAACTAGATTATG
This sequence comes from Caprella mutica, assembly GCA_947561585.1. Classification (NCBI taxonomy): domain Eukaryota; kingdom Metazoa; phylum Arthropoda; class Malacostraca; order Amphipoda; family Caprellidae; genus Caprella; species Caprella mutica. The sequence continues at coordinate 158,767 of CANNZV010001611.1, read as the reverse complement.
ATTATCAAGAACTTAATGGCACACAATTAAAATCACCGAGATAAACGTTATAGTGGTGTAATAAGATAATTATATTGTATACTAGTGTACTATCTCGTTAAAAATAACGGGTTTTCAATGGAAATTGAATTTGATTCAATGAATTTTTGGAAAATTTCCAGTTTTCGGAAAACTTAGAGTTCTCAGAAAATTTTGAGTTTTCGGAAAATTTTGAGTTTTTGGAAAAATTATTTTAGTTTTCGAAAATTATGAGTTTTCGGAAAATTATTTTAGTTTTCGAAAAATTTTAGTTTTCGAAAAATTTTAGTTTTATAAAAAAATTCTTGAGCGTGATGAATTTATATATATATATTTATATATAAAATATAAAAAAACAATGCTCTTTATTATAGAGAGAGAGGGGGGAGGGGGTAATTACTGAAAAGTAAGGGATGTATATGATTTTCACCTGATTGAAGAACTTCATATTTCACGTAGGAAATTTGAATTTAAAATACCCATGGTCTAATAAGGAAGTGAGATGAGAGTGAACATTTAATTAATTAATAATAATGTTGTAGATATGATAATTAGGTCGTTGATAATAAATTGAATATGATAATATAATTTCTGATTTAAGTCATCCGATTCAGATGAGTTTAAAAGAAATAATTTATATACAACAATAAATAATATTTACAAAAATATCAACTCTTTAATATCTGCGATTGGAAGTTGGGAAGAGAGGAAGGTTGGGGTGTGCGGAATGCAACGCTACTGAAACATGATTGGTTCTAGGTTACCGTGATTCGGTCTTCTGGTGTTTGTCTCGAATAAATAACACTATATATTAGTGATAGTTTTAAGAAATGTGTACTTTGGAATTTTATTAAGGCATTAAATATGACTGAAAGGTGGAATAGATGAAATCATCGTATGCTGAAAGATTAATATTAATATTAAAATTATATTAAATTTTGATGAATTTAAATACGGCTGATACTTCGATTAGAGTTAAAGCCATCTAAAACCCTATGATAAAACTTTTAATTTCAATTCCTACCTTTTTTCCCCAGCTCCATTTGTGTAAATACTTCTGTAGAAGCCAACAAGCTTGTCCTCCAAACTACCGGAGAACTCCAACTCCACACTGTAATTACCAACCGCTAGCTTTTCTTGAGGAATCAACACCCAGAACTGGTTAGGTTTGTACTCGAAGAATTCTTTAAGATCTACAACAGAATTTTTGTCTAAGGACTTTAAAACTGTTTTAGAAATGTTCAGGGACTTGACGTGCGTCACCAAGAAGTCCATTGGTGAGTTCACAGAAACCTGGATGGAGACTCTGCCGGTGAAGAAACCAGTTTCTAGGTTAGGGTGCAAATAGAGGTCATAGTGGATGGGGAGAGTTTCTTTGGGTATACGGTACTCATTCCATCTATTCACATCCCCTGGATATTTGTGTATTTCTTCGACTGCTTGTGTAGCAGAAATCACTGCTTCAAATATACATGTCAGTGAAAGGTAAATTACGAAACGTTCTACTTTCCTCATTTTTGATATCTGAAAAGTTAAATTAAAATTAATTAAACTACATGATTTGAAATATGCAACTATTAGCTATTATTTATTTTCTTTCTGTTTAGTTATATCGATATAGTTACTTTTATTATAGTTGAAATAATAGGAAAATAATATCAATTTATAACAAAATTCAGTTTAGAAATTTGATCAACTTAGGAATCTAGAGTAAAAAAACATGATGTGAATATAATTGAACATTTTGCCATGCTCCTATTATACAATTGAATTAATTGAAATAGGGATATTATCTGCATAGTTACAAACTATGCATAAAATAATATAATCCAGTAATGTATATACTCTAAACGGCTACTTTACCGATAACACCTATTTTGTATCGAAAACTTTTCCATTAATTACTGTTTTACCAACGACTTTTCTCGCCCTACAATAACTGTTTCATCGACAATAGTTCCACCGAAAAAGATATTTTCTTCACCAAATCTATCGACAATAGTTTCACTGACGGCAACCACTCTCCTACCAACCTACTACTTCCATATTATGCTGCGAAGTGACTTAATCTAAACCTCCCTTATTATCATATACCAAATGAACTGCATTGAACTTAATTCTAACGGCAAACTTAGACCTTTGCATAAAACCTGTTAGATCGAGTTAACAGTTAGTCATGGACTTTTGGGTAAAGGTGTTATTAAGTAACACATAAAGGACTGAAATCTCGTTCATATTTTTACCCTATTAATTCCTAGAATTTTACCAACATGCAGTTTCTGGCAATTATAGTTTTTCAGTTATTTTAAAGTTTGCACAAAATATCGTAATGATCCCGGTTCGTGACCGGAAAATTCGTGCACGGAATATTCGTCCACGAAATATTCGTCCATGGAAAATTCGTCCATGGAAAACTCGTCCTCCATCCCGGTCGAATACAAAATATGTGGTCAATTAATATGAACATGATAAAATAATGGTTAATTTGAGTTTTGAAAAATTGTTTGTCTATCAATTTAAAAAAAATTGAATAATTTTTAAAATTCAATTTGAGAATTTCAAAGGGCTTTATTTTATAAATTTTAAATCAGTTTTTCATATAATCTTAAATTCACCTCATAAATTTTGTATATTTCATTGCATAAATTTCAAATTTTATTCTTTTTTATAGTTACATCAATTAACGAATCATAAATTTGCATCTATTCGTATAATACGAATGTATTATATTTACCGAGTTGGTGAAAAGGAGAAAAAAAACTTTGAATTGATACATCTCTAAAAAACTACTAACGTCCTGATATTTGAAAATATACCATTGTGTTTCTCTACTTCTTTTATATAAATAGTGAAATATTCCAAAAAATAAATTCATCGATATTGATGCAATGGTAATTATAGTAAATGGTTTCAAAAGTGGTGACCGGAAAGAAGTCCACAGGAAAAATGCCCAGAGGAAAAATGCCCACAGGAAAAATACCCAGAGGAAAAATGACCACAGGAAAAATGTCCAGAGGAAAAAAGCCCACCTGAAAAATGCCCTCAGGAAAAATGCTCACAATTAAAAATGCCCACAGGGAAAAATACCAACAAGGAAAATTGCCCACAGGTATAAAAGCCCACAAAGAAAAAAGCCCACAACTACATGATATTTAAAATACAAAAAAAGAATATAAAGGTGTTTTAAATAAAGGCATACGTTTACCAAGGCACTAACATTCAATTCGTTTTCTGTCCTGCGCCATTTGTCTCATTTTGAAAGCCTTCATCGCTATAAGATTAATTGAATCTTGTTGAAATTAAATTTTATAGTGTATAAATATGAAAATCCTCTGGGATTATAATTTTACCCTGGTAAGATTTTGGTTTGTATTGGACCTGAAATTTAGTGAATTTGTAATACAATGAACCAAATGAAGATCTTACTGGTTTGAAAATTAACCAAAAATTCAGCATGTTAAGTATTATCACTGACAGTTGTATTATAACTTTAATTTAAATATATAACTGATATATTGTATCATTTCCTTTATTTCATTGCATTAAATAATGATATCAATTATGCCTACCTCATATCAGTAGAATTTTATTAATACACTACTTAGAATATATTCTGATTTATATTTAATATTAATGAAAATTATTGATTTGGTATGTCATTTCAATTTTAATAGTCAATAGGAATTAGAATGACCGGTAAACTTAGATATGATCCACGTTTTCATTAAGGGGACCGTCTCTCTCAAATCTGAGAAAATGTATTTTTTTTTATAAAAAAAGATGCCTTATAGTCTCCCAGTTAACGTGTTAAAATAGTAGAGCTAAAAACAATCTAGAAATGCTTCATAAATAGATGGACAATATTGTAGAATGTGCATGGATTATATCTGTCAAGTCTGTCTTCACTGGGAGGGTTTATTTGGATCTCACATTAAATGATTTGTTGACTAGATGCATCAGAAAGAGGACACAACACCCAAACAAGAGTCTCGACGCTAATATATAGAACTAGAATTATTTCAGTCAGACCATTTCCCCCCCCCTCCCCCAACAAATTCAGTAAAATGGCTCTCCTGAAAAGTACATTTTTTCGAGTTCAAAAGGCATCAACTCCTACATTTTTAGAGCTAGAGACATGGGGTGTGTTTCATTTTCTTCATAAATGAATTGCTCACAAACTTACACTCGTTTTTTCACATTTCTAAATGTGTGAGGAGGTATAATGAGATATATGAAAGAAAATCAATGCTGTGAAAAATAAATAGAAAAAACTCTTTTACTAATTTTCTGAGATGATATTGAAAACAGCTGTGTAACTTTGTAGACAACTAAATTCGAAACAAAATGAAACCAACATCATGTATGTAACTCGAAAATTGTACAAGTTGAGGCCTTTTGAAAGTACCCCCAATTTGAGGGTTTTTATGGGGTGGGGGTGAAGAGGGCAAAGACGAGAAAAAATCCTAAATAAAAAATACTCCATTTGAGTAGTTGCATTAACCCTGAAAATTTCAAATTTGTACATTAATTAATAAACTTAAATATATTTTAGAGAGACGGTCCCATTAAACTTACTTAGAAAGGTATTCTATAAAACAAATAATTTACACACAGAGAACCGACAGTATACTTGTTATAAAATAATAGTACTTTTTCGATTGTTCAGATTGTTTATGTACATTTTACTATTTATTAGCATCAAAAGAACAGAACTAACTCAAATATCGTGAGGAATTGAATAAAAATTAATCAATAAAAGATTTATTGAACAAAACAGATGGTTACAAGAGTGCTAGATAAATTGCTTAACAATTTGGTTTGATACTTTTGAAGGTAGAATTAAAATTAAAAAGCCAGTGCAACTTATCTTATAACATTTAGTAATAGAAATACAGTACTTGGACACATTCTAGGAATTATGCCTAGGATTATGCTCTTCAACTTCTAGGCCTTAGATTTTTCAGTTAGGTAGACTTCATTTATTATCACTTCTTCATTTTCCTCTTCCATCCGTGACTGCAGCAAGTGGTGTTTTCGTCCCTTTTCTTCAGATTCCTTGGTGAATGACTGCATTCACAGAATAGCTTTTCTGCATCGATTAGCTTTGTGACAGACGGTTGTTGGTGACTTTTTTCATGGAGCTATTCTCCTTTCTGACTGTTTCTTTCAGTCCTTTTTTTAAATTTATTTTTGAATTCGGCGATATAGTCGAAAAGGCTGAAATTTGACGTTAAACTCCTACTAAAATTAATTAAAATCAATTATATTTTAGATTATTTTAAACGGGAAGGGTTGGTATTTATTAGATATAATTTCACCTACTATTCTGAACCCATTTGGCTCCATAATACTGAAGCAAAGTTAGTAATTCATATTAGTATTATTAATTAGTGTGGGCTTTTTTCTTTGTGGGCTTTTATACCTGTGGACAATTTTCCTTGTGAGTATTTTTCCCTTTGGCCATTTTTCTTTTTCCTGTGGGCTTCTTTCCGGGAACCGTCAAAAGTATGCTTGAGCACAAGCAAAAGATTACGAAGATTTTTTTGTTACAGAAAAACTTAACACAATGATCTTTTATAACATATCATTAGCAACCCATTATATTTATTCTTAATTCCTTCATTACTATCTACTGACACCCTTCACGTGTCCACCATCTCTTGCCGAACATGATTCAATCCTTGTTCTCATTGTTGTCGCAATTCTTTATTACTAATACAGGTTTTCTTTAAAAGTAAATTCAATTCACTCGTGATGCTCTCCTTCAAATCGTCTGAGTTTGCCGGTGAAGTTGAGCCCACTTTTTTTTCAATTGTCCCTGTAAGAAAAAACCTCACGGTGTCATGTCTAGTGATCATGGTGGTTACTTGAATGGATAAGTGCAATAATGCGATTGTTGAACACATCAGATAGCAACTGTCGCACCCCGATCGTTATGGCAGCAATGATAACAAGGATTGAATTATGTTCAGCAAGAAATGGAGGACACGTAGAGGGGGTCGGTATAGATACTGGGGAAGGAATTCAGACAAAATATTTATTTTATGATTGGTTGTTAGTTATATGTTATAAATAAATAGAGCCCGAAACAATGACATAAAGTCCTAGAAGGCCTTAAAAGCCATAAAGTGCCATAAAGTCCTAAAATGCGATAAAAATTCTATTTATATTTTGAAGTAAATTTATAATTCGGTAAAGTTGGCGGGTTAGATTGGCAAATTCATAGAACGTTATAATTAAACAAAACACTGTCTAAATTATTATTTAAATAAACAATCGCTGTGAAAAATTAGCATAGTCTTCATTGTATCTAGTTTTCTGTAAATTGTCACAGCAATTATTTTTAGCATAGACTCTGCCAGAAGCGAAATGCTAAAATAGCAAATAATAAAAATACAACACCATTCGATAAGATATATAATGATATATCATTTTGAACCTAGTGATATCTACACTAAAATAGCTGTCACGATAACAAAAATCTTCTTTTCTATTACGAGGTTTTCCTTTACAGTTTCAAAATATCTTGGTCTAATACAAGGGTTGTCTTGAACGACATTGGTCTAATTCGAGTGTTTACAAATTATAAATTTAATTGGAATTAGTTTCCTTCCATGAATTTCATTTTTACTTTGTTTTACTATATGATAAATTTGAATAAATACTCTATGAACTACATTCATTAAATTGAATTGATAATTTATTTATTTTACACCAATTTTACCTAAATGGCCAAAATAGTCGATTTACATTCCGACTCCGTAAACATCAAATTATTAGTTCTAAAAGTGCATGGATAAGTCCTAAAATGCCTTTTTGAATGTCCTAAAAGACCTATTTTAAAATCCTAAACTGTTTTTTTTATAAAAATGCTCTAGTTATAAAGGATTATTGTTTTTTTTTCTGTAATATAAAATATATTCGTATTTCTTGTCTGTGCGCAAGCATAATTTTGAATGTACATTTTTTTCACTATTTATGTAAAACAAGTAGCAAAAATATCAAGATGTCAGTATTTTTTCAGATATATCAAATCAATGTTAAGTTTCGTATATCCATAATAAAATACTTTTCATAATTAAATGGATAATAGTGTATATAATAATAAGAAATGAGGATGTTTTTATTTAAAATTAATCTTAAGGACAAAATATTAGTATTGCAATGAAGTCAAAGGACCATCAAAAATCTTAGCAACTCGTTCTATAAATTCAAAAGCGTTGAAATTTACTCTGTAACAGTATACTAGTGAGTGAAAATAATCGGAGAAGTCTACGTACAGCAACTAAATTATCAAATATTCATAATACTAACGATTATAAAAATCAAAACTGTCATCACTTCAACCATGTAATTAATCATGTTTGTCAATCAGTTCTTATAGTTAGTAATGGATATTGAAACTTATGAAACAACGAAATTACATGAATAATAAATTACAATAATTATTATGGTTAATAAATAAATACCGACAAACATCGTAACTAATAAGTATTCTTGATAAGCCAATTGTACAGAATGTCTGAGTTCCTGTTTAACCAGTCGATATTCTTCCGGAGTGCTTCCAAGCCCTGATCTCTGGCACGCTTTCCAGCACCAGCTTCAGGTTGAGAAGCGAAGAACGCCTCGACCTGGTGAATTGTAATCATTTAGGGAGTTCTTCAATGTAAATATGCGATATAAGAAGCATTTAGCAGTAAAAACTCACATCTTGTAGCTGGTAAGGAGTTGTGAACTCAGAAATAACAACCTTAACCATGGTACCCAAAGAACGACTGTTTAGAGTAAATCGAGTGACCAGGTATTTCCAATTTGATCTGTGGAGATTGAGATATGTTGTGGTATTGAAACAATAAGTTACAGTATTATTAACCAAAATAATTTACCAAAAGTCATGAACTATCTCCTAAGTGTGATGCAAAGTATTCACTCACTTGACGAAATTCCAAACTGTGTTTAGAGAAGAGGGATTTCTCGAAGCATAAATTAATCCTTTGATATAATCCTGTTTTCTTACAATACTGCTGTTACGTGATTCGTCAAGAAATCTGTTGTGAAAGGTATCATGAATTGGAGAAACGTATATTAGTAAGATAGAAATATAGGTAATTAAAACTATTAGGTAACTAACATAGTTGGTAACCAATGTTTGGTATCTGGTTGAAGAGGGTTTAATTAAAGTTTTAAACCAAAGTCGTGTGTGTTCAGAGAAGCAGGTGTAAAATCTTGAGCGTAAGATGTTTTCAGAGAAGAAATGTAGTGATAAGAGACACACATGTATATTGGCGAAAGAACGAGCTATCATGTTTCTAGAAGACACTGAGATTGTGGTTAATTTTTAGAATATCTATAAAAATGTTTATATAAGATCTTCAGTTAGGGATAGGTAGTGTGAAGGTCATAAACGAATACATAAAGATTTAATTATTTTTAAAGTTACAACATACTGACCTGTGTACAATCCATCGGGTAGTGGGACTTGTTAACCCAAGTAACATTCTTGTTTTCTCTTGAGCGTTAATTTCTTCACTGTATCTCGTCAATAATGTCTGCCATTGTGCATAGTCTGAGGGAAAAATTTAGTATTTAGAAACCTAACTAAAGAAGTGGATTACATGTTTCATGCTTAATGTTACATACCAGATGTTTTCATCCCATACTGATACACAAGACTCCTCAAGTTGGGACCCGCTTTGGCATTGGGATCAGCAATCCACTCTTCAAGTCTTCTCTTTGCACCAGAAATACACGATCTACTACCAGCTTGGCAAGCCATCGAGAGGATAAGAGGACGCAGTCGTCTGGGTACGATGATTTATTGATTAGCAACAAAATATGGAAAGTTTATTAATTGAAATAGCAGTCGGTGATGAAATTTTCTCAGGCTGTTTTGAACAATATTAAAATTTTCTTCTAGAGAAATTTTAAAAATGGATAGAAAGTTATGCTTTCGTACAGGATTAGCTACATATTTGGAGAAAATAATTTGGATCTCAAGAAAATAATTTGGACACATGCTATTTATAAAAAAAGAATCAAACAAGTTAAAACATGGAATAGAATCACTACATTAATTCTTTTATATATTGCACATTGCTTCACTGACCTATCAAGGTGGCTGCCGGTATCAGTCCAGCCCACTCTATTGGCATGTTCCTCGACCAGTGACAAGACATACTTCTGCGAGAAAAAGTAACGTAATATATTAATCATTTTCTTCCTAATTTCCTTCATGTGAAGAACAATTTTTCGTTATAGATATTTGCAATTAAACATTAGTTTTTTTTTCTGCTAAGGGTTCATTAATGCCCAGGGTTAAACAATTTACTATATGTCATAATTCAACGGTAAACTGGGAGTTCTTCTTTGAATATCATAGAAGTTGTTAAATATTATCAATTCACGAAAACAATTTCTTAAAGCACTAGCAAATAACTAATAAATACTTTAAATTTTTTTTGGATAATAAACATATAGAGATTCCCGTACTTGGAAATGGGGGTATGCTTTAGTTGTGGGAAGAATGCGAAGCATAGTTGTCAGGTGGGATGACACAGTTTTCCATGGGATGTAGTGAGTCTCCTTGTGTAGGTAAGAAGCAAGTCTGAATGGAACCGTGAAGGAGAGTTTATCAGCTGCAGCTAAACTGAAAGCATCATCGAGAAGACTGGAACGGTCTGCTGGGTTCAACGTCTATTGCAAGAATAAAAAATAGGATCTGGAAAAGCTATATTTACTGTTGGAACTTCGAGAGTTACAGTGATATTTCAATATTCACCTCATGGTTTTCATTCATCAGTTTGATGATTTGGTCCCACATTTCAGAGTCATAATTGACGCGATAATAGCCAAATTGTCCAATATTAAATTTAGCCCAAGAATAGCCATCAGGAAGCGTTATCTCAACTGAAATGAATTCAATAATGTTAATATGGTATGGAAAGTAATATTTCAATTAATTCCTATTTTTCGTATGGTAAAATCTGTAGTTGAAGAATTATCAGTCCACAATTTTACACCACTTACTTGATTCATCATCTCTGAAAAACCATTTTTGCTCTCTTCCACTCACATCAGTCATGAAAGTGATTGGTACATCCCATTTGTATCCATAGGGTGAATCATCAGGACTAATTGCTGTAGGATCGGCAAGAAAACGTTCTTGAGTGAGTCGCACCATGTTCTAAAAAAATGGGATTTAAGATTATTAATATATCCCATTTTTATCAAACTATTTTGAATTTTATTTATGTAAGACTACTATCACTCACTGGACCAAGTTTCTTGACATTAATGACCGGAAATCCCATTTGTTTCGTCCAGGTGTCCATGATGCTTCCTATTGGGAGATTCTCGGTAGAAGTTTTTTCGAAATGTTTCCACAAATCACTTGTGACGGCATTGTCGAACTCATATTCTCTCAAGAAATTTCGGACTCCCAGTCTGAAAGGCTCTTCACCCATGAAATTATCTAACATTCTCAGAACTGAGGCTCCCTGAAATTACGTTTTAAGTTACATTTGCGAAATCAATTTAATTTTAGGTTAATTTAAGGCCAACTTACCTTGCCGTAAGAGATTTTATCGAACATTTCTGATATTTGGTCCGGATGGGCTACTGGTTGTACAATAGGATGAGAAGATAATTTTGCGTCAAGCTCAAGCACTGGTTGCAGATCAACAATTATGAATTGGTCCATCTATATCATTGAGGTGGAACGTAAGGCTTATTAGATCCAGATGTTTCTCAGGATTACCAGCTATAAAGGGACCGTACTTGGAAAAATCTCATAATTTTTTTCATTTTTTTTTCTATTTCGTAAATTGCTACCTAGTACCCTTCTAGTTGTTTGAGTGAATTAACAGAGCTCTAGAGTCACTATAACCCACTGGAGAGAGAGAGGGACGGGGGCAAGGCGAGGATTGGGGTGGCGCTATACGCCTAACACACTCCCTATCGTCCACTGATAATTCGAAATAATTAATTATCTAGCCATATCTGGTATAGTTCGTGTTCCTTAGACCAGACACAAAACCTTTGGATACAATACGAATCAGTTGCCCTTCATATCTTACACAGGAGAGATGCTACGTGTCAAAGTGTAGCTATGATACACAGAACTTTGCTTTTTCTGGCACTTCTGAAAATTACAAATTTTGGTATTCAAAAGCCTAAGGCTTTTACAATTTTGAAGATACGGCATATGGGTTTTTAGCATTCGATTCTCCAATAAATTTTCTACAACGTTGAAACCTTGTTTTTTGATTTTCGAATTATCTCTCGAAATATTTTTTTGTACGAAAAAATTACATTTCGAAAACCAATTCAAATAAAAAAACAAGGGCTCAGCGTTGTAGAGGATTTCTTGGATAATTGAATGCAAATAACCCCATTGCCGAAGCTTCAAAATTGTGAGAGCCTTGAGGTACCTACGTTTCGGATACAGCGATTGTTGCGATCATCGTTGAGCGATGATTGCCCAGCAGTAAGATTACATTGAAATAGTGCTCAGCGACAATCTCTCGTAGCAAAACAGCCCCATAGGAATAGCATTGAAGTAGTGCTCAGCGATAAACGTTAGACAACGATTACTGAGCGATGATCGTAACAATTGTTGCATGCAAAACGTATCTTTAGGCTTTATTGGAAATGGTTCGAAATTCGGTCAAAATTCGAATAACTCGTTTTCTATAAGTCTAATCGAAAAAAGAAATAAATAAAAACGATAGAGAATTCAATTTTATATTAGGGTACTTGGTTTCAGAACCGTAGCTTCATTAAAAAAATATTTTCAAAAACCAAGTACGGTTCCTTCAAAAATCATTATGTCGATTCATTTACTGACCACATCCCAGTCTTTCTCATACTGTGCTACACCTTTGTATTCGATGTAACTTGCAAATCCTTCGTTCAGCCACAAATCGTCCCACCACTTAAGAGTCACTATAAGTGATATACGCGTTCATTTAATGTTAATCTTGAGCTATTTTCAATCAGATAATTATTTAAATATTTCTCTTATGTATACAAAACTTACCAGAATACTCTCAAAATAGTTGGTGAGTTGTATTCAAACTTTACCTAGATTTCCAAACCACATATGTGCCAGTTCGTGACTGACAATAATAGCCACTCCTTGTTTGTTCTTGGAAGAAGAACCTTCATCGTCAAAGAGGAGAAGAGATTCCCTGTAGGTGATGAGACCCCAGTGCTCCATTGCCCCGCCCAAGTCAGGGATTGCGATCATGTCTGTAGAAAATTGGTAATTCTAGTGATTTATATTTACTGATTGGATTCGCTGTAGTAGTATTCATTTCATATCCGTTAAGCTCTTCTAGTATTATCAAAATATAGTTCACACTTAAATGATTATGATAAGTAGAAACATATTTTCTTCCACAATTCTAACACTTACATAACTTCGTTATATCATACGAAATTTGCTTTCATTCATGATCTCAAAATTACTTTTTCATCACCATTCTTTAGTATATTTTCTGAAGTGATGGAATATAGTTCGAAACATATTTTCAGGAAGTGTTGATAGAAACTCAACGAGAATTTTTTTGACTATAAATACGAGAAAAAAAGAACAGACAGGGGGAACCTGAATTCTGTAACGATCCAAAACAAAAAAAAAGTACCTTGTTTAGGGAGTGGGTATTTCATTTCGAAGTAATTCTCGAAGTAGTTCGATATGTTCACTCCAATGTCCATTGAGTACTTTGCTCTGTGAATCTATGAATGTATCATTAGATATTTATTTGGGTATTAGGAATTTTCTAAGTGAGAAAATTCGCCGCAGGAGTGTTCGGTGAAAAAAACTCAAGTGTCAGGTGAATCTATTAGCAAATATCCTAATTGGTAACAGATGTGGGCTCTCCGTACAAATATTCGCCAACCAAATTCGCTCTGACCGACAAATGGGTTTTGATTTTTATAAGTTTAGATTTGGACCGACGTCAGAAAAGATTCGGGACGCCTTTATTTTAATCCGAAACTCCGTATTCCGGGAAAATCTCGAAAGAACGAAGGCGACCAAACTTGTGAAGTTGTGGTGATGCTCGCACTATTTCTGATATTTTCCAATCTATCTAGTTTTTTTCTCGTGCAGTTAGATTTAAATTAAATCAAGCTCCTAGCTTTTAATATAGCTTTTCATAAAATATTTAGCATTTTTTTTATCAAACATTTGGAAATTAAGATAATATACTAAATTAACTGTTGTTGTACGTTATAAACTGAAACTGAACTTGTGCAATTTACGTTCTGAACATGTACATTACATGTACTGACGCAACCGTTCAAGTAATAATTTTTTTGATAAATAATGTAGATATCATATCAGAAAACATAAAATTTAGAATTAGAAAGATTAAAATTGATAAAAAAGTGTTCGGGAGATATTGGAATTAATGTTCGGAGGTTTGCAGGCAAATGTTTAGGAATTAATGTTTGAAGCGGAATTTTCAAAATCGGGTTCGCTATTTGGGAGTTCGGAATCAAAAACTAACAAAAATTCGGTTTTTGATTTGGTATAAAAAAAAAGTCCGCGTGCCAAATCCAGCTTATAGTAACAGGAGTAGCAAAAAGGACCCTAGAAATGATTGTGGTGATGACTTAATTTGCCTGGAATATCTTAAGTAGCGAGTTAAAAATTGTTTTGCAGGCAAATTTTCTTAGAGTGAACTTTCCTGCGGCTAATTTTCTTTCGGCAAAATTTCCGGACACGATTGATTATTTATATAGAAAATAAATTTAAAGATTCTCACGCTTATGAATGATTGTATATCTAGTCACATATCGCTTAATTAAAGTGAATGGTGGATATCACAATATGCCATCTCAAAAGTATATCAATTTCATATTGTAGTCGGTAACACATATCAGCATACCTGCTCTTTGGTAGCATACACCCTGAACAGCTTGTTGTCCTGGGTTCTCGTCTCCAGGTAATCAAAATCACACACGATGAAGCAAGCCAAGTAAGTGACCATGGGAACAGACTTCTCAAACACCACCTCCGTCAGACCTCCACTGGGGGAGTTACTTACTTCATTCTGCAAAGTAGAGGAGAAAAAGGAAATAATTGTGGGCTGAAAATCTTCACATAAAAAAAACTGCCTAAACGGGCATCTGTAACACTAGGAAATAGCTGGGTTATTCGTAAGACTCCTTTTTCAAACCATTTATATGCTAGTGGAAATCCATCGTATTCGAATAGTCATAATATAGTTTAAAATCGTATTGTTATATTAAATCTCACCTCCACAGGCATGTTAGAGAGAGCGATGTAGTCCTGTGACGGTCTAACGAGAGTCACCGTAAATGTACTTTTCAATGAAGGTTCATCGAAACAAGGGAAAGCTGCCCTGGCATCTGTAGGCTGGAACATGGAGGTGGCGATCGATCTGAGAAAATTAAAGTTATATTAGAGAAATCTCGAACTCATTTGTCATATTTGAAATTCATTAGAAATATAAGTGATTTCATATTCAAAGAGCATTTTGTTACTGAGATTTTAATAATTACACCTTTGAGTGACCAGATTAAACTGACATCTCGAATGATGATTTATATATAAATAAAAATTAGATTTACAAAATTCCAACTCTTTTATATTCGTCATTGTATCTTCCGGAGAGTGGGCGGGTTGGGGTGTGCGGAATGCAATGCTACTTAAGGTGACCGTACTTGTTAAAATATCATCATTTTTTTAATTTCGTAAATAGCTACTTAGTACCCTTCCAGATGTTTGAGTGAAATATCAGAGCCCTAGAGTCACTATAACCCACTGGCGAGAGAGAGAAAGGGAGGGTGGCGAGGCGAGATTGGGGCGGTCCTCTACGCTTAACACACTCCATATCAGCCACTGATAATTTGTAATATTAATTATGTCGCCATATCTGGTATAGTTCGTGCTACTGAGACCAGACACAAAAACAATTGGCTACAAAACGCATCAGTTGCACTCCATATCTCACATGGGGAAGATGCTGCGTGTCAGAGCGTAGCTATGATACACGACAACTTTGAATGCGTTTTTCTGGCACTTCTGAAAAAAGGACAATTTTTTTATTCAGAAGCTTAAGGCTTTTACAATTTTGAAGCTACGGCATTGTGGGTTTCTTGCATTCGATTTTCCAAAAAAAATCTCTACAGCAGTATTTTTGATTTTCGAATATCTTTTCGAAATATTGGATTTTGTGGAGATTCGAATGCAAAAAACCGCAATTCCGTAACTTCAAAATTGTAGAAACCTTAGGTTTTTTTGGAAACGGTTCGAAATTTGAATAACTTATTTCCTATGGGTCTAATCGAAAAAAGCAGCACCGTAGCTTCATTATTAAAAATATTTTCATAAAACAAAGTACGGTCCCCTTAATCATGATTGGCTCTGAGTGGCACTGTATTTCAGTATTTTGGTGTACTATGATGTACACCAAACAGAAGCATTCAAATACACTATTAGTGATAGTTGAAAATGTATATGCTTTGGAATCTGTATCTATATATTAAATATCCATAAAAAGTGAAATAGACAAAACCACTTCATGCCAAAAGGATCATAGAAAGAGAATAACATTTGGATTTACTTTACCAAGAATAGCTTTGTAAAACCACAATTGTATTTAGGAGTTTATTATAAAACTAGGATATCGATTATAATTTTGTAGTATAACCTATATGCATGAAGTAAGTTTTATAATACATGCATTTCTACATGCATATTTACATGCATATCTACATGCATATACGTCTTCCTAAGTACGGTCTAGAAGTAAAGGTAAAGCTCGAACAACGGACAGTACATGTACCGGAAAAGTGTCCGCTTTGCCGATCAATGGGGGCTATTGCGGACTCAGCTTTTACTTCAGTTGGGGATTTGATCTATGCAAGTTTTTTTAACAGCTTTTCAAAGAAACGTTAATGAAGGTAAACAATCTCAGAATATTGTTAAATGAAAAATTTAAAGGAAATCTTATAATATTTACATTATTTATATATATAAATGTACAAAATAATATGGTAGGTATAACTGTAATATATTTTTTTTGTTAGGGTAAGTACTAAGTTCAACATTTTCAAGAAATAATGATAATCAAAAGTTAACTTTTATTATTATATATTTTTTCTTACAGAGATAGAAAATATGGACCGTCTGATAACTACTAGAATAACTAAATATCAAAAAGTACCTCAGAAAAAAGTTGACAAACTGGATTATATTCAGTGAAAGTTAATCAGTTTGAAGGTAAAGGTGAGAGATGATTATGAGAACAACAAATAGGTAAAGCAAATACCTTTTTATCCTGATTAGATCATTTTCCTAATTATATTATCTTCCTATAATAATACTCTTAATCATGTCATATTCCTAATCACATCATGTATTTTGTCGTATCATATCCTCCTAATCATATTCTTCCATTGATATTTCGGTGATGTTTTCTTATCCTTTATTAATTTCTTACAATAACAATCAAAACAACCAAACAGGATAACTTTATCAGTGTCTTCAAGGAGTATTTTCCTGCTATGCCAAAAGTCGGTCAGTACACACTCCTAAAAACTTGCTTGACTTCTTAGAACGCATTTGACCATGGAAAATATGCCTAGTATACCACCAATTAAAATTACGGTACGCGAAAACAGTAAAACTCCTGAGATATAAAGTTCTGAGTTATGAAACAATCGAGTAATGGAAAACCTAAATTATGAAATTCACTTGAGTTATGAAGTAGTTTTCTATGTTCAAATTATAGAAAATGATATACGTCAAGAATTGCGTCATTGTTATCCCTCAATGACCATAGTTTTCTTTGAATTTAATCATGGAAAACTATCTAGTGCACCCGAGATATGAAGTGAATCTAAGTTAAGAAGGAACCAATACTTCATAACTCAGCACTGTAGTAAGTTATAATAGGTAATGATTTCTATAATGAATTGATTTAGAAAATTCATTATTAAGTTCGTAAATTTTCCAGTCTATATAGAGAATACACAAAATCATAAATAAAATACAACTGAATGAAGTAGCTTGCAGATATTATTTTGCCTATCCAGCTGTTATAAATTGAAGAATTCAGAAGACCTACTAACCTCTTTTCTCCAGCTCCATTTGTGTAAGTACTTTTGTAGAAACCTTTAAGCTTGTCCTCCATACTACCGGAGAACTCCAACTCCATACTGTAATTACCAACCGCCAGCTTTTTTTGAGGAATCAACACCCAGAACTGGTTAGGTTTGTACTCGAAGAATTCATTAAGATCCACCATAGAATTTTTGTCTAAAGATTTTAGGGCTGTTTTGGATATTTTGAGGTACTTGCAATGCGTCACCAAGAAGTCCATTGGTGAGTTGACCGAAACCTGGATGGAGACTCTGCCGTTGAAGCGGCCAGTTTCCAAATCTGGGTGAAGGTAGAGGTCATAGTGGATGGGGAGAGTTTCTGTCGGAATTCGGTACTCTCTTTCCCATCGATGCACTGGTTCAGGACTCTGGGTGAACTTGATGGGCTTTGGTTCTATTGTTTCAACAACTGGAGGATCAGGTGGTTCAGTGAAAAGAAGAACCACAAGCGCTAGGACTCCAATACTTAAAACTGCTATGGTGAACAGGAGACAACCGGTGGTTCTTCTAACAAATATATCAGCCATGCTGAGTAAAATAACACTCTCTAATTCTATAAAATGTGCTTCTGTTTAAAAAAATTTTTATTCATAAATTTTGAATTTCTTGATTAGATGAGATTTTTAAACTTTCATTCTCCAGCTTGATATTCAGGTTAGGTGGCTTTTCATTGAACTTTATGTAGCTTAACATACAATACTAGGTAGCTTTTAAGATATTCACAAAACATTGTCAGATAACATTTATTTATAGTTAGTATTTTATACACGATGATCTTGATCGATAAATTTTTTCATCTTATGGTCAGATTTTGGTATTATTTAATTATAGTTATAGGAACTATAGTAAGTCGAATTTAAATTATTTATCCAAATTATATTTCAAAAATTAACTTTTGTTTTCTTTTAATTAATCTTTTTTCGATTTAATGATTACAAAATTTTATTAAATTTGGTAGCTACCGAATGCCTATGAAATAAAAAAATAATAGTTGTTTTTCTTTTCGAATTTATTTATATTAGATTCTTAATAATAAATAGCAATTGTACCATTAGAATATTTCTGTAACAAAAAAAAAGAACATTCACAATATTTCATAAATAACATTCGCAATAATGTTCAAAAGAAAAACTTTCTTTTGGATCATTTAAACTTTAAAAAAAACGATCCTTAGCTGTTCAATAGATTCTGTGAATCTAATTCTTATGTTTTATAAATTAAAACATTCATTTTGCTCCAAAGGCAAATAGAAAAAGTGGGTCAACAACGAGAGCGTTGCTACAGCTTGCAATACACAACCACACGAATCAAAAGATAACATCCTACTGTCAGTTTAACATGACCACGGTACTTTATTATATATTGACGGAGTACTATAGTTCAACCATTTAATTAATCATATTTGCCAAGCAATTCTTATGGTTATTGGATATTGCGACTAATGAAACAACGAAATTACATATATTGTAATACCTATGTTCATTATGATTAATAAACAAATAAATAAATAAAAGCCGAAAGACTTGTTAACTAATAAGTATTCTTGATAAGCCAATTGTACAGAATGTCTGAGTTCCTGTTTAGCCAGTCAATATTCTTCCGGAGTGCTTCCAAGCCCTGATCTCTGGCTCGCTTCCCAGCACCAGCTTCAGGTTGAGAAGCGAAGAACGCCTCGACCTGGTGAATTGTAATCATTTAGGGAGTTCTTCAATTTAAATAAGCGATATAAGAAGCATTTAGCAGTAAAAACTCACATCTTGTAGCTGGTAAGGAGTAGTAAACTCAGAAATAACAACCTTTACCAAGCTACCCAAAGCGCGACTGCTAATTGTGAATCGCGTCACAAGATAATCCCACTCGGATCTGTGAAAGTGATCAATATTAAGATTTAATGAAGAATCAAAACAACAATATAACTATTAACCAAATTAAAACAATTAGAAGCTTGAGTGTGGCTCAAAGCTTTCACTCACTTGATGAAATCCCAAACTGTGCCAAGAGAAGAAGGATTCCTTGAAGCGTAAGCTAATCCTCTGATATAATCTTGCTTCCTCACAATACTGCTGTTACGAGACTCGTCCAGGAATCTGTTGTGAAGTAAATCAAACATTTTAATCATGTACATTAGAAATTAAAATTATTAAAGCTGTAAATTAAATATATTCAATGAAGTAACATATAACATTTTAAAAAGAACGCATCGATGTTACGATTCCAGGACAGTTACTTCTGTGCAAAAAGGGAAAAATGCTCAGTAAAGTATTCAACTTTGGGGCACTACACTCCCAACCGGAACACTAACCTGCCCTTATATCATTATTTTCATGTTTCTTTTAATTTTACAGGGGTAATTTTTCACAAGGTTTTTTGTTCTGTCCCCTGAAATTACATCTCACTGACCTGTGTACAAACCAGTGGGTAGTGGGAGTTGTTAACCCAATTATCATTTTCGATTTTTCTTGAGCGTTAATTTCTTCACTGTACCTCGTCAACAATGTCTGCCATTGTGCATAGTCTGAGAGCAAATGTAAGTGGTTAGAAACCTAATTAAAAAGTGGATTATATGTTTTTGCCTAATGTTACATACCAGCTGTTTTCATCCCATACTGATACACAAGACTCCTCAAGTTGGGACCCGCTTTGGCATTTGGATCAGCAATCCACTCTTCAAGTCTTCTCTTTGCACCAGAAATACACGATCTACTACCAGCTTGGCAAGCCATCGAGAGGATAAGAGGACGCAGTCGTCTGGGTACGATCATTTATTGATTAGCAAAAAAACAAAACATGGAAAGTATCTTACATAATCGTAGTAACCTAGCCGCTGGCACGGATGAACCAGTCCTCAAGGTAAAATAATAATAACTTTAATTGTAAAGCGATTTGAATGCTGTCTTTTCATAGCTTTTACTTTTACTTATAATTAATACAATTAAACCAAAAACGAATGTGATAAATGGTAAGATAATCATATTTTGAGCATTCATTCAAATATATTAGAGCAGAGATCTCTCCAGACATTAAAAGCATGAGTGAATTTGAGACATAAGGGTGAATTTTTCACTATAATCAGTTAATTGTAACCCTTAACGGCTTAGTGAGATGCGTGTTAACAATTGCGCGCACCAAGCTTTGTACTGTGAAAGTACATGGCTAAAAGTAATATCTAAGAAATATTTGTTCCTTATCATTGCTTGTTACTTTTATTTTAAATGGAAAATTATTCTTTACCATTTTAAATATGAATGTTTAAAAAAATTGAAAAGTCTATTCGTTAAGGTTATATATGAGAATTAGTAAGAGCTGGTCCTAGCAAACCAGTGGCTAGGTTAGTGAACAAAAATTTGAGTGCTAAGTTAGTAGTAGTGTAAATTAAAACATCAGCTGCTGTTGAAATTTTCTCGTAAAAGTTGTTCAATAATTTATAATCTTTCTAAAACACACAAACAAAGAATTTAAATGGAAAGCTTTAAAAACTAGAATTATAACTCTGTGTTAAGTTTTTTTTATTTCTTAGAAATTCGAATTGGATATTGATAATCATAATTTGAATTAAACTGGTTCAAACCTATTATAAAACAACTCTTTTAGTTCATCTATAGGTAGGGTCGGACGGAGTATCACTGCGCATACCCTTTTTATGGGGTATTACTCCTCACCTCTTATAATTTTAAAACCACTTGTTT
The DNA here is from genome assembly GCA_947561585.1 of Caprella mutica. Classification (NCBI taxonomy): domain Eukaryota; kingdom Metazoa; phylum Arthropoda; class Malacostraca; order Amphipoda; family Caprellidae; genus Caprella; species Caprella mutica. The sequence continues at coordinate 137,927 of CANNZV010001611.1, read as the reverse complement.
CTGCCTATATCTGATTGAACCATCATTTTAAATATCCTCTTTTCTCCCATAAACATCATGACGCACCATTATCCTATGAATATTTCTAGAACTAAGTCGCGATGTATGTGGAGCTCTCAAAACGATCTGAAAAAAGTTTGCGCTGGTGATATTTAATTCCTGCAAACTCTCCAATAACTCAAGAACCGAGATTTACATATTCATATTGTTTTAACATGTTAACACAAACATTAACAGTTACATTATGTCAAATTTTCAACTTCTCAGTTTTAACGGTTTTCTCGCCACAACCATGCTCAGTGATACCCCAGATAATTTTGAGGTAGAGGGGTATCACTGCGCATCATTAATAACCATATTTGTATGTAAATAAATATAAAAATTATGAGATTTTAGCTCTTAATAAAGGCATAAATATTGAATGAGGTGTTATTCAATTATAATATTGATTAACAATAAACTTACGATCGTAGTAACTATGCTACTTGATGTGGGGGTATCAAGATAGGGAGAGGGGATATTTAGTTGGGGGTAAGAAGTTATTGAATTAAGATATTGATTAACAATAAACCTACGAACGAATTATATTAATTGATATAAGTAGTTAACTATAGTTACGTAAAATCAAGTGGTGAGTCAGTGGCCAAAATAATATCGCGTCTTGCCGGACGCTAAAATCCAAATTTTTGGGTCACGTGACTGGCAATCTAGCGTCAGTTTAATGGAGAAATGATATTACTGAAACAAAATTGAATGGAGAAATGATATAACTGAAACAAAATAAGTTTTTACGCTGTTTTCACACAGAGAACGGTTTTGTTAAATTTACAAAACGTATTTTGTCGATAACATTTGGTTATGGTAATGGGAAAATTTTGTTATATTAACCATCAATTCAGTTAAATCAGCAATAAAATATTGTTAAAAGATTTCTTCACTACAACAAAATATTTCTTTAAGTTAACAGGACAATTTTTGTAATGGAATATTGTTAAGGTTACTGAAAAAGTTTTGTTCATATTAACTTAAATATTGCTATGATAACAATATAATATTGTTAAATGTTTTTTTATTTATAACAAAATGTTTTTGTAGTAGTAACTTGAAAAATTTAGTTAAAATATAACATTGTTGTTTAACAAAATACCTTTGTCTTTATAAATAATAATTTTGCTACAATAATATTATATTTTTGTTGATATATTTTTTACTATTAACAATATTATATTGTCATTAGTAATAATTATCTGCCATTTCTTTTTGTTATTAGGCTCCATATAAATTTTTAGTTACCACAATATGTATTCATTGTTCGTCCGGAATCAATATATATATAAATTTATACGTGTTTCTTGAGTGCTATTTTGCATCGATATTCCCACGTATGTCCCACGCGTGATGTCCCTCGTCTGTTTTACGCGGGAAATAGTTATGCATTGAGTCTTGGGGCAAATCTTAATGGTAAAAATATTGATACATATTACAGCAAGTTCATTCTGAAGCCTTTTTTACGTATCATAACTACGTAAGTAATGATACACATTATGTAGGTATCTATGTATGTATTGATTAATAAAACCTAGTAAGAAACTAGGTAGGTTACCGTAGGTAGGTGGGAATTGATAAATATTAATAGATAGCTATTTTAAAAATATTCAATTAAAATTTTCTATTGCTTGTCATTATAAAAAAGAAAAGATACGGTATCAATAGAATATTAAATAATATTTATCTATAATTTCTTTAAATGGCTTGCATGTTTTCATATTGGTTATAGTTCATTCCAATCCTACTTCTACCATGTCCAGTATGGCTGAGAGGTTAGCGCCGCAGACTTGAGATTGGAGATCGTCGGTTCGAGTCCTGAATGTACCACTTCATTTATATGTTCATTTATTCCCATTTAATTTGTGTATAACAACATGTAACATTAATCTAATTGATATGCAGCCAAATTTACATATACACCATATGCAATAATATAAGAATACTAATTAAAACAGCATAATCTATTTTATCAGTTAAAATAACAAGATGGTTTTGTTGCTACAAAAAATTATTTGTGTTACTTTAAATATACTTTTTGTTGACATAACATAATACATTTTTTGAAGTAACAGTATTGTAATGTTACTATAACTAATAAGCTCTAGTTACTGTTACCTTAAAAAATTTAGTGTAACTATAACAAAAAAACCTTAACAAAAATATATATTTACTGTAACAAAATTATTTTGATGGCTCATAGCTGACTAACTTATTTTGTTGATACAACCAAAAACCTACTTTTTTTTGTTGTATCAACAAAACCGTTCTCTGTGTGTTCCTTCGCATCCTGCAATCGCTGCAACACTTCCTCTCTCTAGAGTAGTTTATCCTAACTCTATGCGTAACATTTAAGTGTCAAATTTGTTGCAGATTCATTAAATACAGGGTGCGGAGAAAGTCCACAATCAAATTTTATTTTTTAAATTAAAGATGTTATTTATTTGCCGAATTTATCCATTTATATCTCATTCTCCTCCTATAATCCAGGTCTAAATTTCGATAAATTTACATTGTCTTTTGTAAAAATGAGACAACGTGAGGCTATTATTCAGCTACACTGCGCATGGAAGACAAACCCAGAGATTGTTAAGCTGTTAAAAGCACCGAAATTGACTGTTAGGGATGCTGTTAAATGCTACCAAGAACTGGAGACAACAGGTGATCGACCGAAGTGTCCAACCAAAATCAAAGCCATTAGGGAGCGGATAAGAAGGAACCCCAAGCGAAGCATGAGAAAGATGGCTAAGAGTATGGATATCGACGGAAAAATTGTGAAAACCATCGTCAAAGAAGACCTCAAGTTGTCCCCCTTCAAAATGACCAACATGCAACAGCTCACGGACTTGCAGAAACAAAAGAGGCTGGACAGATCAAAGATTCTTTTGAATGCAATGAAAGATGGCACGCAGGCTGGTGAGATCGTCTTTTCGGATGAGAAAATGTTCACTGTGGAGGCCAAATTCAACTCTCAGAACAACAGAATTTTGACAAAAAGTGCTGACAGTATCCCTCCATCCATAAAAACTGTTTTCCGTCGCCAAAAGCCTGCCTCTGTGATGGTTTGAGCTGCCATCTCTGAGAGTTGGAGATCTCTCGTTTTTCGTCAAAGAAGGCGCTGAAGTTAACGCAAAATCGTATATCGAGGATATTTTGACTCCAGGACAAGTCGAGATGAAGAAGCACTTCAAGGGCAGGCCTTTTACCTTTCAACAGGACGGTGTGCCCTCGCACACAACGAACAAAACTCAGTATTGGTGTGAGCGTCACTTTCCTGCGTTTTGGAGGAAGGAGTTGTGGCCTCCTTCATCGCCGGACCTGAACCCTCTGGACTTTTGTGTGTGGTACATCTCAGAGAAGGAAGCGTGCGTTACAGCTCATGATAGTACGGAAACTCTGAAGAAGTCCCTCGAGCGTTAATGGGCTAAAATTCCCCAAGAAACGTTACGTGCCACAGTAAAGAGCTTCAGAGGTAGAATCGAGGGAGTAATCGTCGCCAATGGTGGTCATATTGAAAAATAATTGGTAGATCTGTTAAATGGGTTTATTGAGATATTGTGTGATAAGTTTTGTTTTATTTCATCCATCACAACTCATTAAATTAACATTTTTAATATGATCGGGGACTTTCTCCGCAACCTGTATATGTTAAAGAGGTAAGGGGCAATTAGATTGCGGAGAGGTTATCATGGGTATGTAGAAAGGGAACCAAACATAATTATATGGGGACAGGGGGATTCAAATGAGAGAGAGAGAGAGAGAGAGAGAGAGAGAGGGGGGGTGATATTGGGGAGAAAGAAAATTTTGATTGAGAAGAGGGGAATTTAGATTGAAAGAGAGGGAGATTTCAATGAGAAGAAAGAGCAATTTAGATGGGAGGAGATTGGGATTTAGATGGGAAGAGAGGGGGATTTTGATAGGAGGAGAGGGGTATTTAGATGGTGAGAGGAGGGTTTTAGGTGGGGGAGATAAGTGCTATATTTATGCAATGCGCAGTAATACCCCTTCATACTACCTCTCTATACACTCACAAAAAGTTGCGCAAGAAAAATTGTCAATAAGTATTTCATAAATTTAGGTATTATTTCGAAACGGGTTGAGAACCATCCTCACTCATGATCATTTCATCACGAGAAAACGAGTTATTCTAGTACATTTAGTTTTTGAATAAGTACAGAGTTTGCGGGATTTTGCGCAGTGATACCCCATACGACCCTATTCCTTCTGCATTGTAACACTGACCTTTCAAGATGGTTGCCGGTATCAGTCCAGCCCACTTTTTTGGCATGTTCCTCTACGAGTGAGAAGACATATTTCTGCGAGAAAGAGTATCCTTATATTATTTTTTTCTTAATTTCCTCAATGTGAAGAAAATTCTTTCGCTATAGACTTTTACAAAAACGAAATATTGATTTGCCCCTATAGGAGTTCATCATTCACAGTAATTCCTTGATTTTACCATATGCTTCAATTCTACGATAAAATGAGATTTCTACTTCGAATATATTTAAAAATCTTAATTATTATCAACAAATGGGAGAATTTTTGTAATGTACTGACAAGTTTGTTATTAAACCTCTTAGATGGAACATTATGAACTTTCAGAATTTTCATACCTGGAAATGAGGGTATGCTTTAGTTGTGGGAAGAATGCGAAGCATAGTTGACAGGTGGGATGACACAGTATTCCATGGGATGTAGTGAGTCTCCTTGTGTAGGTAAGAAGCAAGTCTGAATGGAACCGTGAAGGAGAGTTTATCAGCTGCAGCTAAACTGAAGGCATCATCGAGAAGGCTGGAGCAGTCTGCTGGACTCAACGCCTATTGCGAAAAGAAAAATTAGGATGCAAACCTAGAAAAGTTTTATTAACTTATAGAACTTCAAAAGTTATAGTAGTATTTCAATATTCACCTCATGGTTTTCATTCATTAGTTTGATAATTTGGTCCCACATTTCAGAGTCATAATTGACGCGATAATAGCCAAATTGTCCAACATTAAATTTAGCCCAAGAATAGCCATCAGGAAGCGTTATCTCAACTGAAATGAATTCGAATATATTGATATTGCATTAGCCTTAAAAGTGCAAAGGAATAATTCATTTAGAGTAGTATTTCAATTAATTGATTTTGATTAATATCTCAATTCATTGATTTAGAGTAATATTTCAATTAATTCCTATTTTTCGTATAGTATGATCTATAGATAAAGAATTAACAGTCAACAATTTTACACCACTTACTTGATTCAGCATCTCTGAAGAACCATTTTTGCTCTCTTCCACTCACATCAGTCATGAAAGTGATTGGAACATCCCACTTGTATCCATAGGGTGAATCGTCAGGACTGATTGCTGTAGGATCAGCAATAAAGCGTTCCTGAGTGAGTCTCACCTTGTTCTGAGAAAAATAGCATTTTAGATTATTTTTATATCAAATTTTTATCATACAATTTTGAATTTTATTTATGTAATACAACTATCACTCACTGGACCAAGTTTCTTGACATTAATGACTGGAAATCCCATTTGTTTCGTCCAGGTGTCCATGATGCTTCCTATTGGGAGATTCTCAGTAGAAGTTTTCTCGAAATGTTTCCACAAATCACTTGTGACGGCATTGTCGAATTCAAATTCTCTCAAGAAATTTCGGACTCCCAGTCTGAAAGGCTCTTCACCCATGAAATTGTCTAACATCCTTAGAACTGAGGCTCCCTGAAATTACGTTTTAGGTTACATTTGTTAAATCAATCTCATTTAAGGTCAATTTAAGGCCAACTAACCTTGCTGTAGGAGATTCTGTCGAACATTTCTGATATTTGGTCCGGATGGGCTACTGGTTCTACAATAGGATGAGAAGATAATTTTGCGTCAAGCTCAAGTACTGGTTGCAGATCATCAATAACGAATTGGTCCATCTATATCATTGAGGTAGAAAATAACACTTATAAGATCCGGAACTTTTTCTAGAATACCAGCTATAAGTTCTTTAAAATCATTATGAGTAATTCATATACTGACCATATCCCAGTCTCGCTCATATTGTGCCACTCCTTTGTATTCGATGTAACTAGCAAATCCTTCGTTCAGCCACAGATCATCCCACCACTTTAGAGTTACTGTAAGTGTTAGTGATATACGGATTCATTTAATGTTATCTGGAGCCATATTTAATTCGATAAATATTTAAACATTTCTCATAATACAGTAATACTCTCAAAATAGTTGTGAGTTATTTTCAAACTTTACCTAGATTTCCAAACCACATGTGTGCCAGTTCGTGACTGACGACAGTAGCCACTCTCTGTTTGTTCTTGGAAGAAGAACCTTCGTCGTCAAAGAGGAGGTTACTTTCCCTGTAGGTGATGAGGCCCCAGTGTTCCATTGCCCCGGATGCGAAGTCAGGAATTGCGATCATGTCTGTAGAAAAGTAGTTAATTCTAGTGATTCATATTTATTTATTTGATTCGCTGTCGCAGTATGATAATAATTCTTTGCATATCCGTCAAGCTTTTCTATAAATCTCAAAATATAGTTCATACTCAAATGATTGATTAGGATAAGTAGAAACGTAATTTCTTCCATAATTCTATCCCTTACATAACTTTGGAAGATCATACGAAATTAACTTTCATTCATGATTTCAAAAATAATTTTTCTTAACTATTCTTGAGTAAATTTTCTTTGAAGTTATAGAATATGCAACGATTTTTTTTTTCTGAAAGTGTCGATAGAAACTCAACAAGAGTATTTTTTTTAACTATAAAACGAAAAAAAGGAACATACAGTGGAAATCTGTATTTAGTACCTAATGATCTAAAACGCAAAAACCAGTACCTTGTTTAGGGAGTGGGTATTTCACTTCGAAGTAGTTCTCGTAATAGTTTGATATGTTCACTCCAATGTCCATGGAGTACTTTGCTCTGAGAATCTATAAATAAACAATTATGTATTGATTTTGGTATTAGGATTTTACTGCACAAAAGAAAATTTTACGAATGTGAGTCGGCGCAAAGAGGTTAAGTGCATTTGAAACTATTATCAAGTATTCTTGGTAAAAGAGGTGGGAGTTCCAAATAAATGTTTGCAAACTTTATTCGCGAATCTGTTCGGATCGACTATTGAAAAATGGGTTTAGGAGTTCAGATTTGTTTCGGCGTCAAAAAATATTCAGACTTCCATGTTTCGGAACGCCTTTATTTTAATCTGAACCTCCATATTCAAGGAAAAACTAGAAAAAATGAAGGTGACGAAATTTGTGTATATAATATATTTCTCTCTATCTAGCTATTTCTTTTCTAGTTCAGTTAGCTTCAAATTCAAACAATCTAGCTCCTAGCTTATAATAAAGCTTTTCATAAAATATTTACCTTCTTTTTAATCAAACATAATGATATTAAGATAATACGTATACTAAATTAATTGTTGTAGTACGTTTCACACTGAAACTGAACTTGTTCAATATATGTACGTTCTAAATTGTACTGACACAACCGTTCTAGTGATTTTTTAATAAATAATGTAGATATCATAAAAAGACTTTTTTTTATATTAGAAAACATTAAATTTTGATTTGGAATGATTAAAATTGAAAAATGAAATGTTCGGAAGGCATCAGAATTAAGGTTAGAAGGATTGCAGATAAATGTTCAGGAGTAAATGTTTGAAGCAAATTTTGAAAATGGGATTCGCTATTCGGAGGTTCGGAACCAAAACTGATGAAAATATAAGTTCGGATTCGGAATAAAAAAAAAGTTCGCGTACCCACCTCTGCTTGGCAACGGGAGTTGCAAAAGTATTTAAACTTAGTCTGCCTGGTATATCTAAGCATCAATTGTTTAAAAAATTCTTGCTGCGAAAATTCCGCTCGGCGACCATTCTGTGCGGCAAAATTTCTTGCGGTGAACTTTTCTTTCCTTTAGTGTGAAATTCCCTTACACAATTGATTAGTTATATAAAATTTTTTTAAAGGTTCTCACAATTATTATGAATGATTGTTTACAAGTCATTTCCCTTAAATGAAAGGTGAATATCATACTATGCTATCCCAAAAGTATAGTAATTTCATATAATTGTAGGTAAAATATACTAGCATACCTGGTCTTTTGTAGCATACACCCTGAACAGCTTGTTGTCCTGGGTTCTCGTCTCCAGGTAATCAAAATCACACACGATGAAGCAAGCCAAGTAAGTGACCATGGGAACAGACTTCTCAAATACCACCTCCGTCAGACCTCCACTGGGGGAGTTAGGTACTTCATTCTGAAAAGTAGAGGAGAAAATGGAAATAATTGGGGGCTGGAAATCTTCACCAAAAACTGATATCCTAAACGGACAACTTTAGCACTAGGAAGTAGCTAGGTTCACTGAATACTATTTTACAAACAATTTTATATATCAAATAACATTCATAGTACTTAAAATAGCCATGATAGTGTTTTAATCGTATATTTGATAGTATAATGTTAGATCTCACCTCCACAGGCATGTTAGAGAGAGCGATGTAGTCCTGTGACGGTCTAACGAGAGTCACCGTAAATGTACTTTTCAATGAAGGTTCATCGAAACAAGGGAAAGCTGCCCTGGCATCTGTAGGCTGGAACTGGGAGGTGGCTATCGATCTTAGGAAATTTTAGTTATATTAGAGAAACCTCGAACTTATTTGTCAAATACCTTGATTAAAAATATATATGATTCTATATTAAAATATCATTACAGCATTTGATTCCACCTTTGAAAATCAACTATAAATACAATTGCTTCACGACATGTGACTCAAATCTTCATATGTCCTTTTAATAATTATAGTGCTGTACATACGTATTGAACCGATAGAATAATATTTGTTTCTGATAGATTAATAATTTCTTATTAATCCCGATTCAAATGATTTTTCAAATAATGATTGAAATGAAATTTAAAATGAGAAATATCCACTTTTTTTTGGATGTTTCGGAGAGAGGGACGGTTGGGTTGTACGGAATGCAACACTACTGAATCAGGATTGACTCTGAGTGGCACTCTGCTTCAGTATTTTGGTGTAAGTCTCAATGACGTGACTTACTCCTTCAATAATAAACGGTTACATCATAAACAGAAGCATTCAAATACACTATTAGTGATAGTTGAAAATGTAAATGCTTTGTAGTGTTTATTTAGATATCACATATCAATAAGAGGTGCAAAAGATAAAACCATTGCAAACTAAAAAGAACCAGAGATAGAGAATAATATTTGAATTTACTTTAGTAATATTGAGGTAAACCTAAAAACTCGCTGACATTTCGATAAGAGATAAAAAAGCTAGTAAGCATTGATTAAGCTTTCAATTTCCATTCTTACCTCTTTTCTCCCGCTCCATTTGTGTAAGTACTTTTGTAGAAACCTTTAAGCTTGTCCTCCATACTACCGGAGAACTCCAACTCCATACTGTAATTACCAACCGCCAGCTTTTCTTGAGGAATCAACACCCAGAACTGGTTAGGTTTGTACTCGAAAACTTCTCTTAGATCCACTACAGAATTTTTGTCTAAGGACTTAAGGACTGTTTTAGAAATGTTGAGGGACTTGACGTGGGTAACCAAGAAGTCCATTGGTGAGTTCACAGAAACCTGAATAGCAACTCTGCCGGTGAAGAGGCCAGCTTCTAGGTTTGGGTGCAAATAGAGGTCATAGTGGATGGGGAGGGTTTCTGTGGGTATACGGTACTCTTTCTCCCAGCGATTCAAATTAACTACATATTGGTAATTTTCTTCACTGCTTTCTGTACCAGAAATCACCGCTACAAATATAACTGTCAGTAAGGGGTAAACTACGCATCTTACTAGTTTTTTCATTTTCGATATCTGTAATAGTAAAATTAAATTATATAAATCTCATAATTGAGAATATGTAATTATTTTATTTGTTCAATTTTCTATTGTTACAGCATTGTAACTATTTTTTATTGTAGTTGATATACAATGATACAGGCAGCCTCGCTTTCATTACAAAAATCACGACTCAGACTTGGTAATAAGAATGAAACATGACCACCCGAAGTTATTATATTATTGTAACTCCTTAAAAATTTCCTTTCCTATGAGTTAGATTGCAAGAAAATGGTTTTGAGTGCTTGACTTAGTGTATGCTACATTTTTTGCCAGAATCAACTGATGAAAGGTCTCTGCTTAAAGTTCAAAGTAGTGAATGAATTAAAAGTTTTGCAATTCAACAATTGCCTAACTCTCATTCAGTATTAGTGAGAAACCAGTTTGATACTTTGATTTATGTTATTATATATTACATTGAACAAACAGTAATTTTATGCATTGCGTATATTTTTGCATGAAGGGTAAGTTCCTAGATTTTGGATGATCTCACATTTTCGGACAGGTGAGTAAAAAAACATATAATAATAAATATAAATAAATGAACATTGCCGATCACAACTTAAACTTCCGCAATTTTGTGAAGGTGATTATAGTTTGAATTTTATAAAATAGGTATCCATGATTTCATCAAGTGATTCTAGCAATATACGCGAAATCGAGACCCCAGGACCATTTTCTTTTATTTCAACTTATAGAAAATGAAATTTTTAAGGAGTAACAATTATATAAAATAACTTTGAGTCATGCCTCACAATTATTACACTTTTTATAAAAGCTGAGTGTGAAACGAGGCCTGCCTGTCATATAGAAATTATAAAATCCATATAACAGATTATAGTTAAGAAATTCTCAAATATATTGATCAACTATAAAATAATCTAAAGTAAATAACATGATGTGAGTATTATTTATTTTCAAAATCAATAATTAATTTAATTTTTTTTGAATTGTTTATAGATTATGCCTTGTTTTGTTTCACCAAGACAATCAAGTTTAAATGAATGGAAATTAGAGAAAGTTTCTGCATAGTTACTAACTAGTATTACTGGTTACTAGTAAGCAGGTAACAGCTCTAACTATAACGACTCTAACGGTAATTATTCTACCGGAGAACTCTCTAACGACATTTAATAATTATTCTATCGACAAGAATTCTAACAACAACTTAATTTAAAACAACTCTACCAAAACAACTTTACGAAAACAACTTTACCAAAATAGCTTAACTAAAACAATGCTGCCAAAAAAACTTCTGCCAAAAAAACTCTGCCAAAAACAACTCTACCAAAATAACGCTAACAAAACAACTCTACCAAAAAACTCTACCGAAACAACTTTACCAAAACAACTCTACCAAAACAACTTTACCAAAACAACTCTACCCAAACAACTCTACCAAAACAACTCTACCCAAACAACTCTACCAAAACAACTCAATCAAAACAACTCTACCAAAACAACTCTACCATAACAACTCTACCAAAACAACTTCACCAAAACAACTCTAGCAAAACAACTCTAGCAAAACAACTCTAGCAAAACAACTCTACCAAAACAACTCAACCAAAACAACTCTTCCAAAACAACTCTACCGAAACAACTCTACCAAAACAACTCAACCAAAACAACTCTGCCAAAACAGCTCTAACAAAACAATTCTACCAAAACAACTCTACCAAAACAACTCTTACATCAACAAGCCCATAATGACTGCATTTCTACTGATTATTGAAATTTTCACAAACTAATCCTATCAACATGATTGGTCCTCCAAATGTTGTGAATATACTTCTTCGGACAACTTTGACTTAATCAACATCAAAAACTTCACTGAAGATAACAACTCACCTAGCTAGCAACCTACCAGTTGCACCAAATGTTGTGAAGTGACTTCTTCGAAACCTCATATACACGGTAACTGCATTGAACTAACGGTAAACTTCTAACTAGGGATCTAACCAGTTATCTTACACACTGAACCAGATTGCAAAAAAAAAAAATGCAGAAATAGATATAAGGTAGTAAAGAATATCTTACTAATATGGAAAATGCTTTTTCAATGGTATCTTAATTGTAATTTTTATGTTCTATTACCACACGTGCTTAATCGTTTATATGATTTAATGTTAACTAGTGTCTAGTTTATTTCTTATACAGTTTATCTCACTCTCTTAAAGTGCACCCAACTTTGAATTGAAATATTGTATCTATAAGTAGTTATGAAATGAGTTGAAGTAAATTTTAAAATTAGATTTTTTTTCATGTACCCATTCTACCACTGTCACTGCTTGAGATTGCACGTGTACGATATTTATATTAATTAATTCAAAGTTGGGTACACTTTTTTGTGGGTCACCCTGTATAGGTGACCTAATTCTTAGTATGGAAATGTAGAACTACATAGTTACAGTCTATCAGGGTACGTATTTTTTGAACCTATTTATCAATTGGTTTATTTTGCACTGCTTATTAATTTCTTAAATATATTATTATTAAAGGTCCCCTCCAAGCAAATATTTTTATTGCCTTATTCAACGAGGCTAATGTTTCTTATCATTTTGCTGCAAACCACATCGAATTTGGTAGCATATTTTTAATTTTGTAAGCTTTTAAAGATTCTTATTTTCAAAACTCTACAAAACCTATTTTACTTCCGACTTTCTAATTTAAAAAATTTTCAGCCTTAAGAAAAAGAATGTACACCTTTTGTTTTGATTGTCAACTAAGTATTTGGTTTATTAAATCCATTTAATATTCGTGTAAAGTTATAAAATTGAATGAACTTATAATAGAAACGTTTATATACTTTAGGAAACAATTAATATCTAAAATAATTTAACTAAAGGCCGAAAATGCATGGTTTGTTTCAAAAATCAAAACAAAGAGTGTACAATCTTCTTCTTGAGCATCAGATTAGTGATTCGCTCAATTGTTGCTCACAGAGTATTAAAAAACTTTAAAAACAAATTATAAAATATTTACTGAACCGAATTGTATGCAGTTTGCAGAATAATGATCGTAGACCTTAGTTCTATAATATTATGTTATAAACTCATTCTTTCCCCCGGAGCCTGGAGAGGACCTTCAAGACATTTTTAATACATTATTAATTTATTTCTAAAGCATTTATAATATATTATTAATATATTTTCAATACATTATAGAAACATATTAATGAATTATCAATACATTTTTAATAGAGATTTTCAGTATTCTGATTAATACTTTAACAGTGATTTGTCTGTTAAATTTGTATATACTACAAAACATAACAATTAAAATAAAGCATTTTATAATTACTTCTTTAATATTTTAAATTCATTACAAATACATATGAATGCATTTCGTACCACTAGTTATCTGTATATATTTACTGCACTTTAAATTTATATATCCCAGGTATCAAGCATTATTCCTGGGATATAAAGGGAATAACCCTGGGAAGAAAGATATATTCCTGGAATATATCCTTGCTGCCTGTTATTTATTGACTATCTTTACACTCTGAATTTAAATTTATAAAAGTACGTTTAAAAATATTAAAACTGAGTACATGAGCCATCAAAAGGAGCAGCTTTTTTTCTCCTTATTGACACATAGGAGAATTAATAACTCACAAGTTATAAAGTCTTTTTTATTCAGAACGAAAACTCTTTTCCAAACAAGCAATATGAAACATTTTATTAGTGACTAGTCACTAATAAATGTGGAGCTAAGATATATAAATGCATATATCACGGCCCTTCAAGCTCATTGGCTTTTAGGGCCTTTTTAAATACATTAATTATAATATTATACATAATTTATATTATGTATGTCCTGCATAGTTTGATCTCAAAGAGGCAGTTTCGCATGCGTTATATTTACTCAGTAGTACCACAGTACAGAGAACATATAGTATCCCAGAGCTATAGGGGGGATATTACGCGTGTCCCGGTAGGCTGTGACGTCACATGTCAACAATGGTGCGTACGTTTGTACGTACAGTACGAACACAAAAGATGGCTGCAACACACCCAACTTTTGTTAAATAACGTTTTCGGTGATATTTTTTTAAATTCCACATTACCGCATGCTATTATCCAATCTTTATAGTCATACGGACGAAAATTAAAAAGTGACTGTTGATGAAATTGCTACTGGTCTTTTTACACCCAAAATAGTAACAAATTTTTAGTCTTGAAGATGACGATTTATTCAAGATAATTAGATCATTAGTGAGATCGGTCGCGTTGGCCGCCATCTTAATTCTCTATTCCACGTGACCCACAGCAATTCTGTTTACTATGACGTGACCTCTTGCTTACATACATGACGTCACATATTCTGTTTACTATGGTAGTACGTTGCATCGAATGTGAAGTTTCTAGTATGTCTAGTTTTGAAGTAATTTCAGAGATTGCAGGAAAAGTGACTCCAATACAAAACAGGTTGAGGGAAAAATATAAACCTGTTAAGAGATTCGACTACTAGCTAATTTTAAGAATATTCCTATTTCAAATGTTTTGAATTTGAATTTGATTTTGAGAATTCCATTTTAATAAATTATAAAATTTAATTTTAAAATTTAATTTTAAAATTTATAAAATTAAAATTTAATTTTAAAATTTATAAAATTAAAATTTAATTTTAAAATTTATAAAATTAAAATTTAATTTTAAAATTTCGTTTTATTAAATTTCAAAATCTCTTTAAATTTTCTTCCCAAATAATATATCATAATTCAAAAAGAATTATATCATTAAATTTTATAATAATATGTAATAATTTTTCAAATTTTTATATCATATTCAATTTTTTATCAATATTTAATATCATATTCAGTTCTTTTATCAATATTTAATATCATATTCAGTTCTTTTATCAATATTTAATTTCATATTCAGTTCTTTTATCAATATTTAATATCATATTCAATTCTTTTATCAATATTTGATATCATATTCAGTTCTTTAATCAACATTTAGTATCATATTCAATTTTTTATCAATATTTAATATCATATTCCGTTCTTTTATCAATATTTGATATCATATTCATTTCTTTTATCAATATTTAATATCATATTCAGTTCTTTTATCAATATTAAATATCATATTCATTTCTTTTATCAGTATTAAATATCATATTCAGTTCTTTTATCAATATTTAATTTCATATTCATTTCTTTTATCAATATTTGATATCATATTCTTTTCTTATATCAATATTTGATATCATATTCATTTCTTTTATCAATATTTGATATCATATTCATTTCTTTTATCAATATTTGATATCATATTCATTTCTTTTATTAATATTTAATTTCATATTCATTTCTTTTATCAATATTCAATATCATATTCAGTTCTTTTATCAATATTTAATATCATATTCAGTTCTTTTATCAATATTAAATATCATATTCAGTTCTTTTATCAATATTTACTAAAATGAATATCATATTCAGTTCTTTTATCAATATTAAATATCATATTCAGTTCTTTTATCAATATTAAATATCATATTCAGTTCTTTTATCAATATTAAATTTCATATTCAGTTCTTTTATCAATATTAAATATCATATTCAGTTCTTTTATCAATATTAAATATCATATTCAGTTCTTTTATCAATATTAAATATCATATTCAGTTCTTTTATCAATATTAAATATCATATTCAGTTCTTTTATCAATATTAAATATCATATTCAGTTCTTTTATCAATATTAAATATCATATTCAGTTCTTTTATCAATATTAAATATCATATTCAGTTCTTTTATCAATATTAAATATCATATTCAGTTCTTTTATCAATATTAAATTTCATATTCAGTTCTTTTATCAATATTAAATATCATATTCAGTTCTTTAATCAATATTAAATATCATATTCAGTTCTTTTATCAATATTAAATATCATATTCAGTTCTTTTATCAATATTAAATATCATATTCAGTTCTTTTATCAATATTAAATTTCATATTCAGTTCTTTTATCAATATTAAATATCATATTCAGTTCTTTTATCAATATTAAATATCATATTCAGTTCTTTTATCAATATTAAATATCATATTCAGTTCTTTTATCAATATTAAATATCATATTCAGTTCTTTTATCAATATTAAATTTCATATTCAGTTCTTTTATCAATATTAAATATCATATTCAGTTCTTTTATCAATATTAAATATCATATTCAGTTCTTTTATCAATATTAAATATCATATTCAGTTCTTTTATCAATATTTAATATCATATTCAGTTCTTTTATCAATATTAAATATCATATTCAGTTCTTTTATCAATATTTAATATCATATTCAGTTCTTTTATCAATATTAAATATCATATTCAGTTCTTTTATCAATATTAAATATCATATTCATTTCTTTTATTAATATTTAATTTCATATTCAGTTCTTTTATCAATATTAAATATCATATTCAGTTCTTTTATCAATATTTGATATCATATTCATTTCTTTTATTAATATTTAATTTCATATTCATTTCTTTTATTAATATTCAATATCATATTCAGTTCTTTTATCAATATTTAATATCATATTCAGTTCTTTTATCAATATTAAATATCATATTCAGTTCTTTTATCAATATTTACTAAAATGAATATCATATTCAGTTCTTTTATCAATATTAAATATCATATTCAGTTCTTTTATCAATATTAAATATCATATTCAGTTCTTTTATCAATATTAAATTTCATATTCAGTTCTTTTATCAATATTAAATATCATATTCAGTTCTTTTATCAATATTAAATATCATATTCAGTTCTTTTATCAATATTAAATATCATATTCAGTTCTTTTATCAATATTAAATATCATATTCAGTTCTTTTATCAATATTAAATATCATATTCAGTTCTTTTATCAATATTAAATATCATTTTCAGTTCTTTTATCAATATTAAATATCATATTCAGTTCTTTTATCAATATTAAATATCATATTCAGTTCTTTTATCAATATTAAATTTCATATTCAGTTCTTTTATCAATATTAAATATCATATTCAGTTCTTTAATCAATATTAAATATCATATTCAGTTCTTTTATCAATATTAAATATCATATTCAGTTCTTTTATCAATATTAAATATCATATTCAGTTCTTTTATCAATATTAAATTTCATATTCAGTTCTTTTATCAATATTAAATATCATATTCAGTTCTTTTATCAATATTAAATATCATATTCAGTTCTTTTATCAATATTAAATATCATATTCAGTTCTTTTATCAATATTAAATATCATATTCAGTTCTTTTATCAATATTAAATATCATATTCAGTTCTTTTATCAATATTAAATATCATATTCAGTTCTTTTATCAATATTAAATATTATATTCAGTTTTTTTATCAATATTAAATATCATATTC
Source organism: Caprella mutica (assembly GCA_947561585.1). Classification (NCBI taxonomy): domain Eukaryota; kingdom Metazoa; phylum Arthropoda; class Malacostraca; order Amphipoda; family Caprellidae; genus Caprella; species Caprella mutica. The sequence goes on along the minus strand of CANNZV010001611.1, from coordinate 120,601 downwards.
AGTTCTTTTATCAATGTTAAATATCATATTCAGTTCTTTTATCAATATTAAATATCATATTCAGTTCTTTTATCAATATTTAATATCATATTCAGTTCTTTTATCAATATTAAATATCATATTCAGTTCTTTTATCAATATTTAATATCATATTCAGTTCTTTTATCAATATTAAATATCATATTCAGTTCTTTTATCAATATTAAATATCATATTCATTTCTTTTATTAATATTTAATTTCATATTCAGTTCTTTTATCAATATTAAATATCATATTCAGTTCTTTTATCAATATTAAATATCATATTCAGTTCTTTTATCAATATTAAATTTCATATTCAGTTCTTTTATCAATATTAAATATCATATTCAGTTCTTTTATCAATATTAAATATCATATTCAGTTCTTTTATCAATATTAAATTTCATATTCAGTTCTTTTATCAATATTAAATATCATATTCAGTTCTTTTATCAATATTTAATATCATATTCAGTTCTTTTATCAATATTTAATATCATATTCAGTTCTTTTATCAATATTAAATATCATATTCAGTTCTTTTATCAATATTTAATATCATATTCAGTTCTTTTATCAATATTTAATATCATATTCAGTTCTTTTATCAATATTTAATATCATATTCAGTTCTTTTATCAATATTAAATATCATATTCAGTTCTTTTATCAATATTTAATATCATATATCTAAACTATTTAATTTCTCAACTTTTCAAAATGTAATATCATATATATTAATATTTTTATTATATTACATATTTCAGCAAATTATAAGTTATTCTTATATTTTTTCATCGTATGATGTGTTAAAATGGATAATAATATAAATATTTTGACATGAGGATGTTTTTATTACAAATATTGTATTAAAAGATAAAATATTAGTACAAGTAGTTGTAAAATCATACCAACTAGTTCTATAAATTCCACTGCGTTGAAATTTACTCGTTTACAGTACTAGTGAGTGAAAATAATCGGAAGATCTAATAAGAGAATTCTACGTACAGCAACTGAATATTCGTAAAAAATACTGCTTAGTCAGCAGTATTCCATCCTTTTCGGTTCTTCTACGATGAAGACATTGTGCCTCTATTCAACCATTCCTATTAATAACCTCCATGGCCACCACCACTTCCTCCGGTGTTGACACCGAATCCACCATGTCCGGTACCCTTGGCACGGCTGAGAGCCTTCTGGGCAGCGGCTGTGGCTCTTGCGGCGGCTCCTTGAGCAGAGTCCAAGTCGTTGAGGACAAGATTCTGCTGTTGGGAGAGAGCATGGGCAGCTTGTTGTGCTTGCCATGCCATGGTTGCTTGATTATCGTGAGCAGCTCTTGCGGCAGCAAGGGTCTGGCCAGCCTGAGCAGCCTGAGCTCGGGCAGCATTTGTTGCTTGGGCAAGGTTGTGAGCTTGTTGGATGGCCCATTGCTTGGCAGCTTCGGCAGCTGCTACAGCCTTAGCAGATTTAGCGGCTTGAGCGGATTCAGCGAAAGCTGCGGACTGAGCGGCCTTTGCAGCACTGGTAATCTGAGCAGCTTGGGCGTACTTGGCAGCAGCAGCTTTCTGGGCTTGTTGTGCGGCACTTGAAGCTTGGTAAGCTACTTGTTGGGAAGCAGAGTTAGCGGCAGCCCAAGCTGCACCATCTTGAGCGGCTACGGCAGCTGTTGCCTGTCCGGCAGCTTGGTTTGCAATATCTGCTGCTGAAGTTCCGTGGCCACCCCCATGTCCACCTCCGTAACCGCCACCGAAGCTTCCTCCGAAGCTGGATCCACCACCTCCATATCCGCGCTTTGTCTTTAAAAAAATATATTTTATCAATCAGTTCTATAAACTCTTAGAATTTTTAATACCAAATATATTCAGCTTAGTTAAACTCAAGTTAGACTTTAATATAAGAATATAAAAGTGTGGAATTATCTATTCTGATACTTACTCTGCTCAGAACATTTTCTGTTGGCAAGGCGCATACGCCTCCTGTAAATAAAATCAGAACTCCCATTTATTATTATATGTAAAATATTTTCTATTATCTAATACCACTAAATTAAGCTGAAGATTTTTATAAAACATTTTCTATAGGATATAAATTACCATGGTACTATATGATTTATTAAGATTTATTTATAGGTATTATCATTTTCCCTTATTTCTTGAATTACTAAATTATTTACTAATTCATAGATGATTTTAATGAAAAGCGTATATATTACTAATTGGATTTTTTTATAGAAAACATATATGTTTTAGATGATCATTTAATATGGAATTTTCTGTATAATAAGTATTATGGATAAAGTATATAATATTCGAATAGGAATGAACTCTTACGGTGGAGAGCATTTCAATTTTTTACAGTCAATTCAAATGAATGTACAAACAATTCGGAAATTTTATGGTTAGATATTTATTTTTCGTTCTCTAGATTGAATATTATCCTATTTATTTATATACTTCTTATATATATATCTCACCAATGACTAAAAGTAGAGTAGTGATGGCTGAGGTCCTCATGTTGTCGACGTTTGTAGTTGAATGTGGTTGAGTAGAATCTCAGAGGCTCATTTATACCATTCCACTCACGGTACAAACAAAAGCCACCAGGGGGCGCTTTGTCCGCCCCAAACTTTCATCTCACTCACTAGAACAAATGTACTTTTCTCTGACCGTTAGAAAGAATTTAGACAATAGTTTCAAATTCAATAATGACGTAATAAATTCGGTGAACTGTGAATCGGTCTTTTCAGAAGCTAGAAATCTCCTTTTTATTTCACTGTAAATAGATGTTTCTTCTCTTGCATTGTATATGACTTTAACTGTTCTAGTTTCGTTATTTGAAGTCAGCAGAAAAAATGAAATTTAACTTAAACGAGTAAACCTAACTTGTAAATGATGAAAATTGTAATATTTAAACAATGCGTTAGTACGGGTTAGTAAATATTATTTATGTATAATGATGAACATATATATTTACCTATAACATATACGTGTGTTGATAAATTCATTCAATTACGTATTTTTATATTGCATATTTTATATAACATTTATTACGTATCTCACTAGGTAATTCATGAATTTTATAGTCGTAATATGATGAACTTATTTATTTCGGATAAACAGAAACTAAAATAATAATGGAAGTGATGGAATTTAAGTTTTCCACATGAAAAAGAGAGATTCTTTTTTTCAAATTATCTCGTGTAGCACTAAATTTTATTTAAAATGATTAATTTACCCCTATTTACCTATTTTGTTTGCTATAGACGTATTTTTTTATATATAAAGTTTTTCAGTAGTATATGAATAAAATAATTGTAATATTCATATTTCTTTCTTAAAGTTTACAATATTGCCCCAATATTGTTACAATAAATTGCCTCAATATTTTTTTCAACATTGCCCTAATACTGTTACAACATCGGTCCACTATTGTCACAAAATTGCTCCAATATTGTTACAATATTGCCCTAATATTGTTACAACATTAGTTACCTGGAACTTGTGTTAATTAAATATAGTAACACATATTAGTGTGTTTGTAGAAAAGAAAAAAAATTACTTTATATTGCTTTCATTGCACAAAATCTTATAGACAAATTAATAAGAAAATATAATTAAATAATAAATGATCATCATTGCTAAATAAATTCACATACAAAAATTAAACAGTCATCGATAATTATAAAAGTATATGCATTATATCTTCAACTAGTGTACCCGTTGAGTTAAAAATGACAGCGTTATTAGAATAAATATATTAATATTTTAGTTAATCATATAGAAAAAAAATTATTTTTTAATTTTATATTTTAACTCGTCATTCTATTTATAAATTCTTTACCTATGTTATCGAAAATGTGTAGTCATCCAATAACTCGAAACAAACCCTCGATCGTTTAAAATAATATCAAGAATGTTTGAGATTCAAGAGATAAATTTGTCTTTTAAATGATTTAATATTCGAATTTTGTCACCCTATTTTCCATAAGATTCATGCTTTTAAAAATCATAAATTATAAAATTACAAGACACTATTATCTACAGTTACCTAGTAACTAAATTTACTATAGTTACTTAGTAACTAAATATATTATAGTTATTTTATCAAATAAATTTACTATAGTTATTTTATCAAATAAATATACTATAGTTATTTTATCAAATAAATATACTATAGTTATTTTATCTAATAAATATACTATAGTTATTTTATCAAATAAATATACTATAGTTATTTTATCTAATAAATATACTATAGTTATTTTATCAAATAAATATACTATAGTTATTTTATCAAATAAATCTACTATAGTTATTTAATCAAATTTATCTACTATAGTTATTTTATTAGATATATCTAATATAGTTTTTTTTTTTTTTTTTTTTTTTTTTTTATCTTAAAATATAAAAAATAAATAAACCTACTATAGTTATCTTATTAAATAAATTTGCAATAATTATTTAGAAAAATTAATTTACTTTGGAAATTTTAACAAATAAACTTAAATATAGTCTGTTACTGTCCATTACGGTAAATATTGATTGTATTTTATCGTAAAATATCATAATTAAAGACAGTATCGTCATAATTTTTATAGCGGCAATGTCCATCGAACTGTTCCAAATTTATAATAAAATACGATTGAGTTAACGTCTACTAATTTATCGTCGTAGTTAAAGAATCTTATTACGATCGATTATAATCGACGGTATAAAAAAAGTAAAATAAAAAAAGTAAAAAAAACAATGAAAATGCAAAATAAAAGAGGTAAAAAAAAAAAACTAAATAGAATAAAAAAAAGTAAAATGATACAAAAGTAAAATAAAAAAGTAAAATAAAAATGGTAATATAGAAATAAATAAAATAAAAAGTAAAATAGAAAAGTAAAACAATAAAAAGTAAAAAAAAAATAATAATAAAAAAAAAGTTAAATAAAAGAAAGATAAATAAATGGTAAAATAAATTAAAGTAAAATAGAAAAGCAAAATAAATTTAAGATAAAATCTAGTTTTTTTAAAATTATATTTTAACACTCTAACTGTTCATTGTATTTACTTTCACTGCCTGTGACGTAACAGTAACCGTTTTGTTCCGTTTTCCCAAAAGTCATCGTGTGGCGATATCTAATTTAAACACAAAAGAAACCAAACAATTCATAGGTTGTATATAAACCATAAACTGGAAGAAAAGTTGCCATTCTACGGAGAGTTGCCACTCAGTGTTGCCATTCTACGAGTGTTGCCATTCTACAGGGTGTTGCCATTCCACGGAAGGTTGCCACTCAGTATTGCCATTCTACGGAGAGTTGCCACTCAGTGTTGCCATTCTACGGAGAGTTGCCACTCAGTGTTGCCAAATTATTAGACAAATTATATAGGTAGGCGAAATGGGAAATTAATGAAATTTTCTGAATGAAAAATTTAACATTTGATTTAAAATGTAAAATTTGAAATTTTGAATCGGATTTTTGAATTTCCTATCATTTTTCATCAAATATCAAATTATTCGATTAGAGAACATCGTAGTACTTGGAGAGTGGGTGTTGATTTAGGTCAAGAATGGTCAATCAGATATTTCTGTAGGTTAGATTGGTTCAAGTCCTATGTTGAACCAATCTAACTGTCCGAGTTTCACCATTTTAATTTCCCCTTTTCAGATTTCAATAAATATTTCAATTTTTTTCTTCAAAATGTTTGGTCTCACTGTTTCTTTGGTTCTTCTCGCAGTTGCAGGTAAGTTTTATAAGTACCTACCTAGCAATAGGGATAGTAGAGACAATAGAGTGAAGTGCCTACAGAGCAATAGGGATAGTAGAGACAATAGAGTGAATTGCTCACAGAGCAATAGGGATAGTAGAGACATAAAGTGAAGTGCCCACAGAGCAATAGGGATAGTAGAGACAATAGAGTGAAGTGCCAACAGAGCAATAGGGATAGTAGAGACAATAGAGTGAAGTGCCCACAGAGCAATAGGGATAGTAGAGACATAAAGTGAAGTGCCCACAGAGCAATAGGGATAGTAGAGACATAAAGTGAAGTGCCCACAGAGCAATAGGGACAGTAGAGACATAAAGTGAAGTGCCCACAGAGCAATAGGGATAGTAGAGACATAAAGTGAAGTGCCCACAGAGCAATAGGGATATAAAAACATAAAGTGAAGTGCCCACAGAGCAATAGGGATAGTAGAGACAATAGAGTGAAGTGCCAACAGAGCAATAGGGATAGTAGAGACATAAAGTGAAGTGCCCACAGAGCAATAGGGATAGTAGAGACAATAGAGTGAAGTGCCAACAGAGCAATAGGGATAGTAGAGACAATAGAGTGAAGTGCCCACAGAGCAATAGGGATAGTAGAGACATAAAGTGAAGTGCCCACAGAGCAATAGGGATAGTAGAGACATAAAGTGAAGTGCCCACAGAGCAATAGGGACAGTAGAGACATAAAGTGAAGTGCCCACAGAGCAATAGGGATAGTAGAGACATAAAGTGAAGTGCCCACAGAGCAATAAGGATATAAAAACATAAAGTGAAGTGCCCACAGAGCAATAGGGATAGTAGAGACATAAAGTGAAGTGCTCACAGAGCAAAAGGGATAGTAGAGACAATAGAGTGAAGTGCCCACAGAGCAATAGGGATAGTAGAGACAATAGAGTGAAGTGCCCACAGAGCAATAGGGATAGTAGAGACATAAAGTGAAGTGCCCACAGAGCAATAGGGATATAAAAACATAAAGTGAAGTGCCCACAGAGCAATAGGGATAGTAGAGACATAAAGTGAAGTGCCCACAGAGCAATAGGGATAGTAGAGACAATAGAGTGAAGTGCCCACAGAGCAATAGGGATAGTAGAGACATAAAGTGAAGTGCCCACAGAGCAATAGGGATAGTAGAGACATAAAGTGAAGTGCCCACAGAGCAATAGGGATAGTAGAGACATAAAGTGAAGTGCCCACAGAGCAATAGGGATAGTAGAGACATAAAGTGAAGTGCCCACAGAGCAATAGGGATAGTAGAGACATAAAGTGAAGTGCCCACAGAGCAATAGGGATAGTAGAGACATAGAGTGAAGTGCCCACAGAGCAATAGGGATAGTAGAGACATAGAGTGAAGTGCTCACAGAACAATAGGGACAGTAGAGACAATAGAGTGAAGTGCCTACAGAGCAATAGGGATAGTAGAGACAATAGAGTGAAGAGCCCACAGAGCAATAGGGACAGTAGAGACAATAGAGTGAAGTGCCCACAGAGCAATAGGGACAGTAGAGACATAGAGTGAAGTGCCCACAGAGCAATAGGGACAGTAGAGACAATAGAATGAAGTGCCCACAGAGCAATAGGGATAGTAGAGACATAGAGTGAAGTGCTCACAGAACAATAGGGACAGTAGAGACAATAGAGTGAAGTGCCTACAGAGCAATAGGGATAGTAGAGACAATAGAGTGAAGTGCCCACAGAGCAATAGGGACAGTAGAGACAATAGAGTGAAGTGCCCACAGAGCAATAGGGACAGTAGAGACATAGAGTGAAGTGCCCACAGAGCAATAGGGACAGTAGAGACAATAGAATGAAGTGCCCACAGAGCAATAGGGAAAGTAGAGACATAAAGTGAAGTGCTCACAGAACAATAGGGACAGTAGAGACAATAGAGTGAAGTGCCTACAGAGCAATAGGGATAGTAGAGACAATAGAGTGAAGTGCCCACAGAGCAATAGGGATAGTAGAGACAATAGAGTGAAGTGCCCACAGAGCAATAGGGATAGTAGAGACATAAAGTGAAGTGCCCACAGAGCAATAGGGATAGTAGAGACAATAGAGTGAAGTGCCCACAGAGCAATAGGGACAGTAGAGACAATAGAGTGAAGTGCCCACAGAGCAATAGGGACAGTAGAGACATAGAGTGAAGTGCTCACATTTTTTAAAATTTTAATACTGTAAATTAACATTTTTTGAACTTTACAATTTTCTAATGAAAAACAAATAAAAAATAAATGGCTAATAATTAGGCATTGTAACTAATCTAAGCTTCATTTAGTTCAACTTGAGCGATATCAAAAAGTTCAATGAAACAGTCATGATTTAAACGTAATTAATTTAATACGTCTTCTCTATTTTTCTTTTCATTTCCAGGTATCAACTCCCAGGAAGCTCATCATAGGGTAAGAAAAAGAATTTCCCAAATGAACACTTTTGGGCATATATGGACGTGTCTTATGCTTGAACGGATGAACGTGTCTGAACATGTCTGGGCATTCCTGAACATGTTTGAACGTGTCTGAACATGTCTGGGCATTCCTGAACATGTTTGAACGTGTCTGAACATAGTTGGACATTTCTGAACATGTTTAGACGTGTCTGAACATGTTTTGACGTGACCGAACTTGGTTGAACGTTCCTTTAAATGTCAACACATTTAGACAATGATAAATCATTTGATTACGTTTCAGATCATTTTTTGAATAGTTATTCTCATTATTTATCTAAGATTCCGTACAATGAAACCAGTATCAACTAATTAAAACAGTCCTTAATTTTCCACTAAAATATGTTCATTAAAAATTTTCATCAACAGGTGCGTCGTGGGGGTTTGATCGGAAGTTACGGGCAGGGATTGGGAGGATACTCCGGACTCGGGGGAAGTCACGGATCAGCGTAAGTAGTAAAATAAGGATATTATTATTTAAATGTACGCATTAACTATACTTCAATTAAAAAATTGAATTTAAACAATTACCCATCTTAAAAAATTACCCGTTACCCGTTTGCGAACTTTAACTCTAGTCTTGAATAGTTCAGGAAAATCATTTCAATCGACTTATTCTTTTAAATTATTGTTGCTCACTTAAAGGCATTATGGATTCTTATAAGAAATTTTCGATCAGGTTTTTAATGATTAAAAATAACATGAAACACATTCAAGAATCGTTGATAGATGATACTAATAAAAAGTGCAATCTTGCAGAATCATCGGAGGTGGAGGTGGAAATGGAGGTCACGGAGCTTCTGCTTCCGATATTGCTAACAAAGCTGCAGGACAGGCACTAGGTGATCTTAGCTACCAAGAACAGGTTTGTGATATCTTGACATGGAATTAGAAATCGATTCATCCTAAAACTTCTAGTGGACGGAGTTGTGATTTGGTGATTTCACACTAAACATTTTGTTCTATTTGATAGAAATACATATTTCTGGAAAAGGCTGATCTTTAGAAAAATTATTTCGATTACATCTTTTCTTTCTTCTCAACAAGGCTTCATGGAATGCTGCCCAGTCTGCCGCATCTCAACTTGCCAAACAGGCAGCAGGTGCAGCCAGTGCGGCCCAGTACGCGGCTGCTGGTACTTACGGCCAGGCAGCAGGACTCACTCAAGCTGCCCAATCCGCTACAGGAGCTGCCTTTGCTGAAGCTGAATTAGCAGCTAAGCTCGCTAAAACCGTGGAGGCTGCCGAAAGTTTCAAGCAATGGGCTTTGGATCAGGTTTGTTCACATCAAAATCTATCGAAAAAGGTATTCATAATTTGTTCAGCACTGATTTAAATTTCATCCAGGCCGCATCTCTGAGTCAAGCTCGTCGTTACGCAGAAGGCAACGTCGCTTTGAGCAATAACGCATATGCTTCCGCTCTCAACGCCGTCAACTCTCAGGCATGGCAGGAACAGAATGCCAGAGGAGCTGCCAGTGTTTTGCAAACTCAAGAAAAGGTGATTAAAACTTCATTGAATCTAAAAATATCTCGACATTTAATCTAAAAATATCCCGAAATATAATCTAAAAATATTCCGACATTTAATCTAAAAATATCCCGACATTTAATATTACAATACCAATCATGATAAATCCTGATATTGATTACCTTCCGCAAATTAACCATGAAATTGGAAAATTGACGTCTCAAATCGTCGATTTTCGATGATGGAAAAAAGATCAGTCTATGATAGCTTTCATTTAAAGAATATTCAATCGTTTCTGATCTTCAAAATGATCCTTAAGGTTTATCGTCTTTTACAGGACATTCATTCCTAAATTTTAATTTGACTATCACATTTGGTTACAACATTTCCTTTCTCACGATCTACAGGTTGCTTTCGACGACCTCGCATCCAGTCAAAATGCTGCCAACAAGGCTTCTTCCGCTGCTAAAACCGCCTACCTTAAAGCTAAGGGTGAGTGAATTTGTTGATGAAATAGGAAAAAGAACCATCCAACAATCAATGGAGAATTTTCATTTTTGATATCGGGTAAATTAGTAAAGAATCTATCTTCACATATACAAATTGAAAACTTGACTGTTCATTAATTTCGTTTAGTCAAGCTCTAATTATTCGCTATTAAAGGACCTTTCTACTTGTATACTAACATTTCATGTTATTATGTACTAAAAACTTTACAACTCTCACTATCCTTAGTCTCACAAGTTACAATATAATTATTCTCTTCCAGGTACTGGACATAATGGTTTGGGTTTCGGTTCCGGAGCAGGTTTCGGCAGCGGATTTGGCCGGTCAGGCGGTCATGGTTCATACGGAGGTGGTGGTCATGGAGGATATTGAATATAGTAAACCACAGCAATTGACGACCAGAAATCATTTCTAATTTTAAAATTTTTTTGATACGAAGCAAAAGAAATACTTCCAGGAATTGCTATTAGATTAGGGGTTGCAACAATATGCTTTTAATATTAAAGATCCCGAAAATATTATAGACGGAGAGAATTGAAGAGTATTGAATGATTCTACACCAGCGGTATATAGTATCGATACCATTTCATTTCGTCTATGATATTCTTAAGATGTATGATTACAAAAGCATATTGTTACAACCCTACTTACGATACGTAGGATTCAATCATCTTAACTTTCGAATCGTAGATCACTTAAAACGATACTCGAAAGTCTGACATGTGTAGTATATAAACGAAATCAGACAACCATCTTGTTCCTTAATTAGGTTTTTAAACTCTAAATATACGATTTTGATAATTATCAACAACATCGAATAATTTGATACTAAGAAAGTACTATTGTAATCGACATAGAACATTATAAAATACGAGGATGTGTATTGAAATATTACTAGAATTAAAATAAATTTTACAATAAAACTATTGTGTTTCACTCTCATATTGACTTTTTCATTTTATTTAATTAAGTAATATATAATACAGTTTATGCTGTAAAATTAGTTATTATCAAAAACAGATTTCAAGATATTTGCACGGTTTATTTTCTTTAGAAAAATAATCATTCATATAAGTTTTGCTATTGAAAATATTTTTTTCCAAACAACACGATGTTCAGATCTGGTAAAAGAGTTGATATCTTCAAAGACTCGTATCAATTCATTTATGATAATGAAAGTTAAAAACTAATTGAATGTATATTTTCATTAATTAAATATATGCATAATGTCTACAATAGACCATAATTTTTATCTTTTGCTAAATTTATTTCGTAATTTCGATCACATAGGTGCAACAAAAAGTAAAATTCATGAAAATACAGCATGAAAATTGTTTTTTTTAAGTAGTTATTCATATTTTTCATGAGAGCTAATTCGACACTTTTACACTTATTAATTAGTGACAAAACTACAGGCACTTTCAAATCAATATTTATTTAATGTAAATCCATTAAGTTATACAAATTTCAAGTAATATTAAAGAGCTAAACGAATGATCTATTCCTCCACGAAGTAGTTTCCCTTGTTGAACTGCACCATGAGAAGCATGTAGGTAAGAACACAGCTGAGAATCTAAAAAAAATGAAAAGGGTATCAGCTTTTTGTAATAAGTAAGACTGTATCTTAACTTCACATTTCTTCGTTCTATTTCAGTTCAAGAAAAATTTATATTCTACTATACATTATATCTTACAATTCAAAACGAATATGCCGAATAGTTAGCAATTCACTTACGGGTAAGAAGCAGTGACGTCCGATGTTGAAAAGTCCAAAAACTGAGAACTTTGGAAACTTTTTAACCTCGTGTAAGATTTGTGACAAAACATCCTGCAAAGAAACCGACTATGCAATATCATCTAATCTTACGATAATTTAGAAGAAATATATTAAAATTATTTTTCAAACACTTAGTAATGCAACCAACAAGATACGCACTTTGATAAAAATAGAAATTTATTTTTAAAAGTTCGTCCTTTCTAAATCATAAAAAGATAGTAGAACCTGGAATATTCCTACAACATCTTTTAACCCGTACACAGTTGCTCAACTTTAACTTTACTGATGTGCCACATCTACAGATTGCTGTTCCAAAATAAGGCCACCCTCCATGTACGGGTTAACACTATTCTAACCTTCTTAGCTGGTCCAATCGCACGATTTAGAAGAAGACCTTCAAAGCAATCAACCACTTCTTGTTTCTGAAAATGAAAAGATGCACTATTAACCTCGCATCATCTCATTAAATCATATTTATAATGAATTCTGCAGTAACTATCATAAGATGAAAAACGCCAATCACGAGGAATACTTTTACTTCTGTATATCATCTTTTACATATATGTATTTATTCAGCATTTATTGATACTATATAGTATATATTATAGCTACTTACACTTGCTTCATAACTTTTCTGTGAATTCAGTACCAACATCAGATTAATCGTTAGGAAAATTATCACCATCACCCGGTACCAATTTTGAATTGGAGAATATTTATAAATTTCAGCCAGCTTCAAAGTGTAAATTATGAATAAAATTTGCATAGAAAATATGAGAACCAGCACAGGGAGTTGGAAATATTCAAATAGATGTTTCATGGTTTTCTGGATTTCTTTAACTTCTTCAAATAATTTTTTTAGAGATACAGTTTGCTCATATGTAGGCAATTCATCGCCTTCATAATATTTTTCTTCTGATACAGGAGCAATATTTCTTTGATCATGTTCGATACTTTTCATAGATGTGCTTATTTGACTGAGATTTGCTGAAACAAGTTCCATGAAGAACCTCAGAGAGAAAATATTCAAAGTAATAGTTAGTTGAACTTCAAAATCTATAATCATATGATACACTGCAGTCACAACGTTCGCTTGATCTACAATCATAAAATAGACGAACATTTCGCAGGAAATTAAGAGCATGATAGACACCAAAAAGGTAACTCCTAGAGCTCTACTCGTGGCGTGTAACTTGCTGTTCCTCTTGTAAAGAAATAAAAAACAAATCTTCATGGATTTCCGTTTAATCAAGTGGTTTATCTTGTTGCCAAAACCAAGAATCATCCAGGAAACCATTGCTGCTGTTTCTGCCACATTAGTAAATGTAAGGTCAGTTTTAAGAAACTTTTTGGAATTATAGATACCGATGCTGAAGATACAAATCAGACTACAGAAAGTGAACATCAGAGAGTAGAACCAGCTGTTCCATGTTAGTTTCACTTTCTTAGCGAGACTAGTAGAGGTGTAAGGAAATGCACCAATAACTCTCAGTATAGAGAATACTCTCCTCAATGAATATGTTATTTCCATTTTTCATTCAGTTTCTGGTATAGACGCAATGATATAGACGCAGCTTTATCACCACATTAATATCATTAGAATGGCCACAGTTTACTAAGTACACCTTGTGTAAATTCATTGATCATCAGCTTAAGCATACAGCCAAAATCAATTCCTGATCAAATATTTGGTCTTTGTAGTGGATTACCAAAAATTGATAGAAGTCATCTATGAAATAGTAATGAATTATACACCAACAGTTGAACCTGTTAATTCGTAGGAAATTTTTTATTTATGAATATTGAATTATTGGGAAACTGTTGCAGTAGATCCCTATTTATTTAAAGCGCATTAGAAATATGTGATGCATCAAATGAGCTTTGAGAAAGAAAGATCGCTTCGATTTAAAAGTTTTCTTTATTTTATCTAAAGTACTGTACTGAATCGACTGAGCTAAGTGACTGACTGTAACTGAATCCTCTAGCTTCACAATTATCAGGCTTTATATACTCTAACTTCCCCTCCGGGACATATTTAAGTAGCGGGTTACATCTTGGTTAATCAACTGATCTTATAGGTTTCAACTAACCACAAGAATTCTAAGCCTTTACCTGACTGTCATAAAAATACCAATAGTCCGAAGTCAAAGAATCCTTAAAGCACTAATTGCCTGCATTACACAGGTAGAGAAATAGGTTCATTAATTATTATTACAATAATTTCTAAGCATTTTTCTATACATCATTAATCCTTTTTATTTCTTCGAGGGAAATATACCTAGATTAATACAGCAGGAGCACAGGGGGTCAGCCTAGCTGAAGAGGTTACCGATTTTAAATCGTATCACAGTATCAGGCACCAATTACCGACCTAGGATCTGTACGTCTGCTGGGTATCACTTGGTGGGTGTGGTCATGTGCGGAATTTAATGGTAGTTAAAAATGAGCTAGATCAGCTCTGAAGGTAGGGGAAAACTGGGAGCCTTCGGACAAAGGGATGGTTCGGACAACTCGTTTAAACATGTTCATAATTGTTGGGACTACCGATTATTGCAACTGAATGTGTGCGACGTGTTAACCGTCAGCTATTTGAAAGATCCAATGTGGAGATGTAGTATTTCGCCTCCAATGGGTAATTTGCTGTTTTCTTCAATATTTATGTAATTTTTCATGATTCAATTAGATCGTGTGTGGACTATATGAATACGAAACTGATTCTCAATCTCAAAGGTATGAATTAAATCAATATTTTATGTTATGTTTGGTGTGTTAAAAAAAAATACAAATGAAATTAGAAAAAAGGTGATGTTTTTTAATTTTGAAATGTCATTTGGGACGAATCGGACACTTCTGTTTAGGTTGGTTCGGACGGTGTCCGAACCTTCCCTGTGTATCCGATTCAGTCCACCATTACAATTTATTGAATTTTATTTTTTTATTAAAAAGGATATTTAGAACTTGAAGCTAATCATTTTAAATGAAATAGCATTCGTTTATAAGATTAGTTGGAACTTTTAATATTAGTGTCTTTATTTGACAGTTTGACGATCGTATTCATGCCTTTTCATTATGAAAGGAAAACTGATAGAGTCCGTAATAAAGAAGGTATTCAAAAAACATTTGATGGATTCCAAAAAGGTTTATCTGTCAGAAAAGTTGCTGAAAATTGAGGTGTAGCAAGATCTACACAAATATTTAAGATGTAATTTATTAATTTTGGTGAATTCCAAGAAAAGGAAATAGTTATACCCAAAGTAAAAGGCAATAGTTATACAATTTGATTTCTGATATATAGTTATTAAATATAAGGAAAATTTCACAGTGATTACTCATGTGCTATCTATATTTTGTTGAAGAAAATGTTCAATCTTTACAATAATATTATTATGATAAAATTTCAAATACGATGAATTATTACTGTGAATAACAAGTCATTATGGTTTATTTCTATTAAATTAGTAGATCCGAATTCAATCCTATCGCTTAATTACCCAAATTTCCAATGTTTTAACCATTTTTATGGTGTCCGAATCATCCTCACAGCTTGTCCGCAGTCTCCCTCTAAGAAGGAACATTCGGACACTTGAATCTCTCTTACATTTTGTCTTATAACTTTCGAATGAAGGTTTAAACTGTAAAACAGTCCAAATACAAATTGAAGTAACACGATTTATCTACACACAGAAATCTTTAAATATTAAAGTTCGAATTAGTTTACGAATTATTTAGTTTTTTAACAAAAACTGTCCGAATTCTCCCGGTTCTCCCCTTTACCTTCCTTACAACTAGGTTTTCCAATATATCAAAAATGGATATATTTACTTAGGCTAAATTTATCACTCTTGCTTTGACATTTCTATATAATGATTAATTTTTATATAAATAGCTTTCTCTAACAATATACAAATATACAAAGATGAATTCCAGTTATTTACATAGAGCAATTCAGATATGAACAGACCTCTTAATTTCTGTAACACTCCGTCTATAATATTTTAGAGATCTTTGATTTCAAAACCAAATAGAAACAGTCCTATTTATATTACTGCATAATATCAGCGATCTGCAAATTTTATAAAGTTAGGGATGTATGCACAGGCTTTAATCAAATCTCCATAAAAGGGGAACTATTGCAAAATAGTATTGCTAGTTCGTAGACTTTCACAATTCATGGTACGTATCGCCTCCCAATTGGGAAGTTTTTTATTTCATGGAAGAACTATAAGTCTATCTCAATATCTAACAATCTCATGCAAATACAAAATATTTGTACGGATATTGATTGATATGTCATGTTCACTGTGTGTTTAGGCCGATGATCAAGAAATAGAGGTATTCTTAGTAAACTGTGGTCATTCAGATGATAATAAGTTGGCGAGAAAGCTGCGTCTATATCATAGAACGAAAATTGAATTCAAAATGAAAATAACTTATATATTGAAGAGAGTATTCTCTATACTGAGACTTATTGGTGCCTTTCCTTACACTTCTTCTAATCAGGTTAAGAAAGTTAAACTAACATGGAATAGCTGGTTCTACTCTCTGATGTACACTTTCTGTAGTCTGATCTGCACTTTCTGCTTGGGTTTCTATAATTCCATCAAGATAATAAAAACTGACCTTACGTTGAAGAACGTGATGGCATCAGCATGGATGGTATCCTGGATGGTTTTGTGTTTTGGCAACAAAATAAACCACTTGATTAAACGGAAATCCATGAAGAATTGTTCCAATTTTCTCTACAAGAGGGACAGCAAGTTTTTCGCCATAGGTAGAGCTCTAGGATTGACTTTTTTGATACTTTTCGTTCTCTTTATTATTATAGAATCGTTCGTCTTGATTACTTATGTACATCAATTGAACGCTGTGGTAGCAGTGTATTGCACGATGATAGATTTTGAAGTTCAACTTACAGTTCTTTTGAATATATCAGCACTGAGACTTTTAATGGAACTTGTTTCATCAAATCTTATTCATATACTCAAGCATATAAAATACTTATCCCCTAATCGAAAAAGTATAACACCTAGAGAAAATTGTAGTGAAGAGGATGAATTCCCTACATATGACCAAACTGTATCTCTAAAGAATATGTTTGAAGAAGTTAAAGAAATTCGAAAAACCTTGAATCATATATTTGAATATTTCCAATTCCCTGTGTTGGCTCTAATATTTTCCATTCAAGTCCTATTCATAATTTACACTTTGACGGCGGCTGGACTTGAAAAATATTCTTCAATTCTAACTTGGTATCGTATCATCTCGGTAATTTTCCACACGATTGAGTTGATGTTGGTACTGAATTCACAGAAAAACTATGAAGCAAGTGTGAGTAGATTCGTTGAATGTTTTATATTACCTCTGAATAAATTTAGTTAGAGGATGATATATCATATAGGTGACAATTCTTCAGAAAGTTTTATAAAAAGTATTTTTTTTTCAACTTCGATTCAACAACTTCTTCCAAATTGTTAATTTTCATCATCAGAAAGAAGAGGTGGTTGAGTACTTTGAACGTCTACTTCTAAACAATGAGATTGGATTTGCTGAAAAGGTTTGAACGATTAACCTAAAGTAGTATTTTTAATGTTTAGGAGAAAAAATTTACTACTCGAATTCCATTTTCCGTTTTATTATTTTAACAAAAACGTACTTTTCCAAAACTAAATTTATATCAGTGTGCATATCTTGTTGATTGCAATATACCATATTTAATAATATAGTATTTTTGCATATCTCTCAAATCTAAATAGTTGTAATGTTTGTTACATATTAAATAGTTAATTTATTACAGAAGGTTCTTTCACACATTTTATTTGAAGTGAAAAAACTTCCAAAGTTTTCCGTTTTCGGACTTTTCAATATTGGTCGTCACTGCATCATACCCGTAAGTAATTTGGAAATTATTCGGACTTTTTTAAATTGTCATATATTACTAATTCCTGCAATTAAAATAGACAGAACAAATGAACAGTGAAGATAAATTCATACATATTACAAAAGCTGATTTTTTTTTCCTGATTTTTTTTTTTAAGATTCTAAGCTGTGTCCTCACCTACATGCTTCTCTTGGTGCAGTTCAACAATGGAGACTACTTCATAGAGGATTTCGATTAGATCAATCGAGCAGATCTTGCACCCTATAGACCTAGCTCTTGAAAGTTCACACCGACCTAACTACTAGTTTAGGAGAACCAGCTCTCATTAAGATTTAATGAAATCTTAAACGTCTGCTCCATTCCTAATTAAAGAAATATGGAATTGCTTTGAATTTGTAGAGCTAAGGTTATATAACATATCACAGTTAGCAGAAAATAAATCGATCAAGTATTCTATTCACAATTAATTATATAAGAAAGATTCAATGTTCACTGTTTCTGATATTTATTAAAAGAAAAGAGCGAATACTTAGTAGGTATGACAAGAAAGAAAGAAAGAAAGACCAATACAAAGTAAAATTCTTAATCAAGCCCATATATAAATTCATACTGAAAACAGGACTGTATTATCGGGGGTCCCCCGAGGTGGTGTATTGCCGAGCGGGTATTTAATTACATGGATTACAATTCTTTCTAGAAAAAATAATCAACTGTTTACTGTTTACGTTAGTTGTCAATAATAATCATTAATTCCTTCACTTCATTAAATAGTATCAAATCAAATATCGTACCAAAATAACAAAGATAATAAAAACACACATATAAGTTAAATGAATTGTACTCTAATTAAATAATAGATCAGACAAAAGGTTCGAGACAATAATGAATCCAACATTAACGTTGTTATGTAGGAGTTTAATATACAGCATGGGCCAAGCATTGGAGGTTGAGAGTATAATTTTCACAAATAAACACTGACACAATCACTGAGGGAATACGGATGGGGGTTACTGTATTTCTAATGGAGTAGGTGTGGCTGGAAACTCTTCGAAACCACTGTACTAGTGTGTTGGTAACGGCTGCAGTCTTCCACTGGAACTTTGCTAATTGACGTGGACGACAACTCGTGTGAATCACGGCACTATGTTGGTGACTCTCACTTCGGACTCCTACTGCTTATTGAATGTCTGCTCTACAACATGAGAAGTTATTCTGCAGCATCAAAAGCTGTTCCGCAACGTCAGAAATTGTTCAGCAATCGACTCCAGTTGCTGGTTCCCTCATTTTGTTTGTAGATGTGAACTAGGTTTGCTGATTATTTTAGAGGTATTGCTTACAATTTATCTTCTTAAAAGTAATTTAGATATATTTTTTGTGCTGTTTTTAATATTAACGGTTTGCTTCAGCAACATATCTCTATACTACATATTTGTAACATAATAATTAATGTCTTTTTTTAAAGAAACATATCTAATACTTTTCTATTACTTACCTTTCTATTATGTATATTATCTACCTTTATATGTAAATTTGCCGATGATTTACTTGCGATAAATTTACCCTGTGATGACTTTACACTGATCCATTTATAACATATATTCCAAAATCTCTTCTTCATTATTTTAAACATAGTGTGTATTGTTATTTTATACGATGATCTAAAAATCAATAAAGATTTAACTATCGCAACCTTCTGTTCTCTTATATAAATTGATAATTTTACCCAATCGATGCAATAATGAAGCTATTGTTATATAGGAACAATCAACCCAAATTCCTCAATCTAGGTCAGCGCAAAGTTATTTAGGTTTCTAGCACAAGATAATACATCATACACGTTTAACAATAATCAAGAGTTCTTTGTTCATACGTAATGAGTAAATATTTATTTCTGTCTTAGCTTAAAAAGCCAGTGTAGCACTTTCAATTTTCATTCAAGAAACATCGAAAGACTTAAAGGGTCGTTGTAGCTCTAGGCTGGAAGTCTTGATGATCGAAAATGAAAATAGCGACAGCTTTGAGCCCTCTTTTCACCTTGATGAAAATAGTTGGAGTTTTTCCGTATTCATTCTCATTTTCAAACAAAGAAGTGAAACTCAATTGGAATGGATGGCTTTATGCACTTTTGTACGCATTTTGCGTTTCAATTTCAACCGTAATCTACGCTGCTGAAACCTATATGAGTTTCAAATCTACAAATCTTACCATCGGAAACCTTTCTACGATCGTTGCGATGGTTTCATGGTCTGCTCAACGCATTGTACTGATGCTGAACTCGTTAGTGAACTTAAAACATTTGAGAATCTGTTTCCAATCCCTTCTCCAATGGAAGCATAAACCTCTTGCTATAGATGTTTCATTACAATTTGCCTTAATTATGATCTTGATGTCTTTAGTTCTATACGAAACTTTGATCTTCATAACGCTAGTACCTTCCTCATCATCCATTCTAAGCGCTTTATACGTTACTCTCGCTGACTTCGATTTACAACTAGTGATTGGTCTTTACATTGTCTCCTTTAGAATTCTCATGGAGCTTGTTTCAAGTAACTTGAATGAGTTATTTTCATCACTGAGCTCTATCATATCTCAATTAAAAAGAGAAAAGGATCCATTTTATTTAAAATCTGATACCGGATACATAAGAGCAATTATTATCAACTCATGTGAAATCAACAGTTGCTGTTCTACATCTAGGAAAGTCTTCATCGATAACCTACTGAATATTCGAGATACAATGGAGAACTTGCACAAATTCTATCAGATTCCAGTGATGGTTCTGATAATGCCAATGCAAGTTATTTTCATCATTTACGTTTTGTTGGTTACAGGATTTTCAAAGTCTGTACCAGGTTCTTTCAAATACTTTTATGAAAGGATTTCTCTATTTCTTCAAGCTGTCGAATTGTTGACTTTATTGAATTCTCAGAACAGCTATGAAGTATCTGTGAGTATCATAATTTAAAAATAGAAAACTGTATTATATTTGGTTTCAATCATGTTTGTACTTATTCCATATTTGTTTATTTTCAGAAAAAGAAAGCTATTCAAGAAGTTGAACGCCTTCGTCTTCTTACAATATATGATCAGGTTAAAGACAAACTGAATATTCAAAATTATAATAAAATGATTATAGGAAGATAAAAATTGAATTGGATATAAATCCACGTTTACATCATTTCAGTCTCACCAGTTTTGAGATGTCGTCCAGATAAATCTTATGTGGCGATCCACGTCATTGGTTCAAAATTTATTTATCTCCTCATTATTGATATTTCATCATTGTCATACGAGAGGTAGTTGATAAAGTATATGTTTAGAGTAAATAACTGAATACGATTTTTCAGAAAGCACTTACTCACATATTGTACGAAGTAAAAAATCTGCCAGAGTTCACAGTGTTTGGATTGTTCACTCTTGGTCGCCATTGCTTCCTTCCGGTGAGTTTGAGAACAGATATATAATATATGTAGATGTAGTATTATCCGCTTTTACCTCGTAGTGAATCTGTAACAGAATCCACATCTCGGGGATAAAGTTAGAAGGTGAAGGTGTTCTGAATTTGATAATGTATGTGTTTACTTATCTATTTTATGAAGTAAGATGGTAATTACTGTACCTTGTCATCCTATTCGCTGCTTGCCAAAATAGATCTGTTACAGATCCACAGCATTACTTTCCATCTACCCATATCATGTATAAGTTATTGAAATAAGTGAATATTGCTTGATTTTCACACTTTTACGTACTTCAAAATCCAAATCGACAAGTTGAATTTAACAGTTAAAATGTGCAATAGAATTGTCACGTTATTGGCGATTTAAGAATAATATTTTATGATTGAAATAATTTACATTATATCAGGGTAAAAAAATTGAAGTTAAACTGATGAATTTGTAGTAAAATTACAAAAAATCTTTTTGTTCCAGATTGTGAGCTGTACTCTGACTTACGTGCTTCTGATGGTGCAGTTCATGAATGGAAATTACTTCGCTGATAAAATTTCCACACAAAAGATTTAGCAGAAGAAAAAGATTATGGTTCATGATAATTTTTCACAATACCATTAAATGGAGTATTTGAAATGTGTTTTTGATAATAATTTTCCTAAATACGTCTTTGAATATGATACCATTGATTATATTACTCACTTCATCAACACTCATAGTTTAGGGTGAGTGACGAAGGTTAACCGTAAAATCATTTTCAGAAGAATCAACTTGAAGTTTTTATAAATGGTCAATAAAATATTGAAAACTCTAAGTTTGTAAGAATTTTTTTCCCATTTAAACAGTAGAGTGTTCATCTATTTCAGATGTTGACAAAAATAACCTGAAAATTATATTAGTGAATAAAGAGAACATTTATAATCTGAATGATACAGAGAGGCATTTATTATTCATTTTCTATCTAATATTATTATATTTTACCACAGTTCAAACATTTTGTCTCACCTTGTTTTCATTAAAAAACATTCATTCCTTCTTTTCATCAATAAAGGGAATGGTCTTATCGCATTACTATGTACCTACTTCTTCTAGCCACCAACTGTGATTTTCTCAAATCGAAATACCTTTTCAGTCTTTAATCGAAATTTTCTATCATAACGTCAGATAAACTTTGAAGTAAATATTTGCTCCTCTAACTGATTCACACTCTAAGGAAGAAAGATAAAGAAACAGTATAATTCCTCACTGTCAATCTGAGAGAATTTCAGTGGATCGAAATGAATGATAAAAGTGTTAGTGTGGAAAGGAAATCTAAATCGTGACAGAGGTATTTGGGTAAGCAATGGTTTATGCAACATTTATTTTAATCAAATTGAAAATACAGTTGAACCCCTTATATATATATTTGGGTCTCTCTTATAAAATTCATGCCCGCCATAGGCATCAACTACCTCCATTTTAATTAAAAGAATTCGTGGTACATATTCTTCTTAGTTTTAACCCTTTATTCGTGGAGGTGATCTTAATTTTATAATTATTATAAAATGAGATCAGTTATAATTAAAAGCTGTAACAAAATGATTTTACAACTATAGATTTTAATAATTTTTAATAATAAACGATGTGAAATATTATCTTTTACTATATATGAATATATTACTAATCTAGCACGATTCAATACTGCTTAATTATCTACGTCTACAAAATTTTATGAATTTTCAGTCAGTGCAATTTATGCAAGTATTGTTAACGCAAAATATCAATTCAAAATTAAATTAAATCTTGCCACTGCTCTCTTTATTCGATTTGTACCTTTGTAGAGTTGGAAAACAGATAAACGACAGTTTTCATAGAAATGTGCATTGTTTAATCCTCCAAACTTGAATTATTTTGATTAGTTTTTTTTATTCAAATGATGTATTTCTTCATCTCTAGGACTTAGTAACTGATTTAATTATTGTTTATTTATTACACATGGAATGGAAGTGAATGAACAACTGATTATAGTTTATTGGCTCAAATAGAAAATTCAGCAAAAGATTATTTTGCAATTGACTATTGGTCTAACAAGATTAACACTGCATTCACTGTCGCTAATCAAAACAGAATGTTAATGTAAACAACAACCCTATAATTTTATTGCATGAAGGGTAACTAAAACTTGTAGGTTAGTGTACGAACGAATAATAGTCTTTGAGAACGAAATTTGATTGTTAGGATTTTATGAACGTTCAGGTTAATACGATTGTCAAAAATTATGCCTGAAACAAATATAGATTTTTTATAGTTATACTGAATATAGCTAATTTTGGCACTGGAAACAACAAATAGCAACTGCAGGTGTACAAACGATAACTAGAACAAAGATAGTTGTATAAATGTGAATTGATTTATAACGGCTATTATTTAATACCACAGATTTATAGTTCTCGATGTCTGACGCTAAACATCTCAAAAAGTCACAACAAATTGTGTTATTGATATCGGATTTTGTCAGAGGTTGGAGAAAATAATAATATTGATTATTAATTCAATTTGCCATAAATTAAGGTTGATGTTAATAGAAAATAAATGGTGCCTAAAATACACAGTTCACCACAATATTGATAGAAAACCAGATTATCAATGACTGTTCAAGGATGTGACGAAAAACTCTAAACCTACTTATACCCAAAACAACATATACAAAATACATTTATTTCGCTTTATTCAAGGTTAATTGGAAATTATCATGGTGAAAAATTGACAATGATAATCATTAATATCAATTCTTGAAACATATATCCAATTGAAATTAATAACTAATCTTCCACTCAAATTTCATCAGATATTGGATATTAATTCCAAATGAATTTTGTAATTAAATATTTCTACTTCATGAAAGAGTTAAAATATTGGTTATATCTCGTAAAGTTAATATAAAATGTTAATTTTTTTGTTTTTAATGTCAAACTTGTCGTAAATTATACAAAAAAAAGTGTGCAGTACACACCAGAATGCATGTATTTTTTTTAACTACTGATTAATGAGTTTAGAAACTATGAGAAATATTTCAACTAATATTAAGCAGTATTCCAGAAATTGAAATTTCAAAAATCAATAAATCTCAAAATTAGTTACAATATAAAAGTTCTATTTTATTGGATCTTTATTAACAATATTTTACACTAACCTACCTGTTTGGACTAACATTTTCATGACTCACGCTCCTGAGTCTTTGGTAGACACTAATGGAGGTAAACTGCTGATGAAAGTGCAGACAGTTTCTACAGAGTTAGCAGGAGTGTCAGTTACAGTTACTGTTACACGAAGTGCAGGCGGACAACCATTGGATTGATGGGGCAACGGAAAGCTGCCATCACCGAGACTCTCATCTTCAAATTTGAACATTGACTCTGTAACAATGAGTTACGTATAAAAGATGATTGTATGAAATATCCTGCATATCTAAAATTACTAAATTGATGAAGAGAAAAGGTAATGCTATCGTTATCCTTCAAATTTCAACATTTAAATTATAAATAATGTTCATTGCATTACTTTCTTATGTTCATGTCAACACATTTGCTCTGTACCCTCCATGTTTAGACAAAATAAAATTTTCTAATCCCAAGATTATTTCATTCCACCTCCTATTTTTGTGTGATTTTATAATTAAAATAATTCTTCATTCAGAGTCAACCTGACTCTGAATTTGAAGTCAAAGTAACTTATATAATTATTGAGTTAATGCTTTTTACTGAGTCAATCGGAATCTGAATTAGTTGTCAATAGAACTCTTGTTTGTGAGTAAAATAATTAGTTTGAGTCATTCTGACTCTGAATTAGGAGTCAAAATGGCTCTTGTTTGAGAGTAAAATAATTAGTTTGAGTCAATCTGACTCTGAATTAGGAGTCAAAATGGCTCTTGTTTGAGAGTAAAATAATTAGTTTGAGTCAATCTGACTCTGAATTAGGAGTCAAAATGACTCTTGTTTGAGAGTAAAATAATTAGTTTGAGTCAATCTGACTCTGATTTAGGAGTCAAAATGACTCTTGTTTGTGAGTAAAATAATTAGTTTGAGTCAGTCTGACTCTGAATTATTAGTCAATATGACTCTTGTTTGTGAGTAAAATAATTAGTTTGAGTCAATCTGACTCTGAATTATTAGTCAATATGACTCTTGTTTGTGAGTAAAATAATTAGTTTAAGTCAATCTGACTCTGAATTATTAGTCAATATGACTCTTGTTTGTGAGTAAAATAATTAGTTTGAGTCAATCTGACTCTGAATTAGGAGTCAAAATGACTCTTGTTTGAGAGAAAAAAAAATTATTAGTTTGAGTCAATCTGACTCTGAAGTAGTAGTCAATATGACTACTAAGTAGTAGAATGTTAGGATGAGTCATATTGACTCTCACTTTTGAGCCGTTTTTGGGACAAACTGAAAACTATCATTTTGAGTCAATTTGACTCCTACATTTTTTTCAGTGTAGCCTCCTTCCGTCACATTCTTTGATAAGTGAATGTATTCATAGAGTAACTTTTCTAAGACCATGAGTTTCGTCACCGAATGGTGGTTGGTGACTTTGTTCATGGATCCACTTTCCTCTCTGAATGCTTTTTCCAGTTACTGGGGTGTACCCTCAGTTAAGGGTTAGTAGTAATTCATTTTTGAAGCCTTGAATAGATCATTCATATAAAGCATCGTTATCAATAACAAAAATATCTCAATGATTAGGAGAAATTATACCAAATCTTTTAGTATATACATTTATTTATTCATGGATCGTTACAACAAAAAAGTAGAACAAACTTACAAAACCTATACATTTAAAAGGTGAATCAACAGTAACATTAAGCTATACATATAGTTCACAATAGCTAGATATGCATCTTATATTTAACATAAATATAGCAAATAGCTGACTATGATCCAATTCAAAACTTTTTTATTGGAAATGGTACCAACTTATATAGATAAGAAAGTAATAATCTAATTAAATTATTCAATGAAGTAGTTTCCATTGTTGAACTGCACCAAGAGAAGCATGTAGGTGAGGACACAGCTTAAAATCTAATAAATGGAAAAGATATCAGCTGTAATATGTAGGAATATCGTTATTTCTCTTTTTTCTCTATTTTAATTACAGAAATGCAATATATATGACAATTTGAAAAAGTCAGAATAGTTACCAAATTACTTACGGGTAAGAAGCAGTGACGACCAATATTGAAAAGTCCGAAGACTGAAAACTTTGGAAGTTTTTTAACCTCGTATAAAATGAGCGGCAGAACCTCCTGCAATGAAATCATTTCTTTACAATGAATTTAACATTATAAATAATTAGGTTTTTAAGATACATGTATGTAGAAACACTTCATTATTGAAACAAGATATTATGCAATCAAGAAGATACGCACCCTGTAAAAGTACGTTCTTTTTAATAATGAAGCGGAGAATCGAATTTAAGTTGTAAATTCGTCTTCCAAAACAGTAGAATGACAATTTAATATTAATTATACTAACTTTCTCAGCAGGTCCAATCTCATTGCTTAGAAGAAGACGTTCAATGCATTCAACCACTTCTTCTTTCTGAAGATGAAAATGTTGATTAGTATAACTCTCGAATCATCCTATTAGATTATAATTATCATTAATTCTGCAAAGAATATCACATGTTGAAAAAACCAGTTACTCGGAATACTTATATAAGAGTTTCTGAAGAATTGCCACCTATATCATCCTCTACATAAATTTATTCAGAAGTAATATAAAACATTAAACGTATCTACTTACACTTGCTTCATAACTGTTTTGTGAATTCAGAACCAACATCAACTCAGTCGTGTGGAAAATTACCGAGATGATACGATACAAAGTGGTAATTAGTGAAGTTTTTTCAAGTCCAGCTACCGTCAAAGTGTAAATTATGAATAGGACTTGAATGGAAAATATAAGAGCCAACACAGGGAGTTGGAAATATTCGAATATATGTTTTACAGTTTTTCGGATTTTTTTAACTTCTCCAAGCAAATTCTTTAGAATTTCAGTTTGGTCATAAGTAGACAATTCATCGTCTTCATTACAATTTTTTACAAGAGCTAAACTTTTTCGATTAGGGGAGAAATTTTTCATATACATGAGTATATGAATAAGATTTGTTGAAACAAGTTCCATTAAAAGTCTCAGAGCTGAAATATTCAAGGCAACTGTTACCTGAATTTCAAAATTTATCATCATTTCAACCACAGCTGTTACAGCGTTCAATTGATATACAAATGAAAGAAATACGAAAGATTCGATAATCATAATGAGAACGAAAAGCATCAAAAAGGTAGCTCCTAGAGCTCTACCCGTGGTGAAAAACTTGTTATCGCTCTTGTGGAGAAAGCAGAAACAAATCTTCATGGAGTTACGTTTCATCAAGTGGTTTAATTTGATACCAAAACAAAGAACCATCCAGGATACCATCGTCGCTAATTCCACTACATTAGTGAATGTAAGATCGTTATTTATTATCTGGATGAAACTATCGATACAGAAGATGAAAATACAGATCAGAGTACAGAAAGTGTACATCAGAGAGTAGAACCAGCTATTCCATGTCAATTTCACTTTCTTAACCAGATTAGAAGAGGTGTAAGGAAATGCGCCAATAACTCTCAGTATAGAGAATACTTTCTTCAATAAATAAGTGATATCCATTTTGAATTCAATTTCTTTTGCACCTTTCTCGCCTTATTTTTATCAACAGAATGGTTACAGTTTAGTAAGAATACCTGCATCTATTGATCAGCAGCTTAATTAAGCTATACAGAAAGCATGACATGTTAGTCAATATCAGACCGAATATTTGGTATTTGCTGTGGATTATCAGATATTGATTTTGTTCATTAATGAAACTATAATGGATTATACACAAACCTCCTAATTGGATATTTATGCTTACTATGAATTGATAAATTGAGAATGTCTACGAATTAGAAATGTTATTTTGCAGTTGTTATCCTTTTATGGAGAGTGTCCTTAATTTTTGAGAGCTCCTAGATCACCGTTATGTTAACGTGTTTATTATGCTATATAATTACTAGAGCTGTTTCAATATTCTTTTAAAATCATAGATCCATGAAATAAATTGGACGGAGATGATTGCACAGTATTGAATCCTTCTAAGCCAGCAGTATATACATACATACCGTACTGGAAAAAATATTATGGATTTTTCAAAATCGAAATTTTGTTTATAAAATGGCTAATTAATCATTTTTGTTGATTGCAATTGGATTTATTTTAACACACTGATCTTGTGATACCTCTTGATCATCGATAAACACTTAGTTTGACAATATTTAGTGTCCGTAAGTGCTTAAACGGTTGTTTCACCATTACACTCACTTTCTCCAAATTCCCCATCATTTTCTCTACAGTTACCACATTAAAAAAAAAAAAATCCAGATCACTTAGTCCTCATTTCCCATCACTTTTTTACAAAAAATTGAGAAAATTATTTCAATTTTCACTCAGAGGATGATAACTGCCATACTTTGAATGGGGAGGTGGAAAAAAAATAAACACTCCACCCCTGCATCTCTCTTTACTGTCGTTTAATTCACCTTTTTGTAAAAAATGTTCGATTTTGGAAAAAATCGATGATATTGAAAGTGATGGGGAATGGAGAAAAAGTGATGGGGAATTGGAGAGAAAGTGATGGGGTATTGGAGAGAAAGTATGCGGAATGAGGAAAAAGTGATGGGGAATTGGAGAGAAAGTGATGGGGTATTGGAGAGAAAGTATGCGGAATGAGGAAAAAGTGATGGGGAATTGGAGAGAAAGTGATGGGGAATTGGAGAGAAAGTATGCGGAATGAGGAAAAAGTGATGGGGAATTTAATTTTTTTTTATTAATTAAGTGTTTATGGATGATCAAGACGTATCAGTATATCATTCTATCAAAATAATTCAGATAGCAATCAACAAAATTTGTTTAATTAACCTTTTTGTAAATAAAATTTCGATTTTGAACAATCCGTAATAATTTTTCCAATACTGTTAGTATTCGATACCATTTAATTCGTTCCGTCTATTATATTCTTTTAAGATATATGGTTGTTAAAGTATATTGTCACAACACTAATAATAACTGCTCTTATTTTCAATAAACATGAATTAAGAGTCAAAATTAAGAGAAGATATATACCACAAATTTCTGTCCAATGTAGGTATGAATTGATTGAACAGACGAATTTAGAGAGAGAAATTATATATGACGACTCAACAGTGTTTCCAATTTAATTATAATACACAATGTATCATCATTAGTTGACCAAAATATTACTGGGTCTAGGACAACTGCCATGCGGACAACTGCCATGCGGACAACTGCAATAGTGGACAACTGCCATAGCGGACAACTGCCATAGTGGACAACTGCCATAGCGGACCATTAATTATAATTATAATAATTTTGATTTGGGTGAATTATAATGCGCTTGTAATCTTAACATTTCATGGATTGAATTTAATTTGAAGTATATCATTATCTTAACCTTAAAATTTGGTTTAATAATGTTAATTGTATAGTTCGAAATTGCATATGAAGAAGTGTGAAAATTAATACAAAGTTGCAAATGATTAATTCAAATAACAGTCCAGTCAGATTTTATTACCACAAGTATATAATCTATACTAATGATTTCCTTAGTGTGTTTATTTATTTATTTATTTTGTGTCTGCTTTTACACGACGGGTATGTAACTATGATACACACGGGAATACATTGACTTGATATTTAAATTCCCTTTGTTTTTTATTCACTTTTTAAATGTATTTTATCTATAAAATAAATTTGGCTATGCAGAAAATTTAATTTTAATTGAATTCATTAAAAGTAACCTACTAGCTAACGGGTAATAAATTGGTACTAGTGGTTACCCGTGCAAATGCACGATGACGTGCATATATTACTATATACTTTTTAATATTTATGGACTTTACTTATTGTGTTTGTTCATACACATTGCGCATCCCATTTTCCATAACAGTTCATATAAATTAGGTACCAGTAAAGAGTAATTTTCCCTCCCGTGACGTCATCAATTTGTGTAGAATACTGTCTTATAGATAATAAATAAATTATCATATAAGCATAACATTAAACACAATTCAAATTAAACATTATGAAACGTTAAAATAATTTGCTACATCGATCAGTTTAATGATTAAAATAGAAGATATAAAATTCCCTTATATAGGTAGCAGCTGATACCTCTATTCCATTCGTTTAATATAATTATTATAATTATGTAAAAATCGTAATAATTTGATTATAAATTATCTAAATATCATTTATTTCGAATATTTATTCATATTCCCACCCGTCAATATCAATGTTAAGATTAATTATTAAATTTTCAATCGTGCTAAATATGTCATTTATTTTCGTGAGGTGAAATGATAACCAGCGTTAAATTTTATTTCTAATTTTCTAATTTTCGTCATAACTCAAAAAATACTCTGAATTTCGAAGTTATTTATTAAGACCATTTTTGCATATTGTAGATATTTTTTCAATTCGATTAACGCAACTTTTATTTTTTAATTTATTTCGTATGTTACCATGTGTTTCCCGATTTGAATTAAATCCCTATGTATTCCATTAAAACTTAAAATTCGAATAATTCAAAAACACGTTCGAATTTCGTAAAACAAATCAATAGCGTTCTGTAGAACCATAGGCCAAAGGTTTCGAGAAAATTTCAGCCCATTCTGTTGGATAGTCTCTGAAAATATCCTGGAAAGTATATCGAATAAATTCCTATGTATCCCATTATGAATCAAGTGTTAATAATTCGAAAACCCGTTTGAAATTCGAAAAATCCTTTTAACACGTTAAAATTCGACACCACTTTCTAAAAAGTTTTAAATTTTCAAGTCTCTAGGTCCAATCGTTTGTGAGTAATATTGCTCCAAGTAACACACATACATACAGACAGATGTAGCGTATTATATTATAGAGATAATGACCCGTTATTTTTAACGGGAAAGTATACTAGTTATAGATAATTTCCAAGCCTTTACAAATAAATATTATTCAATGTACAGTTTGAGCATTAAAAATTGGCATTTTTAAAATAGCAATACAGTCAGTCAGTATGACCTCAGCAAATAATAATATTTTATACACCAATCAAAAGATGAGTAATGAAGTTTTCTGGAAATACTATCGTATCTTTGCTACAATTTTTTTTAAATGCACGATGCTGTAAATTCACTCCGTATTTCACAATGGCTGGATCACAGAACATTGAATAAGAAGAAGATCAGATCGAACGTGTACACAGTCGTTAAAATCCAACCAATCACGTCCACTGATCTCTGACGTCACTATAAACGCTCTCTCGATAACAGTTTGAACGTGCGTCGTGCATGCTACCTCAGCTCATAATATTTGTTGGTATTTTGACAATTAAAAAAGGAACATTATTCAATAGAGGGAGCCATATCTACATACCAAATTATGTACACGATTATCTATAGCCCAGCTACTACACAGTAATAAACTGAATCTTCTTTACAACAAACACAAACTGACACCATTTTGCTAGTACTACGCATTCAAAACTAGATTATGTGCAATCGATAGAGCGCATACCTTCGCCGCCGCTTTGACTCTTTCTCTCTCAAAATTTAATAAACTGCTAACTGGATAATGACCAATTGTCCCTCCAAGTATCATGCTATGGTTCTATCCTTTTTGAGTTATTGAGTTTTAAATGACCTTGACCTGATCGATCGCAAAATTCTACCATATTGTTCCTACACAGTGCCCAATCGTCCCATCATATTTCAGACAATTTGGTTGAATTCTTTTTGAGTTATTCAGTTATAAATGGCTTTGACCTTGATCTTTGACATTTGACCCGATCGCTCCCAAAATATCCCAGCTAACCATATCCTCTCTGTCCCGCGTGGGACAGAGGGGGACATCCCTCGCTAGCAAGGGACAGGGGATTTCAGACGTCTGCAGACGTCTGAAATCCCACGTCTTTCCAACGTCTGAAATCCCACTCACGTCCCACGTCTTACACAAGCGGGATGTCCCTCGTCTGTCCCACGTCTTAAATCCCACTCACATCCCACGTCTTTCCCACGCGGGATGTCCCTCTCTGTCCCACGCGGGATGTCCCTCTCTGTCCCACGCGGGATGTCCCTCTCTGTCCCACGTCTGTCCCACGTGGGATGTCCCTCTCTGTCCCACGCAGGATGTCCCTCTCTGTCCCACGCGGGATGTCCCTCTCTGTCCCACGTGGGATATCCCTCTCTGTCCCACGCGGGATGTCCCACGTCTGTCCCACGTGGGATGTCCCTCTCTGTCCCACGCGGGATATCCCTCTCTGTCCCACGTCTGTCCCACGTGGGATGTCCCTCTCTGTCCCACGCGGGATGTCCCTCTCTGTCCCACGTCTGTCCCACGCGGGATGTCCCTCTCTGTCCCTCGTCTGTTTTACGCGGGAAAAAGTACGCGGGATGTCCCTCTCTGTCCCACGCGGGATGTCCCTCTCTGTCCCACGCGGGATGTCCCTCTCTGTCCCACCTCTGTCCCACGTGGGATGTCCCTCTCTGTCCCACGCGGGATATCCCTCTCTGTCCCACGTCTGTCACACGCGGGATGTCCCTCTCTGTCCCTCGTCTGTTTTACGCGGGAAAAAGTTATACCAAAAAGGTATATCTATCTCAAGCTTTATTTACGTATCATAACTAGGTAGGTATTCATAAACAGATGTAGGTATCTACTCTCTAGGTAGGCATTGATGAATAATACTAGGTAGTAGGTAAGTAGGTACGGATTGATGAACACTACCTAGTAGGTATACTAAGTAGGTAGGTATTGGTACTGGTAGGTATCTAGGTAGGTATTGTCAAACAGTTATAGGTAACTAGATAAGCATTGATAAACACTAGTAGATAACTAGGTAGGCATTGACAAACAGTTGTAGGTAACTAGGTAGGTATTGATGAATACTAGTATTTAACTAGGACCTGTATTGGTTTTTATATACAGTTGTAGGCCACTAGGTAGGCAATGTTAAACACAAGAAGGTAACTAATTAGGTATTGATAAGCAGATGTAGGCAACTAGGTAGGCATTGATAAACACCAGTAGGTAATTAGGTAGGTATTGACAAACAGTAATGTAGGTAACTAAGTAGGTACTGATAAATACTACGTAATAGGCAAGTAGTGATAACCACCAGTAGGTACAGATTGGTGGTTATCACTTCTAGGTTACTAGGTAGTTATAAATATACTCTAGTAAGTAATTAGATAGGTATAAGGTAGTGATATCACCAGAAGGTAACTATAGGTAATATTAATTAACAGTTAAAGGTAATTAGGTAGTTAATAACATTAATTAACATTATCAATACAAATATTAATAAATAACTTTATACACATTCTTATCATTTACATTAAAAAATAAAAGATACCAAAATGTAGAATATTAAATTATATTTATTTAACATAATTTTAAGAAGCACGCAAGTAATCAAGTTGGATAAAGATCATTTCAATACTACTTCTACCATGTCCAGGATGGCTGAGTGGTAGAGACGCAGGCTTCAATAGTACATCACTCTAGAGTCCTGAGTTTGATTCCCGAGATGTCCACTACAATTCTTTCTCCATTTCTTCACATTTAATTTGTATATAACAATATGTAATACTAAAATAAATGATATACAGCCAAATGTACATATACACTATATGCAATATGGTTAGGAATTGCAATAATAATTAGTATGATCTTTTTTTATTTCTTATACATATTTATATACCCCAATTAACCGAAGTAGTTTGAGCCAAAAGAGAGATATGTCCCCCTTGCAGAGGGGGACATCCACACTCTGTCCCACGTCTTGCAGAGGGGGACATCCGCACTCTGTCCCACGTCTTGCAGAGGGGGACATCCGCACTCTGTCCCACGTCTTGCAGAGGGGGATATCCGCACTCTGTCCCACGTCTTGCAGAGAGGGACATCCGCACTCTGTCCCACGTCTTGCAGAGGGGGATATTCCCACTCTGTCCCACGTCTTGAATACTCACTCTGTCCCACGTGGGTCCCACGTCTTATTTCCCTCTTCCCTCTATAGCGAGGGACATCCCTACTCTGTCCCACGTGGGTCCCACGTCTTGAATCCCTCTATAGCGAGGGACATCCACACTCTGTCCCACGTGGGTCCCACGTCTTGAAAACGGAGTGGGGTAAGACGTGGGACAGGTGGATGTTCCCCTCTGTCAGAGGGGGACAAGACGTGGGATCAGACGTCTTGCAGAGGGGGACCCCTGTGCAAATGAAGAGGGTTAGACGTCTGCAAGACGTCTGATGTCCCCCGCCCCACGTCTTGCCCCACGTCTTAAATCCCTCTATAGCGAGGGGTATCAGACGTCTTAAGACGTGGGACAAACAGCTTTTGGTTAGCTGGGATAACAAAATTGATCCTGTATATTGACCAATCTTCCAACCAAGTTTCATGCAATATGGTTCAATAATTTTTGAGTTATTGAGTTATAAATGACCTTGACCTTTGACAGGATCACTCCAAAAATTCTAACAGATGGTTCCTGGACATTGACCAATTGTACCATCAAATTTCAAACAATTTGGTTGAATTCTTTTTGAGTTATTGAGTTACAAATGGCCTTGACCTTGATCTTTGACCTTTGACTCGATCGCTTCCAAAATCTAACAAAATGGTTCCTGTATATTGATCAATCATCCCATCAAGTTTCATGCAATATGGTTCAATACTTTTTGAGTTATGAATGACCATGACCTTGACCTTTGACCGGGTCACTCCCAAAATTCTACCAGCAGGTCACTGGACATGG
This sequence comes from Caprella mutica, assembly GCA_947561585.1. Lineage (NCBI taxonomy): Eukaryota > Metazoa > Arthropoda > Malacostraca > Amphipoda > Caprellidae > Caprella > Caprella mutica. The sequence goes on along the minus strand of CANNZV010001611.1, from coordinate 85,431 downwards.
ACCGATCGCTTCACCAAATTTCAGGTAATTTGGTCTAACACCTTTCAGTTAAACGAATTTACAAGATGATAAATAAATAAATAAAAGAATAAACGAGGGCTAAAATATGACCTTCCTGCATTCTGCGACGGTAATAATAGACTCCAACAGAACTTTTGGATTGAAGCCTCTGATTGACTTTGACGGAAGACTATTGTCTTGCGTGCTCTAATTGGCTCTAGTCAAAATGAAGTCACTATGAACGGCACTCAAGAGTAATAAATGGGATCTATGCTTCTTCTATTCAATGTTCTGTGGACTGAACATTCGACGCTACAACATATATTTTGCGGTACTGCAGTTTCTTGTCTCCGAAAATGTTAACGCTACTCTATGGCCCTCTTCACACTTGCGTTTCTAGCTTAGCTACAGTTCATTTTAACGGAGCACTTCACACTTGCGTTGTTTTCACTAACACTTTTTCTAACGCAAGTGGGAAGGGCTCCTTTAAAATCAATTGTAGCTAAACTATTTGCTATGAGCATTTATTTAAAGGCGGCGATGAGAAACGCAAGTGTGAAGGGGGTCTATGAGCATTCAAATTCACTTAAGGAGACCTTCTCCCTCAAATCTGAAAAAAAAATCAAATAATTTTTTATGTATAAAAAGGATGTTTTATTGTCTCCCAGATAACGTTTTAAAATATTAGAGCTTAAAACAATTTAGAAGTTCTTCAAAATCATATTTACAATATTGTAAATTATACTTGTCAGGTTTATACACCCATACAAGAGTCTCCACGATATTTTATGGAATCAGATTATATGAGGTAGACAATTTTTTTTCCAAAAAAATCAATAAATTGGCTCTCCTGAAAAGTACATTTTTTTTGACTTCAAAAGGCATCAACTCATAGTTTTTGAGCTAGAGACATGGGGTTTGTTTCATTTTCTTCATAAATGAATTTCTCACAAAGTTACAGGCGTTTTTTTTCTAATTTCTCAATATGTGTAAGAGTATGATGAGATATATATGAAATAATCAATATTTTTGAAAAAATAGGAAAAAAATTCTTTTGAAATTTTTCTGAGACGAAATTGAAAGAAAGAGCTCCGCAACTTTGTAGACAACTAAGTTCTGAACAAAATGAAACCAATTGCATGGGTTCAGCTCAAAAATTGTATGAGTTGATGCCTTGTGAAAGAACCCACCGATTTGTTTTTTTGAGGGGTAGGGGTGAAGGGGGTATGAAAAAATAAATTCTAAATGAAAAATACTCCATTTGAATGGTTGCAATAACCCAGAAAATTTCAAATTTGTATATTAATCAATAACGTTTTTTGGGTTTTGTCATTCTGTAAAAGTTATTAAAGGTCCCCTCCAAGCAAATATTTTTATTGTCTTATTCAACGAGGCTAATGTTTCTTATCATTTTGCTGCAAACTGCATCAAATTTGGTAGCATATTTTTAATTTTATATGCTTTTGAAGATTTTTATAATCAAAACTCTACAAAACCTATTTTACTTACTAATTTAAGAAATTTTCAGCCTGAAGAAAAAGAATGTACACCATTTGTTCAGATTGTCTACTAGATATTAGGTTTAATAAATCCATTTAATATTCTTGTAAAGGTATAAAATTGAATGAACTTATAATAGAAACGTTTATATACTTTAGGAAACAATCAATATCTAAAATAATTTAAATAAAGGCCAAAAAAGCATGGTTTGATAATAAAATTCAAATTTGTAATCAAAACAAAGAGTGTACAATCTTCTTCTTGAGCATCAGATTAGTGATTCGATCAATTGTTGCTCACAAAGTATTAAAAAACTTTAAAAACGAATTATATAATATACAGGGTCGTGCAGCTAAATTGGGACTAACTTTAACAGCACATATCTTCCGTAATTTCTAACCTATGACTAAATTCTTTTTTACAGACAATCTCTAAGCCCTTTGCTATAATATTTCAGATTAAGATCTAGCATATTTCGCTAAAATATGGCGGAATTAGCGCGAAGAACGACCATATGTGAAATAGACGTGCCGGGAACTCTGTTCCAGACATTATTAAAAGCACTGGCTATGCGAAATCGACTGTTTATCGAGTTGTTTCTGCTTTTGATGCCGAGAGTAAGGTTCAGAGAAGTCGACACAGTCCCCGCAGTGATCGAAAGAGAACCAAAATATTCCTAGCTGGGCTGAAAAGGACGTTGAAGTCATACCCAAACCAGCCGATGTCAAAACTGGCACAAAAGCGCAGCGTGAGTCGTAGCACCATCAGTAGGGCAGTCAAGGAAGACCTTGGTATGAAGTCATACGTAAGGAGAGTCCGTAACTTCCTAACTACCCGCTCCAGAGCCCTCAGAGCTGAAACATCCCCAAAGCTTCTGAACCATCTGAAACACATAGGAGGAAATGTCCGCGTTTTTGTTGACGAGAAAAAGTTCGTTGTTGATGAGGTTGCAAATCGCCAGAACACTCGGGTAGTTGCCTCCGATCGTTCAGAAGTTCCTCCTGTGATGCAGAGGAAAATCCCGCTTTTGTGATGGTTTTTGCAGCCGTCGCAAGTGATGGTAAGGTGATGCCTCCTCATTTCATCGAAGCAGGCCTTAAAATAAACACAGCGGAGTATTTGAAAATTCTGAAAGATGTTTTGATGCCGTGGATACGTAGGAACTACGACCCTTTCAAAGTGATGCTCGTTCAAGACTCTGCGCCCGCGCATGGATGATGGAGCAAAGAAAGTTCAGGATTTCCTGAAGAAGAATCTTCCTTTGATGGTCCCAAAGGATTATATTTGGCCCAGCAGCTCCCCAGATCTGAATGTTTGTGACTATTGGCTGTTTGGCGTCATCTAACGTAACTTCACATCCAAGTGTCAACTCTCTGAAGGCCGCCATTCGTCGGGGATTTCGTAATCTTGACCCCGAGGATGTAAAAAGGAGTTGTTCACGGTTTTGCTCGAGAATCTCCCAAATTATTGACCCAAAGGTAGTCACAAAGAATGATTTTGTTCTGTAGAAAATAACGAACAAATAAAACAAGTAAAAATTATATTTAATCATTATTTGTCTTTCAAAATAGCGAATTTATAAAAAGTTATGTTAGTCCCAATTTAGCTGCACGACCCTGTATACTGAACCGAATTGTATGCGGTTTGCAGAATAATGATCGTAGACCTTAGTTCTATAATATTATGTTATAAACTCATTTTTTTCCCGGAGCCTGGAGAGGACCTTAAAGCTATGTGTCAATAACTTCCAAACAACTGGCAGTATTTCACCTTGAAAGCCAACTGGAAGACTAAGATTTACAGTTCTTATTTGAAGCGAACCCCGTGATATCGTTTAAATAACTCCGAATTCATCGGTTAGACGAACTGTAGAACGAGATTTCGATAATAGAAGACATCTTGCTTTGTCGTTTATTGAAATTAACGAAATGAACCCGAATTCCATGGAAGAACTTATCATGTCAGATAAAGCTCACTTTCTGCTGGGATGGTACTGTTAACAAACCAAATTCAAGAGTTTGTGCAAGTCGAAACTGTAATAGTTCACCGCAACTCAATTCACCGCATATATGTAAATTTCAATATAAGTTATTTTTATTGATATTTCTTTTTCATCCATGTTAATAAAAGGTTTGGCAACTGCATGCATATATTATAATGAAAAAGAAAAAATATTCAAATATATTTTATATTACGTCTAAAAAAAGCTCCACATATACTCAATCTATGAGTATCCCTGGAAATAAATTGACTACAAATAACAAAAATAAAGACTATTAGGAAACAAGGCATTGTAATAATTAAAAATTAATAACTTAAATTATGTGTAATGCCTCGTACATATTCTAGGATATCGAAATTTTCATCGTAGGCCAACACTAGTCTTTTTAAACGAGCTGCAGTTTGAGTGTAGACCTTCCTTCCCTGGGTAGGTATTTCACCATCAACTAATTGTTCGATTTTCATTTCGGTTAGAATTTGCTCTTGCTTGATGCAGTCCAAAAACTTCCATATATTTGGATGTACCAAAGTCATTTGTTAATTAAAAGCCCTATGTCACCCTTCGACATTATTGTTGGTTTTTGGTCCATCTTCTTTAGCGAGAATATATACATTCCACATTTTTAAAGAATTTTTGGGAGACCTACGAAGCTTCGAAAACGTATCTTCGAAATAACCAAGAAATATTGAGCCTCTGATGGAAATGCACCCCCCACACACAATATAACCAAATACTACCCCAAAAGAAATTAATGCGGAAACAACAATCGTTACTTAATTTATATTATTTCATATATTCAGTAAAATTATATAATTTCAATTCCTTCAGTAATAATATATTGTTGAATATATTCAGTAATAATATATTATTTCAATTTTATATTTTCAGTAAAAATTTTTAGTATTCCTTTAAATAAAGCCTATATTTTTAACGTAAATCATTTCTATTTAGTTTCTTATTATTGTTATAATTTTTCATATCAATGTTACATTTTGAATTAAATTGTTTTTGCGATGAATTGAGTTGCGAAGAACTTTCCGTGCGGTGAACTTTCCGGCGAGGAATTGAGGGCGGTGAACTTTCCGCACATCATGTGCCCCGAAGCCTCTCGTCCTAACACTTTTTGATTTTTATTTGCTAAGTTGCTACCTTTTTTTTTGCTCATGTTTTTTTTTATCTGCTAAGTTATTTTTATTTAGTATAGTCTCTATAATTTGGTAGAGGAACAGCCCCGCCGGTTCTAGGAAATTTCGGCCTTGGAAAATTCGGTCTCGGAAAACTCGGTCTCAGTTTATAATGGTACCTATTATTATAGAACAAATATAGAAAAATTGAAATTATGAGCACGTAAATGTGTACTTTATTTATTGAAAGCGGATAACATCATTAACTGTTTTAAAATGATACATAACATTAGTAGTTTGGACATGTTTTGACATATATTTGACATGAGATTTGAGCAGAAAATTCGGTCTCGCAAATTTTTGTCTTGGAATATTCGGTCTAAGGGGGGCGTGCCGCCACCCGAACCTCCCTGCCAAGATTTTAAATAATCATGAAGTGTGCAGTTGAGAGATCATTTATAATTCTGAGACAGAAATTTCAAGACCAAAATTTCCGGCCACCAGCCCCGTCACAACTGCAGACATCAATGTAAAAACACCATGGAAGAAATCAACAGAATTAATTTTGAAATGCTAAAGAGAGTAATGTTATCGATCATTAAAAGAATGTATGAATGTTTAGCAGGTCGTGGTGGCCTTTCCCATGTTAATCAGTAAATTCTATGCTTAATAAACTTTTTAAAACTGGCCACTTTTAATGCTCACCCTGTATATGAGTTGAATTATTCATGTTTCGACTAATATTAAAGAGCTGATAATATGTATATTTAATATACTAATATATATATATACTAATATCAAAGAATAATTTAAGCCTCTATGAAGTAATTTCCCTTGTTGAACTGCACCATGAGAAGGACGTACGTCAGGATACAGCTAAGAATCTGTAAAATAAAACGAAAAATGGACATTAGCTACCTGATATATTATGAGTGTATCTTAACTTTACATTTCTTCAGTCTATTTTAATTCAATATAAACTTTTCAGATTACATTTTATCATATAGATAGAAAAAATGATTCAACTAATTAGCAGTTCACTTACGTGAAGGAAGCAGTGACGACCGATGTTGAAAAGTCCGAAAACTGAGAACTTTGGAAAGTTGTTAACCTCGTGTAAGATGTGCGACAAAACATCCTGCAAAGAAATCAAATATTTGCAGTCATCAAACCTTCAAACTATTTACAGATATTAATAAATAATAACTCTCCATTATTGAATAAGTAAATATTATGCAATCATTAAGAGACGCACCCTGATAGAAATAGAAATGTATTTAAAAAAAATAGTTCTCATTTTAAATCTTAAGAAAAGAATGGACTCATTCATCTAGTACCCAGGCAACAAGGATTTATTCCTGGGATATCAAGGGAATATCCCAGGAATATCTCTTTCTTCCCAGGATTATTCCCTTAATATCCCAGGAATAATGCTTGCTGCCTGGGTAAAGCTCTTCTAACCTTCTTAGCAGGTTCAATCTCATTGTTCAGAAGAAGACGTTTAAAGTACTGAACCACCTCTTCTTTCTGAAGATGAAAAAATACATTAATATTCGCATCACCCTATTAAATCATTATTTTCATAATTTCTGCAGACATAATCACAAGTAGAACGAAGCCCATCGAGAGGAAAACTTTTATTTCTGCATATCGCTGACATATCTAAATTAAGAAATAAATATAAACATTTATAATTCTGTATATCATCTCCTACACATATTTATTCAAAAGTAATTTTAACATATCTCATTGGCACTCACACTTCCTTCATAAGTGTTTTGAGAATTCAAAACCAACATCAGCTCAATCGTTTGGATGATTATGAAGATCATACGGTGCCAATTTTGAATTGGAAGCGATTTTTCTAGTCCAGACAGCTTCAAAGTGTAAATTATGAATAAGACTTGCAGAGAAACTATGAGAGCCAACACAGGGAGTTGAAAATATTCAAATAAATGTTTCATGGTTTTCCGTATTATTTTTACTTCTTCAAACAAAATTTTTAAAAATTCAGTTTGTTTATCTGTTGCCAATTCATCGTCTCCATTGCAATTTTCCAAATTGCCTCGAACGGGCGATAGTATTTGTCTGAGATTTGCTGAAACCAGTTCCATGAACAGTTTCAGTATTATAATATTCAAAACAACTGTTAAATGAACTTCACAATCTATCATTATGCCATACACTACGTCTGCAGTGCTCAATCGATCTACAATCAGAAACAGGACGACCGATTCGCCGATAATGAAGAGAACGAAACACATCAAAATGGTAAATCCTAGAGCTTTACTCATGGCGTGAAACTTTGTCTTCTTCTTGGAAAGAAAACGGAAGCAATCCTTCATAAGTTTCCGATTGATCAAAGGATTTATCTTCATACTAAAATAAATAACTATCCAGGATACCATCGATGCCGTTTCTAGCATGTTAGTGAACGTAAGGTCAGTTTTTATGAATTTAATGAAACTATAGATACCCAAGCTGAAGAAGCAGATCAGACTACAGACAGTGTACATCAGAGAGTAGAACCAGCTGTTCCATGTTAATTCCACTTTCTTACCCAAGCTAGAAGAGGTGTAGGGAAAGGCACCAATAACTCTCAGTATAGAGAATCCTTTCTTCAAGAAATAAGTGATATCCATTTTGAATTCAGTTTCTGTTCAGTGATATTGCCGCAGCTTCTTCGACAACTTATTATCATCAGAATGGTTACAGTTTACTATAAGAATACCATCATGGACTGATACACAGTTTAATTAAGCTATTCAGAGAGCATAACAAATTAATAATCAATATCCATACAAATATTTGGTATTTGCAGTGGATTATCAGTTATTGATACAGTTCATCTGTTAAATAATGATGAATTATTCATAAACCTCCTAATTGGTCATTTATGCTTACCATGAATTGAGAAGGTCTACGAATTAGCAATGTTATTTTAGAGTTGTATCCATTTTATGTAGAGTGTAGTAAAAATCCTGGTAGGTATACGTCCAAAATTTGGAATAAAATATTTGTTTGAAGGTCCCCTCCATTCTATTTTTTATCACTCTATTCATTAGAGCTAAGGTTACTTTCAGAGGTTACCATTTCAAATTTGGTTCTATATTTTTATCTTAATATGTTTTTTTTTTTTTTTTTCTGTTTTTCTTTTTACCTCAGAATTTCCAGCGAAGAAAATTCCATTGAATCTGGAATAATTCAAAACTATAATAAAGCTTTTAGATACATATATTGTATTTATTGTATCATATATTGTGGAATTTTCCAAGTGGAATATTCAGCAGCGGAACTTTCCGCAGTGGAATTTTCCTAGAACCAGTATAAATAGATACCTATACCGCGCTATATGAACACCATCACCCTAAAAAACATTAGGTTTTTAAAAAGTGAACCTATGTACCTAATTAGTAATTACTATTGAATTTACGAAAACCAGTGTTAAGTTAGACTGCAGTCTGGTTCTTCTATTGAATCTTAGAAAAAGTGGAAGTGAAATGCGAGTATTTCATATATAATTCATTATGAACAGAATACTTGATCGATTTCTTTTCTGTTAACTGTTATATAATATAACCTTAGCTCTACAAATTTGAAGCAATTCCAGATTTTTTTAAATTTAGAGTGGAGAGGACTTTTATGATATAAATTTTTAAACAATAGGTTCTTGACATGGGAGAAGTGATAGAAATAAAATCTGCATTTGCTAATTACAAAGTCATCTTAACTCAAAAAATGAGGACCATTATTTTTTTTTATCGATTGATAGAATGCAATGATGCTAGGAACTTCATTTTTACAATTCATATTTCAATTTAAGTGTTCATAAGCTTTAAAATTAATGTTTCATTCTGAATAAATAATTATTTATGTGTATACTGTTTTCAATAATGTTTTATTAAAGTTTTTTATTTTCAATTAACTGTACTTAGAATTGTCAGTAGCTTTATTACTATAATGATTATTGGTAACTAATATTCATTTATTTATTCATTTAAACATAATGTTTCCCAACATTGTATATGGTTGTCGTGTATAATGTGAAAGAATGTATAAGATTATGTGCAAGTGTCTGAGATTTAGAAGATAGATGACAGAGTCCCTAGTTAAAGTAATTATAAATAAGAGAAAATTATTGGATATATTAAGATCATTCATTTATTAGGTTTTATTATAAGTTATACGTAGATTATTTAACAAAATACTTTTGAAAACTCTCTCTACATCTTAATTTATTTTCATCATACCAACTTAATTTTCCTAGGTGTAAATATTGGTGTGTTCCCATGCTGAAGAACTCGAAGAACGTTCCTTCAAGGTACGAAGTACGGTCCCTCGGTTAGCGTTCCCGTGCAACCACCACAATGTGTACGATTCCGTGGTTTAGGAATTAATATCACTAATTAATTAGGGATATTAACAATCACTAATTTGGTTTGGTTGGTTTAATTCAATTAATTATCAATTAATCTCAAAACATGTAATATTATGTCAATTATGAATTTTATTAATTTACAAATAAGAACAGGTGTTTCTACCGCCCGATTCGTTTGTTTGTTTACGTTTGTGACGTCACGGCTGCAAAGAGGGATAGCTCGATGTACTACCTACCGTGTCGTCTAGTTCCAAGAAACTTGACGAACGTTCTTCGTCACGGGAACGGTTTGTTCTCGTAGAACTGAGAGACGTCCTTCGAGCTCTTCATCACGGGAACGCACCATATGTCGTACAGTAAATATGAAAGCTATAAAAGGTGGAATGAAAGGACTAGGATAAATATGAATCAATTTAATAAAAGATATATAATTAATGTGAAACTACATAACCAATCAAGTGAATTATTGTATATTGATATATATTTTATATTAAGGTATATTATAGAGTTAATATGAGATATTCTAAATAAACTTGTAAAAGTGATTGATTGAAACATTTTTGTAAACTGAAGGTACTTTCATTTTTTTCTGTGAAAGGAAAGAGATGTACCTACCATTTAGAATTAGCTTAATAATTTAATAAATTGCCTTGTGTCTAATGAATTTTTCTCATAGAGTAATAAAATATTTAATGATGTGTTTTATGACAGTCATGTAAAGATTAAGAATTCTTGCAGTCAGTTGAGGTCCATGAGTTAAGTTGGGCCAACCAGGTTATACGGCTGGTTTCACCCTATGGTTTTGTCACTAAAGCGAGACACTTTGGTGTATCATACTAAAGTTTGGATGCACTAAAGTGCATCAGTTCGATGCACTTTAGTGTCTGAGATATAAATTGTTCAAATGATGAGAAAAAAATGAGGAAAGAATAATTTCTTAATCATTTTTACAAACTTATAGGTAAGACACTAAAGTGCATCAGTTTGATGCACTTTAGCTCATCCAAACTATAGTTTGATGCACTAAAGTGCCTCGCTTTACAGACAACCCATAGGTTGAACTTCTACTGTAGATACTTCAGAAGAATTCTACTGTAGATGAGTTCTACTTCAGAAGAGCTCTACTGTAGAAGAGCTCTACTGTAGAAGAGCTCTACTGTAGAAGAGCTCTACTGTAGAAGAGCTCTACTGTAGAAGAGCTCTACTGTAGAAGAGTTCTACCGCATGTAGAAGAGTTCTACTGTAGAAGAGTTCTACTGTAGAAGAGTTCTACTGTAGAAGAGTTCTACTGTAGAAGAGTTCTACTGTAGAAGAGTTCTACTGTAGAAGAGTTCTACTGTAGAAGAGTTCTACTGTAGAAGAGTTCTACTGTAGAAGAGTTCTACTGTAGAAGAGTTCTACTGTAGAAGAGTTCTACTGTAGAAGAGTTCTACTGTAGAAAAATTCTACTGTAGAAGAGTTCTACTGTAGAAGAGTTCTACTGTAGAAGAGTTCTACTGTAGAAGAGTTCTACTGTAGAAGAGTTCTACTGTAGAAGAGTTCTACTGTAGAAGAATTCTACTGAAGAAGAGTTCTACTGTAGAAGAGTTCTACTGTAGAAGAGTTCTACTGTAGAAGAGTTCTACTGTAGAAGAGTTCTACTGTAGAAGAGTTCTACTTCAGAAGACTTCTACTGTATGTAGAAGAGCTCTACTGTACTATAATTCACCATCATCAATAGAGTAGCGGATCTCATTGTTCACTTGTGTGTCGCCATCTATCGCCTGTACTGTGAAGATCTCTCTGCTCTGGGGTGGGGATTGAATAAATGGTAATAGGGTACGTTACGAATTATTGTTCGGTTTCACATCTTCGGGCATATAAGAAAAAAAATATTATTATTATTTTATTTTTATAATATCATTTTTTCTTATATGACCGAAGATGTAAAAAGACCGATAATTCGTAACTTACCCTAATGTTTCAGTATATTTAAACTAATGATTATAATATCAGCAATAAGAGGCATAATTTATTTCAGCAAGGTTGAATTCTATGCTTTAAATTTTCAATTTAATTTATTAGTTAATTCCAAACTATGTTTGTTATCGGGAATTTTATATTTAATTAGAAAAACTTTCTGTGAAAGATAATAGTAGATTTGCTTCACGAAATAGGTGGCATTTATTCCAGTTAGTAAAGTTTATCGGGGTATTACTATCCCAATATTGTAATAACAATGCCCAATTCTATCACAATATTGTACAATAATTGTTGCCACAAGAAATTTTTTTTAACCTGGGATGTATTGTAATATTTAGATTTGATTTGACTATTTATAAGAATTATTACCTAAATATTTTCAGATTTCATTTCTTTTCTTACTGGTATCAGCCTCATCTTCTACAAAGATGCTGAAGGTTTGGTTCGTTGATTTTATTGTACCTCTTACGTCTGTGCTCTGCAAAAGAAATATAGTTAACCCAAGTGCTTTCGTTTTTCGAATCCTCTTCAATGGCTGTGCACTACAGTAAAACTCCTCTTCAGTGGCTGTGTACTACAGTAAAACTCCTCTTCAGTGGCTGTTTACTACAGTAAAACTCCTCTTCAGTGGCTGTGCACTACAGTAAAACTCCTCTTCAGTGGCTGTGCACTACAGTAAAACTCCTCTTCAGTGGCTGTGCACTACAGTAAAACTCCTCTTCAGTGGCTGTGCACTACAGTAAAACTCCTCTTCAGTGGCTGTGAACTACAGAAAACTCTTCTTCAGTGGCTGTGCACTACAGTAAAACTCCTCTTCAGTGGCTGTGTACTACAGCAGAACTCCTCTCCAGTGGCTGTGCACTACAATAAAACTCCTCTTCAGTGGCTGTGCACTACAGTAAAACTCCTCTTCAGTGGCTGTGCACTCTGTAAAACTCATCTTCAGTGGCTGTGCACTACAGTAAAACTCCTCTTCAGTGGCTGTGTACTACAGCAGAACTCCTCTTCAGTGGCTGTGCACTCAGTAAAACTCCTCTTCAGTGGCTGTGCACTACAGTAAAACTCCTCTTCAGTGGCTGTGTACTACAGCAGAACTCCTCTCCAGTGGCTGTGCACTACAGTAAAACTCCTCTTCAGTGGCTGTGCACTACAGTAAAACTCCTCTTCAGTGGCTGTGCACTACAGTAAAACTCCTCTTCAGTGGCTGTGCACTACAGTAAAACTCCTCTTCAGTGGCTGTGTACTACAGTAAAACTCCTCTTCAGTGGCTGTGTACTACAGTAAAACTCCTCTTCAGTGGCTGTGCACTACAGTAAAACTCCTCTTCAGTGGCTGTGCACTACAGTAAAACTCCTCTTCAGTGGCTGTGCACTACAGTAAAACTCCTCTTCAGTGGCTGTGCACTACAGTAAAACTCCTCTTCAGTGGCTGTGCACTACAGTAAAACTCCTCTTCAGTGGCTGTGCACTACAGTAAAACTCCTCTTCAGTGGCTGTGTACTACAGCAGAACTCCTCTTCAGTGGCTGTGCACTCAGTAAAACTCCTCTTCAGTGGCTGTGCACTACAGTAAAACTCCTCTTCAGTGGCTGTGTACTACAGCAGAACTCCTCTCCAGTGGCTGTGCACTACAGTAAAACTCCTCTTCAGTGGCTGTGCACTACAGTAAAACTCCTCTTCAGTGGCTGTGCACTACAGTAAAACTCCTCTAGTGAATGTAGACTGTAGATTCCTGCGTAAGAGAACTACCCATAGTAGTGAACAAGAGTCCCTAAAACTGATGCTATTCATAAGACCAAAGAATAATTGTACACTATCCGGGGTAGATCTCTTCCTCAGGCTTCTACAGTCTAATTTCACTATAGAGGAGTCCAACTGTACTATAATCCTCTTTTTATAAATGAATTGTAGAGCACGTAACATCTACGAATTTTGAACCTACAAGACTAAATCCAACGTAAATCAATTATATACAAAACCCAGGCAATAAGGATTTATTTCCTTGATATCCCAGGAGTACATCATTCTTGCCATGGAAGTGTGGGAATTAATATGTTCCACATACAATTATCAATTTGAATTAAACCATGAAAATAGAACCGTTATAAAAACAGACCCGTTATAGAACAGGCCCGTTATAAAAGTAATTCATATGGTACAATCTTATTTTCATTTACTCACTATAAATTCAGCTCTGATACTGAAAAACATCAAACTTTCGTAATCCAAAGATTTCAGAGCCAGCAGCTCGAAGTTGCATTCAGTGTTGGTGCATGTGCCATTTTGTTGCAGTTCGAAAGTGTCAGCACAAGGGTCGAAATACTGTGGGGAAAATAAAGAAGAGAATTCATAATTGAGCAAAGATTTCAATTCGACTAAATATTCAATATATATCGAATACTCCTTTCCATAACATGTAATGAAATCAGTTTTAAAATGACGAAATTGTAACTCTAATCCAATGCAATTCGTATTATTTTGGCGTCAAAGTCGCTGGTATAGGTAAGTGTATTGCGTCACATTAATATTGAAGGAATCAGTGCATGTGATTATATATATGAGCTTTACCTGTGCTATATACCATATATCTATCGAATCGTTCATTTCTAGCTCAGTCATTGACTAGCAGTTTTGGTTTATTGTATCTCTCTTTGAAAACTAGTTTGGTAGGGGGTGGTACCTATATATTATATAACCGTTAGTGACTATTTTCTATCATTCTTCTATACTTCTTTTACTATAGTAAAAAACCTATGTTTCGAATGTTTTATAGTCCAGCACTTTTTGAGATGGCATTGCAAGTTCTTTCAACGTTCGTTAATTTATCACTAACTATCATAAACTATTTCATATGCTCTTAGAAAGTGAGTAATAGTTTTGTTAGTAGCCTAGTCCATTTTCAGTTTCGTTGCTTCTTTCAAGTCAATTGAACTTATTCTCATTTAGGTATTTTTCTTTTTCTATCTTTTTTGGATTAACTAAGAACATTCATTTGTTGCAGTTTTCACTTATCAATGTATTCTATTAACGATTATAAAATCCTTCTAACGAGTTGTGTTAAATATACTGAAGTAAATAAGAAGTCTTTATCTTCCTCGTAAACCTAGAGGAAATTCTATCTCCATTCAAAAATAATCAGCGGCTAGGTAAAGTAGGTATGGAATATGGTATGAACATTGTATCACCTTCTGTGTACCAGTCGTAGCCAAGGTATTAACGAACTACAGGGTGTGGAGAAAGTCCCCGATCAAATATTATTTTTTAAATTAAAGATGCTATTTATTTACTAAATTTTTCCATTTATATCTCATTCTCTTCCTATATAATCATATACTTTAATGTTTCAGGTCTAAATTTTGATAAATTTACATTGTTTTTTTGTAAAAAGAGTCAACGTGAGGCTATCATTCAGCTACACTGCGCGGGGAATACAAACCCAGAGATTGTAAAGCTATTAAAAGCACCGAAATCGAATGTTTGGAATGCTGTTGAACGCTACCAACAACTGGAGACAACAGGTGATCGACCCAGGTGTGGACGACCTAGCACTGCACGCACTCCAACCAAAATCAAAGCCATTAGGGAGCAGATAAGAAGGAACCCCAAGCGAAGCATGAGAAAGATGGCTAAGAGTATGGATATCGACGAAAAAAGTGTGAGAACCGTCGTCAAAGAAGACCTCAAGTTGTCCCCCTTCAAAATGACCAACATGCAACAGCTCACGGACTTTCAGAAACAGAAGAGGCTGGACAGATCAAAGATTCTTTTGAATGCAATGAAAGATGGCACGAAGGTTGGTGAGATAGTCTTTTCGGATGAGAAAATGTTCACTGTGGAGGCCAAATTCAACTCCCAGAACGACAGAATTTTGGCAAAAAGTGCTGACAGTATCCTTCCATCCGTACAGACTGTTTTCCGTCGCCAAAAGCCTGTCTCTGTGATGGTTTGGGCTGCCATCTCTGAGAGTTGGAGATCTCCTCTCATTTTCGTCAAAAAAGGCGCTAAAGTTAACGAAAAATCGAATATCAAGGATATTTTGACTCCAGGACAAGTCGAGATGAAAAAGCACATCAAGGACAGGCCTTTTACCTTTCAACAGGACGGTGCGCCCTCGCACACAACGAACAAAGCTCAGGATTGGAGTGAGCGTCACTTTCCTGCGTTTTGGAGGAAGGAATTGTGGCCTCCTTCATCGCCGGACCTGAACCCTCTGGACTTTTGTGTGTGGTCCATCTTGGAGAAAAAAGCGTGCGCAACAGCTCATGATAGTACGGAAACTCTGAAGAAGTCACTCGAGTGACAATGGGCTAAAATTCCCCAAGAAATGTTCTGTGCAGCAGTAAAGAGCTTCAGAGGTAGACTCGAGAGAGAGTAATCGCCGCCAATGGTGGTCATTGAAAAATAATTGGTAGAACTATTAAATGAGTTTATTGAGATATTGTGTGATAAGTTTTGTTTTA
This sequence comes from Caprella mutica, assembly GCA_947561585.1. Lineage (NCBI taxonomy): Eukaryota > Metazoa > Arthropoda > Malacostraca > Amphipoda > Caprellidae > Caprella > Caprella mutica. The sequence goes on along the minus strand of CANNZV010001611.1, from coordinate 70,007 downwards.
TTTCATCCATCACAACTCATTAAATTAACTTTTTTATATGATCGGGAACTTTCTACGCAACCTGTATAGCTAAATTAGATTATACTATACTGAAGAATCAATTGCATGTACAAAAAAAAAATAATGATAGCTAGAAGAACTTACACTATAATGAATAATTTCACACATAGAACAATTGTATCCTGAAGAACATCTCGTCATACCTGTTTGAATTGTAGACTCGCAGTCTCATGGTAGTCTTGATCAGTCACTGTGAACTGACTGATCACCTGGTTTACGGGATTCTGTGAAAATATGAGGATTCAATGATTTTAAAAAGATACGCTGTAGCTGTATTAGTTTTAGTTTGAGTTTAAAAAGAAAATAACTGACTAGCAGAAATATATACAAAAACCTAATACAACAATTGCATCATTGAGTATATTGCACGATAACTTACTTTTAGGTATTATTAAGATTAAAATATATACAGTGTATCCCAAAAGTTTTTGCTACTTGATATCATTAAACTGATTTTATTTTGAGTATCACAACTTCAAACATCCGATATTCCATATTTTTTTGTGAATTTTATGATTAAAAATGTTATTTCAGGGACAACCTCTATGTACTCCAAATTTGATTCTCACGTTTTCTGAAACATAGATTTCTGGTGTTGCCAAATTGACAACTGGTGTAAATTCATTGACATCTATGAAATTGAATAAAGCCGTAGTTTCTTTGTAGGTGCCATCTTCTTCCAAGAGTGGGATGCAAACGACGGATAGCAAAGATGACTCCGTATCTAGAATTGCGTTGAGAACTAGGTAGCCATCGTCATCTATGGTAAAAGTGTTGCCACACACTGGATCACTGACATCTAACCCACCAGCATCTAGCGAGAAAAATGAATGTTACAACTACTAGATGGAGATTTCAAACAAACATCACTAAGAAGTATTTCAGATCATTACAATCAAAATATATTCATTGTGCATTATTGTTATTATAATAATGATATTTCAACGGAAATGGTACCCAATGATAAATTGATTTCAAACTAACGTAATGATGGTTCTATTTAGACGTAGATAACTTATTTGTATTCTACATCGATACAGGAAACTCTAATAATTACAAAAAAACACTGTACGACCTCTTGTTTTCTTTGTTTCATGCCATTTGTATTTCTATCATACCCTTTTCCGATCATGGGCACATTTACGAACCTACTGGGTGTAATAATCCCAAATTTGGTGTACCTGCCTGTCATTAGCCCCTCTTTGACATCAATTAATTATTATTCTATTATGACTAAGAAAAAAGTATTCTTGACATTTTTTCCAAAAAAGTCTTCTAACATCTTAAAGTAGTAACTAGACTTACATGTTGGATTGAATTGAGAGTTTGCTACAATTTTGTTTTATGTTCATAACTTTTTTTTAATGTAATGGAGCCGCTTCAAAAAATTACACAATGTATATGTGGGGTATTTACATAAGTAGTATAATTTACAGGTAGATAGGTATGCTGACTTTATCAAATTAATTCGATATCTACATTCATCTAAAATATGTATCGGAAAAAAGACCAAAAAACTGATAATGGTTATATAAATTGACTACGAACAATAGTTGAGCCCTTTCTAATTTTATATGACTTTTATTACAATTCTATACATTTCTAAGAAATCAAAAGGCATATTGATCAACCGATGAGCTTTAAATCGGAGTTTATGTTTCTCTTAAAGTCCAATTTTCGAGCACATCTTTCAGAAAATAGAAATATTCTTTCCATCATGGAGACAAGCCCATGAAATGGTCGCCGCGAGGTGTAATATTGTTTTGGATATATCTCTGTTTCTACAAGCTCGATTTAAATAAAAATGACATTTTGTCCCAGAAATCGATACTGAAGAAGTGATTAAGTATCATATGAACTCGATTTATCATATGGATCATAGTTTTTTGTTCCCCCGGGCAGTACTGATGAGATGGCTCACGGAGACAAGCCGATGAAATAGTCGCCGCGAGGTGTAATTTTGTTTTGTATATATCTTTGTTCTTATAAGCTCAATTTCAATATAAATAACATTTTTTCCCTGAAGTTGATACTGAAGAATAAGAAAATGACCATATGGACTCTATTTTTTATATAGATCACATTTTTTGTTCCCATGGGCAACTTTTAATATTAATTTTTTCGTTCGTGACAAACTATATTTCAAGTAATATTCATGAGGTATTCTATTGCTGTGAGCTTGAAAATGACATTTATATCATCAAATAGTGTTTAAATAGTTATTTAATTTATATTTCAAGAAGTCTGGAAAAACCTCTGAAAGTAGGGAAAACCTCTGTATTTGGCATGGTTGTTTACAAATTGGCTGGCGGAACCGCGGAAATTGACAGACTCTGTAAGTGCAACAACAGGGCTGTCCAGCTATGCTTAGTGTTATTTGGCATTTGTTTGGTAGTTCCATAATTTATAAGTAGCACACAATGTTGTACATAGTTCTTTAAGTCTTTACTTATCAATTTATTTATAGTCTATAGATTATAGTGACCTTATAGCTATAGGTACGGTACTAATAACTATAGGAAGTGGAAGTTAAACCTTGTTTCAGAGTTGCTAGCCTACGGTCTTCTCTTACCTATCTAAAAATCCACCATTGGGCACTGATCAGTGATCACAAACTTTGGTAGAACCTTAGAATAGAGTATTGCTCTAAATAGTAAATTCCACTGTAAAATCAGTGGAAGCCCAGACTGCAAAAGATGCATGAAGTTGTGAAGTTTATCCGTCGAGTCGGCGACTATTGATGCCTTAAAATCCAGACTGTACAACAACTGGAGAAACGTTAATCCGAAAAAAACGGAAAAACAGAAATCTGGAAAACCAAAATCCGGAAGACAGAAAATCTGGATAAACTGGAAATAGCAAAAATTGGAAAAATAATCAAATCTGAGAAATAAAAAATCAGAAGCCCCGAAAGATTGAAAAAACGAAAAACCGGAAATCGGAAAAACAAAAAACTTTCTTTCTCTAGGTAATTTGGCTTTTGTTCTCAGTAAAATACATGTAAATATAGGAGGAAATTAAGGATTGTTCGCACAGAAAATGTTAAAAATTAGTTTCCTGGCATATCTATAGAATCCTGAATTATTTATTATCTGGTGATAATTTCCTAATTAATTCCTATGTTTACATTCATTTATTGGAGAATATTTTGAAATTTTTGGTCATTTCGGAGATAAATTGGAATTTTTTTTGGAAACAATTGGAAAATCTTTTGGAAACAAATTGCCATAAATATTAAATATCTGGAGACTGATTGTGCATGCTTTGCAGACTGGCCATATGGCACATTTTTTACATTTTCTGTTAAAACAATCCTTAATAAGTTAATTTCCTCCTATATTTAATTGCATTTTACCGAGCCAAATTAAAGGATTTCTTGAAGAACACTCAGAACACCCATGACACCAGTCTGCAGAATGCGTCTCTTCTCCCGCAGAGACTTTAAATTGAGAGAGAGCTGCTCTCTGACTCTCAGCAGCAGATTTAGAATCTCCCGCAGCTAAATTAATGGTAGCATAGGAATTAATTCAAAATCTCCCGCAGCTAAATTAATGGTAACATAGGAATTAATTCAAGATCTCCCGCAGAGATCTCCAATTTCTAAAATTCAATCAAAAACTCCCGCAGAGAGTCTTGGAAAAATGTTCCATATTCTGCAGACTGGCCAGTCTGCAGAAACTGGTTAGGTGTTCGTAGGGATCTCTAAATCTGTTCGTAGCAAAATTAATGTAAATATAGGAATTAATTCAGAAATGTTTGTAGCAAAATTAATGTAAATATAGGAATTAATTCAAAATTGTTCGGAGAGAATATCCCAAATATCTCACATATTCTGCAGACTGGCAGACTGGCCATGACATGATGACGGTGTGCCGGTGCCCTATGTTAGTAACATATTAGACATACCTATCTAAATTTTGACCTTGTCAGTTAAAGCCAATTAATTGGCTTCAATTTCATAAGGTCAAAATTTTAAAATTTAGATAGGTATGTCTAATTAGTTATAATTTTTGTATTAATTCCTATGTTAATACAAGTTTGTATTTGGTGCACACTGTACTGAACTCCTCTGACTTTTTCAAAAATCTGAGAAATAGCTGCCAACATTTTTCATTAATTTGTCTAGTCCTCCAACATTTTTCCAGTTTCTCCTCCAAAAATTAATGGTAATATAGGAATTAATAGCTAAATATCTTCAGACATTGCAGGAATTTTTTTATTAGAGAAATTGAATATCTCCTGAGATATCTTTGGAATTTACCACCAAATACAATCTGGTGTTAATAATGTTCCCATGTTAATTTTGGCTTGAAATCTTCAAAAAATGAGCCATGGCTTGGCTCAGGACCAGACTGTATTTCATGAATTCATGGTAAATTCCACCGACTTGTCTGTGAGATTTTTCTCCATTGAAAATGATATTCTGACTGAGTCTGTGGATTTATAGCTAGTTATTCCTATGTTAGATGTTACCATTATTTTTTGATAGAAAAATGGATAAAATGTTGGTAGATCAGCCAAATTACTGGAAATTTATGGTGGATTTTTTTCATTTTTTTCAAAAAGTCAGCGGAATTTTGTGCACTAAATACAGACTGGGCTCAGGATGTTTGTGTAATTTTTGCTTAAAAATTGGCTTACAATTCCCCAGCCTTTTAAACATGCCAGCCAGTCTGCAAAAGATGCATGAAGTTGTCAAGTTTACCTGGCGACTAATTATCCAATATTGACATGTAAACATTATATAAAAGTGATAAAACATAAGAATTACGTAATTAGGAATTTGTCTCAAACTCAAAGATCTTGTTGCAGAATCCTGCAGACTGCTGACTGGCATTGTAGCTAAACAGTAAACTAGTTAGGTAGTCCAGTCTGTATTTCGGCATTTGGTGCACAAAATCCTCCTGACTTTATTCGACAGTAGATTCGCCAAAAAGTTCCAGTTTACAGAATATGAGAGATATTTGGGATATTTCTCCTAAAAGTATTGAATTAATACCTTTATTTATGTTAATTTTGCTACGAATACTTGAATTAATTTCTATATTTACATTAATTTTGCTGAGAACAGAATTAGAGATATGATGATATCTATGATACCCAGTTTGTATTTCATGGTAAATGGTAAATTCCACAATCTTGGGTAAATTTTTACAAATATTTTCTCAATAGTGTTTATAAATACTGCTCTGTGAATATTTCATTGAAATATAATTAATTTAGTTATTTGTTTTATATTATTATTTGCTCAACCTGATTGCCTTTTATTTAGGTTCGTGGATAGGAACCTGATTGTTTAAGTACTAAAAATTTGCTGCTTCATTATTTTGATGTTTATTCTTTCAGATAAATGAAAACATAATGTATAAAGTAAAATTTAAGGAAGACGGAATTTTATATAATGCATCACTTCAACGAATTAAGGTCCCAGAAAACTTGTCTTTGAAGATAGGTTCCTGTATAGAATGTCGATACAAAGATGGAAAGTGGTATGAAGCTGAAATCATCAATTTACCAGGTAAGTTCTATTTCCATTTACTGTCAATTGACTCAAATAGAGACAAACAGTTTTTTTTTGTGATATTGGCATATAGCTAGGTATTACAATGATAATCTATCATAATTCTGCCATTTCTATCATTTTATGAGCCACCAGTGGCTCTATCCTGAAACTGTCTGTGGTGAAAGGAAGGGAAAGGGGATGGTGTCCTTTGGGCCCTGAACTGTTGTAATTTGGATTATCTTTTTTTTACCATGTTTATCATTTTTTAAGCGCTACTTGCAGTTTTAGAGGATAGATAGCACTAGGGTTATGCTCTTCAACTACGAGGTTAAGTGTTAGGTAGGCTCGTAGGCTTCATTTACTTTCACCTCTTCTTTTCCACTTCCATCTGTGAGTGAAATTCAGTTATATTTAAAATAGTTCAACTTAAATTTGAAATATTTCAACTTTTCAAGTTTAATTTAAAAAAGTTATAGTTGATTATAAAATAAGTGAAGATTAATTAAAATTCTATGGACTTTCGATATCACACATAGGAAGCTCTGCACTAATATCATCATATTAGTAATGGAAGGGAATGTGATAGTGAGAGTAGTGAAGTGAGAATTTAGTGAGATGAGAGTAGAGGAATGAGAGAAGTGACTGTAATGAGAAGAGATGAGAGAAATGGGATGAGAACAATGAGAATTTAGTGGGATGAGAGAAATGAAATGAGAGTAGTGAGCTGTGAGAGGATAGAATTGGTTGAGTCAAGTGAGTAAAATGAGAGCTTAGCGAAATAGAAGACTTAGTGAAATTAGAGAAGTGAACAATGTTACAACTGTAGTTGTTAAGTGTGATATATACGGTAATAAGTGAAGAGTAGTGAGAGTACTTAGTGAATACTCTCTTGAGCACTCACTTGTCTCATTTCACTCACTTGTCTCATTTCACTCACTTCTCTCATCTTAATTCTTTCATCTCACTAAATTCTCACTACTCTCATCTTGCTTCTCTCATTTCTCTCACTTATCACTACTCTCATTCCCTCCCATTACTGATATAATGATATTAGGACAGAGCTTCCTATGTGTGATATCGAGGGCCCATAGAATTTGATTTTTAAATTAAATCTCCATTTATTTTATATTCAACTTTAACTTTTTAAAATTAAACTTGAAATATTTCAAATCAAACTCGAAATATTTCAAATTAAACTCGAAATATTTCAAATTTAAGTTTAACTATTTAAAATATAACTTGACTTATTTTAATTTAAACTTAAATTGTTTTAAATTAAAGTTAAAAAGGTGTAGTTTAACTAGTCAGTAACTCTTCAATTAAAGAACATATTAATCAATTTTGTGCTTTTATTCGAGAGTGTTAGGTAAAAAATATTAAATTTCCGGAGCCTGGAGCTACTTGTAATGATAGAGCTTCAGCTCCGCTCCGCTGTTTTCACATTCAGCTAAGCTCCAGCTCCTGCTCCGGTGCGCCAAAATTGGCTAGCTCTGGCTCAAAGCTCTGGAGCCAGCTCCCCAGCCATGCTGATACCTTAAATTAATTTCTAGTGGTAGCTAGTGAATATGAAAAAGTAGCTACAGTCTATATCCTTTGTTTAATTCTATTCTTTATATTGCACATGTCTCGTATAAAGTATCGATGAACTAATTGACTGAGCTTCATATGTGATGAGAAGTTTTATGCTTTTTTAATTTGATTTCATTTAAATTTCAGTTATCAAACGAAGGAAGATTGAGCTTTCAAAGACCGTATTGAGGAAAAAGATTTGTGAGGAAAGTGCCAATGTCCAGAAGACTTCTGAGGAAAGTGCCAATGTCCAGAAGACTTCTGAGGAAAGTGCCAATGTCCAGAAGACTTCTGAGGAAAGTGCCAATGTCCAGAAGACTTCTGAGGAAAGTGCCAATGTCCAGAAGACTTCTGAGGAAAGTGCCAATGTCCAGAAGACTTCTGAGGAAAGTGCCAATGTCCAGAAGACTTCTGAGGAAAGTGCCAATGTCCAGAAGACTTCTGAGGAAAGTGCCAATGTCCAGAAGACTTCTGAGGAAAGTGCCAATGTCCAGAAGACTTCTGAGGAAAGTGCCAATGTCCAGAAGACTTCTGAGGAAAGTGCCAATGTCCAGAAGACTTGTGAGGAAAGTGCCAATGTCCAGAAGACTTCTGAGGAAAGTGCCAATGTCCAGAAGACTTCTGAGGAAAGTTCCAATGTCCAGAAGACTTGTGAGGAGAGTGCAGATGTCCAGAAGACTTGTGAGGAGAGTGCAGTTATCCCAATGACTTGTGAGGAGAGTGCAGATGTCCAGAAGATTTGTGAGGAGAGTGCAGATGTCCAGAAGATTTGTGAGGAGAGTGCAGATGTCCAGAAGATTTGTGAGGAGAGTGCAGATGTCCAGAAGATTTGTGAGGAGAGTGCAGATGTCCAGAAGATTTGTGAGGAGAGTGCAGATGTCCAGAAGACTTGTGAGGAGAGTGCAGTTATCCCAATGACTTGTGAGGAGAGTGCAGATGTCCAGAAGATTTGTGAGGAGAGTGCAGATGTCCAGAAGACTTGTGAGGAGAGTGCAGTTATCCCAATGACTTGTGAGGAGAGTGCAGTTATCCCAATGACTTGTGAGGAGAGTGCAGTTATCCCAATGACTTGTGAGGAGAGTGCAGATGTCCAGAAGATTTGTGAGGAGAGTGCAGATGTCCAGAAGACTTGTGAGGAGAGTGCAGATGTCCAGAAGACTTGTGAGGAGAGTGCAGTTATCCCAATGACTTGTGAGGAGAGTGCAGTTATCCCAATGACTTGTGAGGAGAGTGCAGTTATCCCAATGACTCATGGAGAATCAACTTTTGATTCTAAGTTTAGTAATATAGGTGTTCACAATCAAATTCCGATGGACCAATTTGATAACATCATGCTAATTGCCAAACAAGTACCAATCTCATGGTCATCATTCAATGTTGTGTTCGACAATGAAGATTTAATTACTGTGAGGGAGAATAGTGACTACCAACTCAACGAGGTAATTTTGCATACACTAGTTTCATATAGTTCATTTCATCTTGACTATTTTATGATGTTACCATACCGATATTTATATTTTGTTCAAATTGTGTTTCTTTTGTCCAGGTAGCTACGTCCCGACGAATCTGCATATCCCAGCATCGTAATGGATGAGAATTGTGAAGTTTTGGAGGTAAATTAGAGGCCTAACATATTAAGTTTGTATGAATTAATGTTTTAATTATTTTAACACGTTCCTCGCGTATTGACCCACGGGTAGGTCAGGTCATTTAATAGTATTATTTCTAAGAGCCAATGAATTTTTTTTGGTGAAAGTATTATTGGAATAATATGTAAATTTGATATTTCTCACTTCAGATGTTAAACATACTACAGTAGAAGTTGAACCTAATCCAACCTGCGCTCTTTCTGATGAAGATCCTAACTTTGCTCCCGAAGATAATGACGGTATGTATGGTTATCTTATTTGTACTTACAACTGAATTCAATGTACAAATCTGTTAGATAATGGTAGAGCATCAGTCCACACATAGCTCTATCTCTACATGTTAGCATTTATTTACTTTTTTGTTTTTTCTAAATTCCAGATTCTTCAGATAGTGAAATCATTCCAAGAACTTTTTCTACAGGGAGGGGGAAAAGAAGTACATTCACCAACCAAGAGATTACTCAAATTGAACGCTCATTTAAAGATCACATTCAAGAAAATTCAAAGATCAATTTGTCTATAGTAACAGAATTAATTAAAAACAACAAAGTTCTCAAGAATTGTGATGTCAAAAAACTTTGCGCTTTCATCAGATATCTGAGACTGAAGTTCAGGAGGGAAAACACATCTAAGCATTAAAATTTTTAAACTTGTGATCATTAATTAATTGTATTAACATTTCGCTACTTCAGTTGATAATATCTAGGTATTTATACTTTTTTCATACAGCTAATTGTAGAAACTTTATTTGGAAGTAATATCATTGCTAGTTTTTATTTTTGAATCTATATTAGTTTATTTCTTTCAAATTTGCAGATAATGGAACTAGTCTTTACTAAGGGTTATTATATCATTTATTTACATTATAGGTAGATATATGTATTTATTATCTTTTTGTTTATTTTTTATGTTAATTTTCGCAGTTAATGGATCTAGTCTTCATTAGTGATTATTGTGGAATTTATTAATATTATCTACTTTTTTATTTTAGTTCATATTGTTGAATTTTTTTCGTTTATTTCTTTCAAGGTTGAAGTTTAATGGAACTAGTCAGTAGATACTGAGAGTTACTGTAGAATTTATTAATCTTAATGAGGTTAATTATTATAGTTTATGTTCTCGAAGTTTTTCTTTAGCTTGTTTATGAGAAGTTCCTTGCTCAATTGAATACTTGCATGAGAAATATTAAATACAAAAGTGGAAAATAGTTTTCTTCTCCCATTTTCAATTAAAGGAATTTTAATTGGTATTTGAGTTAAATTGCTTTCATTTTGAATATTTTCTGCTACTATTATTATAAAATTCGAGTGAAACTAGCGTAAGATTAGATTTCTTTCAAACATCTTTTCACTGTCTTGTTTCAATGAAGAAGTGGCGGCCTAGAAATATATCTTTCCTCTATATACGGTGTGTAAACAGGTATCAACCATCACAGAATATATTGTGTACTGGATTATGGATTGTCTTTTTTCATTTTTTTAACGCTACTTGCAGTTTTAGAGGATAGCGCTAGGGTTATGCTCTTCAACTACGAGGTCTTGGAATTTTGTGTTAGGTAGACTCGTAGGCTTCATATACTGTCACCTTTTCCATCCGTGAGTGCAGCCACCGGTGCTTGTGTCCCCTTTCGTCACATTCCTTGGTAAGTGACTGCATTCACGGAGAAGCTTTTCTGCATCCATGAGCATTGTCACCGACGCTGGTAAGTGACTTTGTTCATGGAGCCACTTTCCTTTCTGACTGTTCTTCTAGTCCCTTGTATTTAATTTCCTTTTGTCGTCAGCGATAAAGCCAATGTTGCTGATGCAGACGTTAAACTCTTATTAAATCAATCAATATTGTGTACATAAAATTCAAATTGTGTGTAATACTTTGAAAACGCTCATTTAATAAATCTCTAACCATCTTAAAACACAGAAATTGTATTTTTTTGCTTGATCCGTGAGAATGCTTATATTCGATGACGAACCTGATAACTTGATGAGGTAGTTTTAGAAAGTTTTTAATAAGATTTGAATGCCTTTTTGATAATGAAAATATTTGAAAAGTTGAAATAAGATATATAACTTGGACAAAGTTCACACCACAGGGAAAAGGAGAAAAATAAACACTTCATTTTTAAAGCTTATTCGTTATAGTTAACTAACAAACATTGCACAGTAAACATAACATAACTCTCTTGAAATTAGGACTGCAAAGTAATAAAATACATGGCAACAATTTTGGCCCCTATCTGAACCTGAAACAGAAAAAGGACGAGTTGGTCCTACATCCGAACCAATTTGTCCATTCTCCGACCAAACGTTAATAAAGGTATTTGCACGGAAATAGACCCTGATTATAAATTGATTACTCAAATATAGGATGCCATCTATAATTGTATATTATCCTGTAATGGAGTATTATATATGAAAATGTAAATCAGACAGGCAAAGATTTACTATACAGATTAGGTTATCAATAAATCGGATATAATGAGTATAAACTTTTTTTTTTTTTTTTTTTTTTTGTTTAAAAAGACAATATTTTTCCATTAAAAACAAGAAGGATAAAATCTTTACAGAAGAGGAAATTCCTTCAGGAACTACGAGTGAGGGGTTGAGTTCCCTGAAGGGGTGGACCCGACCCTCTAAAACCTCTCCTTCGCGGCTGAGAGGATGCTGAAGGCATTCCCTCTCTGGATCGCAAGAGCCATTCGCTGTTGGAACCAGGCAGACTCCCTTGGATCATTCGTTGTCTCAACAAGGCGTCTACCTATGGACTTCATGATTAAGGAGGTTGTTCTACCGTACGCTCCTGTGGTCTCTATAGCAATTGGCTCAAATATGTATGCATCTCCAAGGGCGGAGTATTTCTGACGTTTACGGTTCTCCGCAGCCCCGGCAGCTGATCCGGCCTCAACTGCGGAATCATTGAGGTGTGTCTCGGCAAATGTGTCGACACACGTGCAATCCCAAATCAGACTCTTTCCATTCATGTAAGGAAACACAGTAATACCATCTGGGCGTTTACCATCACCTCTGTCAAGTCCAGGAGGCTCAAGTACTGAAGGGAGTCCTGCTCTCTGCAAAGCCCGTTTTACCACATCATTCATTGCTGCATGTCTTGGGTGACGCCCAGAACTGTACCTACAAGACAGGCCATGCAGTCCTCTGACATCCATCCCACTGCCACAGCGGCAAGAATGAAGTTCACAAACTCTGGCACCAACTCTGAGAGCAATGGCTACCCTCAGGACCTCTGGATCAAGCTGTGTACCCAATGACGGTATGGGAATCGCGTTCACAGTATAAACTGTGTTTTCTTTATTGTTTGAGGTTTGAATGATCAATGAAGTGTATTTTTTGTTAATGATTTAAATTTAGGCATAAATGACTACCACCATGATATATATTAATTTTGTACAATAATGAGTGGCTATATTGATTTCCCGCAACATTAACCTAATATTTGTTTAGCTACCTCAATTTTGTATAAAATATTAGTGCCCATCCATATAAGAATTATACCATAGTTATCCCTCAATGACAAAAATTCTCTATGATTTTAATCACAGAAAACTCTCACTGCACACGAATTATGAAGTGGCTCTGAGTTATGAACAAACCATTACTTCATAACTCAGGAGTTTCACTGTACATTATATTGAGTATTATAAAATAATATGTCATTAGCAGGGCTGGGACAAAATGCTCTAAAAACTATCGATCCTGAAAATATTATAGACGGAGAGAATTAAAGAGTATTGAATGGTTCTAAACCAGCGGTATATTTATATAGTATTCGATACCATTTCATTTAGTTTCGTCTATGGTATTTTCGAGACCTATAGTTTTTAGAGCATATTGTCCCTGCCCTAGTCATTAGAATGATTAAATCTAATATAAAATATATGTTATTCTAAATGGAAAAAAAAAAACACTAAATGGTAAAATTTTATAACTATATGAACGTAAATTTAAAATTGAATGTATTTTGTTCAATATAAATAATTGGAGATTCATTATTAATTATAATTTGTTTTATATAATAAGGTGTCCACATCTGAAATACCCTCAACATAACACTCCGATAACTGTCACTGTGTCATCATCAGAACTATTTGAAATATATGAATAATAATAAGCTCTGAATAAGGACTCTTCAATAGATTATTATTATTGTGGCGATATATGATAACTCACAAAACATACATGGCAACTCACCAAATGTGAATATTCTTTTCTGTCCTTTTTTCGAGCAGGACTTTTTCCGAGCTTAGGACTAACTTCCGAACAATTTGGGGTCATTTTCGACCAAGATACGGAAAAAGGGCCAGTTCGTCCAATATCCGAACCGATTTGTCCATTTTCCGACCAATCATTATTGTTATTATTATTATTATTTTAAAAAAGCTAGAGCAAACTTTACAGGGAAAGAGCAAGACCCACAAGTTATGGTGGTTGGTGGTGCCATAGAAGATTAAGAGGACTTCCTTTTTAATCTTCAGTGGCTCAACCCTAATTTTTCTCTGGATAACTTCATCCATCAAATCAAAGCGTTTTAGTCATATAGCCTCAAACTCGGTTTTAGGTCCTTTCACCGAAAACACTTTCGCGTAACGACACTTTCGCCGAATGACACTTTTGCCGAAAAAATGACAATTCTTTACCTAAATAAGGTCTACTTATTTTAAAGTAAATACAGTAAAGTGTACATTTTGTCACTATCAAACCTAGCTGGGGGGAGGGGGCAACCCCCCTCCAAACCGAACCGCTAACCTAACTTTAGGCGGACAATATCTCTTTATATTTATAACGTATAGTGTATTTTAATTAGAGGTTATTTAAACTCTGCGTTGAAGGTTTTGTTCAGATTTTAAGCTTTCGAATAGAAAGATTTCTATTCATCATCAGGGGAAGGGTGGAAAACTTTGACCTGACAATGAATTTTATGACCAATGGTTGTATTTTGGATACCGTCTTTCTATTTAAGCTATATATCCTAAAGTTTATTAATATTAATTGACAATCTATTAAATATTAAAATATGAGAGAGAAAATTAGAAAATTGGTTACTACCTATAGCTATTGCTAACTACATTAATTCTCTGGAATATTTTTACTTTCTATATATCTGTTACAAAATCAAGTGTGTTTTATTGTTTTCAGGTGTCTCCTTGATTCTATGTATGTTCTCTATTCCTATTTGTCTTCTCTATTCCTATGCGTTACCTGTTGCTATACCTGTGTCCTCTTGATCCATATGTATGTCTTCTTGATCCTAAGTGTGTCCTGTTGATCAGAAGTGTGTCCTGTTGAACCTAAGTGTGTCCTCTTTATACTAAGAGTGTCCTGCTGTTCATTAGTGTGTCCTGCTTTTCCTTAGTGTTTCTTGTTGTTCCTTAGTGTGTCTTGTTGATACTATATGGGTGTCCTGTTTATCCTAAGTGTGTCCTGTTGAACCTAAGTGTGTGCTGATAATCCTAAGTGTGTCCTATTGGTATTATAGGTGTCCTGTTGATACTATGGGTGTCCTGTTGGTCCTAAGTGTGTTCTGTTGATCCTAAGTGTGTCTTAATGATACTAAGAGTGTCCTAATGATCCTAAGTGTGTCCTGATGATCCTAAGTGTGTCCTGATGATCCTTAGTGTGTCCTGATGATCCTAAGTGTGTCCTGATGATCCTAAGTGTGTCCTGTGCAGAGTTTAAATAACCTCTAATAATATGGATTTCCCGTTGAGTATGAATCTTTTCAATCAAGTTTTTTTTTAATTTTCGAAGAAAGTGTCGTGCGGCGAAGTTGCTTCGGCGAAAGGACCCGTCACCCTCAAACTCTACCTTAGTCAGAGTTAGATTTTAAATAATTATAAATTGAATCCCTACCTTGTAATTTAAACAATTTAGAGTCCTTTGGGCAGTCTTCAAAAATATCAAAAATTATTTTGCAATCCTGGCCATCAATAATTGATGCTCCGTTGAAGCAATCTGCTGACAGTTCAGTGACAGCTCTACATGTTAAACCAGCCACTGAAGACAGTTTCGTGATCTGATGTGAGAATGAAATTAGGAAAGTACTTATTTTGTTGGAATCCGAATATAATATTATCTTATTAGGATTAGATTTTATACTAAAATATTTTAATTGGAATTAGATTTGAACATAAACTTATCTAATTTGAATTTAATTTGATCGTAAGCTTATCTAAGTGGAATTAAATTGAACGTAACCTAGTCTAAATAGAATTTTAATTCTTGATTACTAATTACACTATATTTACTATGTGGATTATTCAATATTATTTAAACATTTTAATTATTTGTATTGACTGTAAATGGATATTGTATGAACTTCGCCGTGAGAGTTCATCTCTAGTGGAATATTATTTGTTTTGTCAAATTTCTAAGAATCTGACATTTCTTTGACTTTTACACAATTTTACATCTTTAAAAGATTTTATTGAATATAAATTTAAAACCTGTAACATAGTTATTAAATTCATACCAAATCAGATTAAATAAAAACGATTAAAATACATGAACGATTACTAAATTTCATTAATAACTCACTATGAAACACAGAAATGTTATCCTTGTAAGATACATCTCTCTGTTACGTTAGATAATTTTTTCTTAGGTAGATAGGTAGTGTTTCAGATGCTCTCACCGAAGGGTACAGCAAAAGACTGACCTTATCTACACTCATTCTTATCTGTCCCTTATCTTGATAAGATAGCGCAATCTCTGTGTTGCAATTTTGTGCATTCATTCGGTGTTTAAATTAGACCAGTAAATTATATAAATAATTAATGTAAAGTAAATTATGTCATTCAACGAATATTAGAAATTAGGAATTTATTTTGAAGCAGAATACGACGTAACCTGAAATGGAACCAGTTTACAGGGAATACATTATGAGTAAAATAAAGTGAGTACGATATTAAAATAACGATATCTTCAACATAAACCAATGTATCTTCGTGTGGATTGCTTTGGCTAATGCAGAATTTCACCATCTATAACCATCGATTGTTTTTTATTCCTAATATTTTTCTACAGGTCGCTCTTGCCTGAACTTATTTCAAACCTTGATTGTCGAAAGAGTAGATTTTATCACCGAAAATTAGCATCATTTTAAGAATCATTAAATATGTCGAATCAGAGGATACGAAACTAAATGTATTTAAGTAGAAACTCTTAATCGTGTATGGTGGGTGTAGGATGTTACCCCAGTACACAGAACACTTGTCAAAGAACAACTGGGGGATTGAACATTGAGTATTAGCCAAGGCATGCCATTGAATGGTCTTCGAGGAGCCATGATTTAACTGGTTGCGGTTATTTCTTGTGGGGTTATTCCACTTATTTGTAAAATGATGTAAACTCCTCCCCACCTGAAAAACTGAATCAATTAAAAGAATGAATAACGCATTGCGTGAATTTCTTATAAGCTAATTCTGATGTGATCAAAATATCAATGAAAGCAGTTCGAAAACGGGCATAAAAAAGTATTGAGAAAAATTGGAGATAATGGTTAATTTTGGTAAACACTGTTTTACTTTTGATTTTCATAATATTCAATTGTTTCTTTATTATAACTAAGAAAATACTAGGTAAACAAACCCATTTTGATATCTTTTAACAATTACATATTTCGCGCGAGAGCAATTTTAGCAATATCTACCTATGACTACCCTGTGTAGAAGAATTGATTAGGCATATAAAACAAACGAAAAATGATGTTTATAGGTGGTAAAAATCTATATTAGCCAAAGAAAACCACACATAGACACGATGGTTCTTGTTAAAGTTATTGCCATTTTAATTTCGTACTCGCGTTTTGGTACGTATAATGGGATAATATATTCTATCTTGAATTAGTTGCAAAAAGCATTAATCTTTTTCATAAGCTTTGATTTAGAATTGTAAAGAAATATTTGAATGTTTTTGCCATTACATATTCATTCATTCATTCAATATATTCATTCTCATACATTTTCTTGAATATTTTCCTTTTACAAAGTTGTATCCCTAACACTAAAGATGCTATTCCCAATTCGAATACTTTTTAATTTATGATAAATGGCTTCTGAATATTCCGTCAAATCAATTAACGTCTCTGATAGATGCTCTTTGACCGTTGAATCTAAGTGCCTATCGTCAGCCCTCTATACTGACGATGTTACTAAATGATAAGAGATTATCTTGGATGAAAGTTACTTCGACGAATATTCAGACTCAATTTAGCCGAGAAAAAAAAACTCTCGATGAAAATATTCGACATCTTGTCAATTTCTTCTTCTTCGTCATTAGATTTAATGAAATATATTGTAAGACACCGATACTATATCCCGATTTTAGCAGTAACTATTATCTATTTATTCAATATAATGTTTTTATCCACATAATCCTTTCACACTGCTGTCCACAATTCCACATGTTATCTTTGAAGAAGCTATAGGTTCGATGTAGAAAAACAAACTCATTGAATTGTCTTATTGCCCCAACCTGATTAATGAAGAGACTATCAAGATTATATGGCTAAAATTTAATTATAACATATTGGAACGATCATTTCCTGGAATAAGGAAGATTTAATGATTCGTAATTGACAAAATGTGCTAAGTTTAAGTGAGTACAGGAATATGATCACAGGAATGATAAAGATTTCTACTGGCAAAGCTTAAAATTCATATGTTTTTCATCTGCAATTGAAGAGCTGCAAGATCCGATCTAATTAAACTCTTCTTCTATGAAGTAGTTTCCCTTGTTGAACTGCAATATGAGAAGCATGTACGTCAGTACGCAGCTGAACATCTAAAAACAAGAAATAGGTATTATCTACTTGAAATAATATTTAGGAATGTATCTTAACTGCACATTTATCAACTCACAATACATTTCAGTATACGTTGTATACTGAAAGAAGTTCACTTACGGGTAAAAAGCAATGACGACCAATATTGAAAAGTCCGAAAAATGAGAACTTTGGAAGCTTTTTCACCTCGTATAAGATATGTGACAAAAGATCCTGCAACGAAATCAACAATTTAGAGTTATGGAAAACATATATTATTAAATTTTAATATGATATAAATAAGCACCCTTATATAAATGGAAATATATTTAGAAAAGTTCTTCCATCTTAAATCATAAAACAGAGAATGTAATCGCGAAAGTAAATTTATGAAACTAATGAATAAGCCGAAGGAATCACGAAAGTAAAACAATTATTTGACTTTATACTATACTCACCTTCTTTGCAGGTCTAATCTCATTGTTAAGAAGAAGACGTTCAAAACACTCAACCACTTCTTCTTTCTGAAGATGAAAAGATGCATTAATATTCCCTCATCACACTATTAAATCATAATGTACAAAAAAACATCAAGAATGAAAGTTAAGTAAAAGTAAAAAATTTTTTTTTGTAAAAGTACCTTTCATTTTTCATATATTCATTTAGAACTAATGCAAAACAATCATCGAATCTACTTACACTTGCTTCATAACTGTTCTGTGAATTCAGATCCAACATCAACTCAATTGCTTGGAGAGTTAACGAGATTAACTGGAACCAATTCTGAATTGGAGATGATTTTTGAAGTCCAGACACCTTCAAAGTGTCAATTATGAATATGACTTGCAAAGAGGATATTAGAACCAATACAGGGAGTTGGAAAAATTCAAATAAATGTTTCATGATTTTCCGGATTTCTTTCACTTCTTCTGACAGAACTTTCAAAAATTCAGTTTCCTCGTATGCAGATGATTCATCGACTTCATTACCTTTTTCCAAATTTCTTTGATTAGGTAAAAAATATTTCTTACATGTGAGTATTGCATTGAAATTTGCTGAAACCATTTCCATGAAGAGTCTCTGAGTTAAAATGTTCAGAAGAATTGCTAGTTGAACTTCAAAATCTATGATTATACCATACACTGCTGTCACAGTGTTCGTTTGATCTAACAAAATGAGGAATAGGAACAACTCGCTGAAAATAAATAGAACGAAAGACATCAAAAAGGTAACTCCTAGAGCTCTATCCATGGCGAAAAACCTGTTCTCCCTCTTGTAAAGAAAACAGAAGCAATTCTTCATGGATTTCTGTTTAATCAAGTGGTTAATCTTGATAGCAAAACAAACAATCATCATGGATGCCATCGCTGCTGTTTCCACAACGTTAGTGAACGTAAATTCAGTTTCTATGAAAATGATGGAACTATAGATACCAAAGCTGAAGATGCAGACCAGACTACAAACAGTGTACATCAGAGAGTAGAACCAGCTGTTCCATGTTAGTTTCCCTTTCTTAGACAGACTAGAAAGAGTGTAAGGAAAAGCACCAATAATTCTCAGTATAGAGAATATTCTCTTCAATGAATAAGTTATTTCCATTTTGAATTAAATTTCTGTTCAATGATAAACGTAGTCACTGCTTTCTCGCCTTATTATCATCATCACATAATGGTCACACTTTACTAGGAATATCTGCATCCACTGATGAACAGTTTAATTAAGCTATACAGATTGCATGACAAATTAATAATCAATATCCGAAGAAATATTTGGTATTGGCAGTGGATTATTTCATTATTATCTATGAAATAATAATGCACTATAGACACACCACCTAATTGGTTGTTTATGCTTACCATGAATTGAGAGTATAAGCATAAACATGAATTTCGCAGTATAGTACCCCTTATATGATGAAAACAGAAAAAAAACTTTTGTTTTCGTCCTTAATTTTGGAGACCTCCCAGATTGCCGCCATTTTAACGTGTTTTCTTTATTTCCATGGTTGTTTTAATATGCTTTTAAATCTTATATCCATAAAAAATATTAAAAGGGAATAAACAGCCTTTATCGCTATAACCCAGCAGTATATAGTATTAGATACCATTTTATTCGTTTCATCCATGGTATTCTTAAGTTATCGACACAGTCAGAATTATTACTGTTCTCATTTTTCAAATAATAATGAAATAAGACAAAATTCTCGAATTGGGAATTACATGCTTAAGAGAAAATGTTTACCAAGTATTCTTATAATTGAAATAGGAAGGATGGAAATGATAATGAGACGAATTTAGAGAGAGCCAATTATACTGTGGTTCAACTGTATTTTCAATTTAATTAGAATAAATAATACATCATCAATTGTTAAATTTTCTTTCCACTGTAAAACTTTTCTCTCTCATTCGTTCAACTGAAATTCTTTTGGATTTAAAATGAGGGTATATACTATTTAGTTTTTTCTTTAATTTCCTTCCTTTGATGGTAAATCAGAGGAGCAAATATTACTTGAATAGTTAATCTGACGATATGATTAGAATATTTCAATTGGAATAAAAAATAGTAAACATTTGAAAGTCCAAAATGGTGCAATAATATCACAAGAAAAAGTCGCAGTTCACAGTGCAGCAAAACCTCGTAGTAGACCAGAGTTACGTTCAATGTTTGTTTGGTCTAGTAAGAAACTCACTTTATTAGTTTCCTACTAGACTAAAATCGTTTTCTTTAAAAGTAAAGCGGTGACTTTAACATTTTGATAGCTCCATTTGTTTATGATAACTTCAATGCCAAATTAATGGTGACTAACATACCAATTTTGAAGGGAAACACATTTAGAAACCGTATGATTTTTTTGTTTCAATTAAAATGAATAAAATATTTTTTTCAATTAAATTATCATTTTATGAAGTTATAATAGTTTTCACTGTATCTAGTCTTCTGTAACTTTTTAAATAATTCTTTATTAGCACAGACTCTACCATTATATCTGAAACCGATTCTCCTAAAAACAGCATAAATAAATATACTATATACTTCAAATTAGAGAATTATCTTTAAAACAGTTTTGTAATTATTACTCCGT
Organism: Caprella mutica; assembly: GCA_947561585.1. NCBI lineage: Eukaryota > Metazoa > Arthropoda > Malacostraca > Amphipoda > Caprellidae > Caprella > Caprella mutica. Next base: position 49,369 of record CANNZV010001611.1, on the reverse strand, counting down.
GTAATATTTACACTAGAATAACTGTCAGGTGACAAAAAATGTGTTTTGTCTTGTACGAGGTTTTTTCCAGTGCAGATTCAAAAATTTCTTGGTCTAATAGGAGGTTTGTCTACTAGGAGGCTGGTCTACTACGAGGTTTTGCTGTACACGGAAATTGAGTTTTAACCTTGGAGTAATTGGAAAAGTTACTCAAAATTATGTCGGCACTAATCACTCAGAGTCCTATTGTTGAAGCCAAAAGGAAAGATACAAAGAATTGGAAGAGGCAGCCAGAAGGAAAAGTGGTTTCACGAACATAGTAACCTACCACCTGTCTGTGACAAGCTCATGGATGTAGAAGAGCTACTTCGCCAATACAGTAACTTACTATTGAATCTTTTCACAATATATTATAAATTCACTAAACATAAAATAGAAAAGTAAGCACAAAATCAGAAGATGGGGAACTTAATTTGGATCTTGACTTCCATTCATTCTAATTTATTTATTAATCGTCTTCATATGAAATTTCCGTATGTGAAAATTATTTGTAATTTGAAGAATACACAAAAGGATATGCTATGAATTCTTAATTAACTTGGATTATAACAGTTGGTGACTAGAATTAAGAGATACGAATATATTCCCTTTATACAAAAGATAACAAGGAATGATAACAAGGAATGGATATTATGAATGATAACAAGGTATAGGAAAAATGTTTGAACTGTGATAAAATAAAATGTTATTAAATGGAAAATTAATAATAAATGACTCTCTACTTCATTCAGATTATCAATGTTCTCTCTACTTCTTTCAAATTATCAATGTTCTCTCTACTTCATTCAGATTATCAATGTTCTCTCTACTTCATTCAGATTATCAATGTTCTCTCTACTTCATTCAGATTATCGATGTTCTCTCTACTTCATTCAGATTATCGATGTTCTCTCTACTTCATTCAGATTATCAATGTTCTCTCTACTTCATTCAGATTATCGATGTTCTCTCTACTTCATTCAGATTATCAATGTTCTCTCTACTTCATTCAGATTATCAATGTTCTCTCTACTTCATTCAGATTACCAATGTTCTCTCTACTTCATTCAGATTATCAATGTTCTCTCTACTTCATTCAGATTATCAATGTTCTCTCTACTTCTTTCAAATTATCTATGTTCTCTCTACTTCATTCAGATTATCAATGTTCTCTCTACTTCATTCAGATTATCAATGTTCTCTCTACTTCATTCAGATTATCAATGTTCTCTCTACTTCATTCAGATTATCAATGTTCTCTCTACTTCTTTCAAATTATCAATGTTCTCTTTACTTCATTCAGATTATCGATGTTCTCTCTACTTCATTCAGATTATCAATGTTCTCTCTACTTCATTCAGATAATAAATGTTCTCTCTACTTCATTCAGATAATAAATGTTCTCTCTACTTCATTCAGATTATCAATGTTCTCTCTACTTCATTCAGATTATCAATGTTCTCTCTACTTCATTCAGATTATCAATGTTCTCTCTACTTCATTCAGATTATCAATGTTCTCTCTACTTCTTTCAGATTATCGATGTTCTCTCTACTTCATTCAGATTATCAATGTTCTCTCTACTTCATTCAGATTATCAATGTTCTCTCTACTTCTTTCAGATTATCAATGTTCTCTCTACTTCTTTCAGATTATCAATGTTCTCTCTATTCACTGATTTAATGTTCAGGGTATTTTTCTATTTCTAATCATCTGAAATAGGTGAACTGAACAGTACAGAAAGAAAAAAAGTTTACTCATATCTAATGGGTCATCAATTTAAGCCTTGAATCAATTTATTACGTGAGTTGGTTGGACTTTATTCATGTTTTCACGTGTGTTAAAACAACTATGATGTGGTGTGTCACCAAACATTAGTTAATTCAATTCATTTTATAGATTGAATCAACTTACTATGAGAGTTAAAAGTTACTTTTTTGAGAATTTTAACGTATGTTGAAACAACTATGACAGAGTGTATTGTAGTAACTCACAAAGACTGTTAATCCAATGAATCTGGTGTAAAAATTAACTTACTTTGCGAGTTGGCTCTACTTTTTTTATGTTTAGGAGTGAGTCAAAACGACTTTTTTGCTTCAACCCACGTCAATAATTTAACTACTTTTAAGTAGTACCTGCAACTCACCACGTAGGTAGGCGCAAAAGTAATCCATTCATATGAGTCAAAACAAATCAAATTTGATTTGATTCAACTAATCCTTTCTCTGTGTGTGAACACTTTACTGTTAACATGGAAAATAATTCTCAAAACCACAGAGTGTTTCAATATTTATTGATCATTCAAGAATATTTTAGAATGAGATATCAAAGTTAGAGAAAATGTTGTGAAAACAACTTTATGGTTAACCTTCGTCACTCACACGAGACTTATTGAAGTTCCTTTCAGTTATTTGTAATATATTCTCCTTTAAAAGACGTATTCAAATGGAATTATTATCAAAAGCATATTTCAAACATTCCGTGAAAATATATCAGGAATATATACCATAATCTTTTTCTTCTGCTACATCTATTGGGTGGAAATTCAATCAGCGAAGTAATTTCCATTCATGAACTGCACCATCAGAAGCACGTAAGTCATAGTACAGCTCACAATCTGCAACAGAAGGACACTCATTTCCTGTTGTTTTACTAATGGTTTATCAGTTTAATTTTGAATTTTTCTTCTATAATGAATAAAAATAATTTGATCATAAAATTATAAAATTAAATTTCTAAACCGTTAATTTATTAATGAAGCTACGGTTCTGAAACTTACTAGTCTAATATAGAATTGAATTCACTATCATTTTTGTTCGGGTATTTTTTCGATTGGGCCCATAGAAAACGAGTTATTCGAATTTCGAACGTATTTCGATTTTTTTTTTCAAAAACATACTTCTTTCACTATTTTGAAGCTACGGCATTGGTTTTTTGCATTAGATTCTCCAAGAGATTATCTGCAAAATTTTTTTCTTCGAATTTCGATTTTCGAATTGGTTTTCGAAAAAAAAATGTGAAATCATATATAAATGGATTTCTTTTTAAATTCAAAATTTTGAAAACAAATTCGAAAATCAAAATTCAGAGAAGCCCAATTTGTAAAGAATTCCCTGGAAAATCGAATGCAAAAAACTCAATGCCGTAGATTCCAAATTGTAAAAGAACTATGTTTCTGAATATTAATATTTGTAGCTTCTTTGAAATACTAGAAAATACCGTTCAAAGTTTGATAATCTGACAACTAGCATCCTACTCGTACGAGATGTAGCGGGCAATTGAGACATAATCCTTCACCTGCCCTACCCAGAAAACATTGAGATATTTCCGGAATATTCCCTCGATATCTATATATTCCCTCATTATCTGCTATCGTAAAATGATATCGAGAGAATATTCCATGGATTATTGAAATTAGTTGATCCCCTAAAGATATCGATTGATTATTCAAGGAATTAGTGAAAATAAGTTGATCCCCTAACGATGTCGAGATAATATACAAGGAATTAGTGAAAATGAGTTGGTCCCCTAACGATATCGAGGGAATATTCCAGGAGTTAGTGAAAATTAGTTGATTCCAAACGATATCAAGGGAATATTCCTGCAACTACTGAAAATTAGTTGATCCCCTAACGATATGGAGGGAATATTCCAGAAATATACGAAAATTAGTTGATACCCTAATGATATCGAGGGATTATTCTTGGATTGACTGAAAATTTGTTGATTTCCTAACGAAATCGAGAAAAATCTCAAGAATTAGTGAAAATTACTTCACACCCTAAAGATATCGAGGGAAACTCCAAAAGAATTACTGAAAATTACTTCATTCCCTAACGATATCGTGGTGATATTCCAGGAATTAATAAAAACTATTTGATCCCCTTCCAATATCGAGGGAATATTCCAAGAATTACTGAAAATTAGTTGATCTCCTAACGATATCGAGGTAATATTCTAGGAATTAGTGGAAATTTGCTGATCCCCTTAGGATATCGAGGGAATATTCCAGGAATTACAAAAAAAAGTTGATTTCCTAACAATATCGAAGGAAAATTCCAGGAATTAGTGTATAATAGTTGATCCCCTAAAAGTTATAAAAGAAACGATTATAAAAGAAAAAAGAAATAATCAATGAAATATGAAGCTATATATGTATATCGATGATAACTTTAAGGTGCACTTGAGTTATCATATTTGATGAAGTTCATTAAAAAATCCTACTTCTACTGTGTCCTGGATGGTCGAGTGGTTAGCGTCGCAAGCAGAAGTCAACAAGGTGCTGGTTCGATTCCCGGAAAGACCACTTCATTTCTTTCTCCATATAATTTCAATATATCAATATATGTATCATTCAACTAATTCATATAAAGTCAAACGTACACGTATAAATGCAGTATATGCTAGGAAATGTTAATTTTGGTATCCTTCTTTTTATTTCCTTCCTCTATTCTAGATATCCAGGGAATATTTAGGGAATATTCCTAATTGATCCCCTTGATATTGAGGGAATATCTTCTCACTATCCCAATTTTATTCCTTATTATCGAGGGAATATTCATTTCGGTATTCCTTGTCCTATCTTTGATATCGAGGGAATATTCCTGGGATAATATATTAAAATCCCATCATTATTCCTTCGATATCATTTGGGGATATCCCCATATCGCAAAAACATCAAAATAGGGCATCCCCTTGATACCGCTGGGGATATCGAGGAAATAATCCCAGTGAATTTCCCCGGAATATCCCGGGAATATTTTTATTGTTACCTGGGTAGTGTGTGTGCTACTAGAAGCACGTTATATACCAGATATGGCGAGATAATTAATTATTACGAATTATGATTGGTGAGAGATCTTTTTTGGTGTGCATATTGACTCCCTAACCCCCGCGTCGCCCCTTCCCCTTCTCCTTCTCCCCAGGGGGTTATAGTTAAACTAGAGCTCTGATATTTCACACAAACACAAACAATTGAAAGGTTATTAGGCAACTAATTACGCAATACAAAAATGATAAAACTATGCAATTTTCTCTTGTACGGTCCCCTTAAATAATATATGCATGATATGGGTAGATGTCGAGCAAGGTTGTGAAACTGTAAAAAAAAAAAGAGATTCTAGCCAGCAGCGAGTAAGGCAACAATGTACTCGCACTACTGCTCACAGTGATTCCCGACTTTCTTCATAATGTATGTAGATTATCCAATACATAAATTATTAAATTCAGAACACCGCCACCTTTAACCTAACCCCCAAGAATGATGTTGGATTCTGTTACAAATTTGCCATGAATGAAAAACGCGTAGTGCTCAATCTACATATATTATGTATCTGTTCTTCAAACTCACCGGAAGGAAGCAATGGCGACCCAGAGTGAACAATCCGAACACTGAGAACTTTGGTAAATTTTTCACTTCGTATAATATTTGCGTAAGTGCTTTCTGAAAAGAAATGTTCTGTTAATTACTCTATATTGTATATCAGCTAAATTTCTTATGCAATGATGAAATATCAATAAACCAATGACGTGTATTGCACACAAGACTAATCTGGTGGACATCTCAAAACTGGTAAGATTAAATTGACGTAAACGTGGGCTCAAATATTATTCAAACTTTATATTCATTTAGAAAATTGAGCATAATCCTAATGATGAATTATTCCATTAAAATTTTGAATTTTCAGTTTGTCTTTAACCTGATCATAGATTGTAAGAAGACGAAGGCGTTCAACTTCTTGAATAGCTTTCTTTTTCTGAAAATAAACAAATATAAAGAATCACAAACATGATTGAAGCCAAATATAATACAGTTTTATACTTTTAAATTATGATACTCACAGATACTTCATAGCTATTCTGAGAATTCAATAAAGTAGACAATTCGACTGCTTGAAGAAATACAGAAATCCTTTCATAAAAGTATTCGAAAGAACCTGGTACAGACTTTGAAAATCCTGTAACCAACAAAACGTAAATGATGAAAATAACTTGCATCGGCATTATCAGAACCAATACTGGAATCTGATAGAATTTGTGCAAGTTCTCCATTGTATCTCGAATATTTAGTAGATTGTCGATGAAGACTTCCCTAGATGTAGAACAGCAACTGTTGATTTCACACGAGTTGATAATAATTCCTTTTGTGCTTCCGGTATAAGATTTTAAATGAAATGGATCCTTTTCTCTTTTTAATTGAGATATAATAGAGCTCAGGGATGAAAATAACTCATTTATGTTATTTGAAATAAGTTCCATGAGAATTCTAAAGGAGACAATGTAAAGACCAATCACAAGTTGTAAATCGAAGTCAGTGAGAGTAACGTATAAAGCGCTCAGCATGGATGATAAAGAAGGTATTAGCATGAAGAACATCAAAGTTTCGTACAGAACTAAAGACACGAAGATCATAATTAAAGCAAATAGTAATGAAACATCCATAACAAGAGGTTTATGCTTCCATTGGAGAATGGATTGGAAACAGATTCTCAAATGTTTTAGGTTCACTAACGAGTTCAGCATCAGTAAAATGCGCTGGGCAGACCATGAAACCATCGCAACGATTGAAGAAACATTTCTGAAGGTAAGATTTGTAGATTTGAAACTCATATAGGTTTCAGCAGCGAAGATTACGGTTGAAATTGAAACCCAAAATGCGTAGAAAAGTGCATAAAGCCATCCGTTCCAAGTGAGTTTCACTTCTTTGTTTGAAAATGAGAATGAATACGGAAAAACTCCAACTATTTTCATCAAGGTGAAGAGAGGGCTCAAAGCTGTCGCTATTTTCATTTTCGATCATCAAAACTTCCAGCCTAGAACTACTACGACCCTTCAGGTCTTACGATGTTTCTTGAATGAAGATTGAAATATGTGCACCGGCTTTTTAGGCTAAGACGGAAATAAATATTTACTCATTACCGATGAACAAAGAACTCGTGATTATAGTTAAACATCTATGATGTATTATCTTGAGCTAGAAATATAAATAACTACGTGTTGACCTATAATAAACATTGTGTTGTGCAAAATTATCAAATTTTTTACGTTATAATGCATTATCTGCAATGGTCAGGTCTTAAACAGAAAAGAGGTTGTTATAATTTGATTAGTATTTTAGTTTATTTTAGGAATATAACGTAAACATTTGGTTTTAAAAAAAAATCTGGTGGAATGTATTTTGAAATATAAATAAATACCTACACATTATTTAAATAATCTATTAAAATAATTCATATTTGATTTATAAGTTATATAACTTACTTGATAATTACAGGATGGTAAATTCTGCATACATATTTTAAATTATTTAGTACGTAAATACAAAAATAAGAAATTTTGTGCAGAATCGAAGCACACGATTTCTTATAAGTGTAATATAAGCTGAATTATCTATACTAATATCATTATTTTGTTCTTTTCAGCAAGAGAGTTCTGTCCTACGTGTTTTGTGATTTTGGCCAGTTGTAGGGGTGGTTTGGAGACCGTGTAAGAGTTCTGGGAACTTGGAATTAGATTGCCTCTACAATTATCAAAAAAAGGCAGTCTCAGTCAGTCGTTCCGTAACAAAATGGGTTTTACAATTTATTAAAAAAAAACTAGAATTGTAAGATGTAACTGGGTCACAAAATAACGGGTCACACTAATAATAATAATTTAAAAAAGTTATTGTTATGAATATTGAGAGTTTATGTGTTCTGCCTCGGCGTGCAGTGCATTCTGTAGATTGTGTAGATCGACAAATCGAATGGAATATGAATGCGCATTTAATTACAATCATAAACTCATTATACCAATTGAATTCTCATTGAATGAAAACAGTAATTTTACAAGAAATATAATTTCACTCGTTATTTCAATTGGTAATGTGACACCTGTATATTTCGCATCTAATTTGCCACTATTAACTAAGAGGTTAACTAGGAAAGTAACTCAATATTTACTAATTATCTTACAGTAAATATTTACAAGGAGTGTCGTGTCTAGTTCCTGGTTTAGTGTTTGTTTATAAAGTTGTATGCCAAACATAATATAATTTGTGCGAAGTACGTCATTATTATAGGGAAAATATCTTATATATCATACAAGAAAAAAAATATATCAATTTTTTAACTTCTATTTAATTGGTATCCATGATATCTCAGCGTATCATATCTTGAGGTATCATAGATACCAATTGAAATTGAAGTTAAACAATAATTATTGAATAATAATTGAAGGTAATTAATGGTTATTACATACATTAACAACAGGTAACTCTCGATTTATCCAAATTATCGTTAATCGTAACTATTTTAATAACCATATTATGATATTTCTTAATAACAGTATATTTAAAAACTGAACTTATTTAAACGATAGCCTAACAATTCTTAGGCGTTTTTAACTATATTTATAAAATCTTAGACGGGTGAAATATAACCTTCTTGGTCACACCGTATCTCGATTTAAATAGTTTTATTGGCTAGGTTGGTCCGCACCATCTCCATTTATCCACCCTTAACGTTCATCGTGTATTCTGTAACATTCCTTGTAAGAAAAAAAATCAAAATGATTTTTGGAAACAAAATCTGTTCTTTTGTCTGTGCAATGTGTTTTGCTTCGATATATGGACGAATATGAGTAAAAGTGAAAAGTGGAGGTACTATCAAAGAAAAGTGTATCCTCATTATAATATGCCAATTATCATTCGCAAATTTTTTTACCCTTTCCGTCATCGTGGTTAGTAGGACTAACCACCTAAAAAATGGTGTATAGCTCAGTCAACCACCTAATAGAATGATGCATTAGGGCCTAATGCATATTTCTATTAGGTGGTTAGGCCTATAGCCAACTGTGACTGAGCTATACACCATTTTTAGGTGGTTAGTCCTACTAACCATGATGACGGAAAGGGTTAAGGGGATCGTTTCACTTCTTTGCTAGCTATCAATCGTAACTATTCCGTAATATTCCGATCGTCCGATTGAGCTGAGATTTTATCATAAGGTGTAGAATGCTCCATATCTTTGAAGTTAGTCGTGTACATTTTTCATTTTGTGGCACCCCTCCCCCGTGGCAGCCGAAAAAAAAACACGAAAAAATTTATGGACTCAATGGGGGTTGGTCATACAGAAAAAATTTAGAAACTAATCTGTTCTCTACTATTATCGTAAGGTCGTCTAGTAGCCCTTTTTTTAATTTCGATGTAAATTATTTGTTATTTCATTTTTTATTATTTAAAAAAAAATCCAATTTTAACTTTTTTTCTTTTCAAAATAAAATAAGGTAGATATTGAAATTCAAAAAAAGGGGCTAGCCGACATTAAGAATTTCGGTCTGAACAGATTAGCTACTATAAATTTTTCTGTAGGACCACCCCCATTGAGTCCATAGATTTTGCGCGAGTAATATTTGAGGGAGTAAAATAGTTACGGAGATAGTGCAATTAACAAAAAAACCTCATCAGATCGCTTCGGTGGACCAAAGGTCCTCCCTGGCTATGACGAAGCCATCTACCAAATATGGGAGGCTATTACACAACGACACACCAACTAACAAAATTCTTCCCTCCTCCATTATTTGCACTCCTGACCCACTTCCAGTTGCCAACATCGAACTGAAATTTTCTGTACGTTTTCTTTAGACTGTTTTCTGGAAAACTAAAGTAGAAATAATCGGTGAAAATTGCAAAAAAAAACACAAATTTCAGTCAGGAAAGTAGTTGAGTAAAATTATACAATTTTACATTCTTTTAGTCATGCAGGAGCAATTTCACTCTATATATTTCATGAAAGGGAAATTTGAAAAAAAAACAGTTTTGTGCTAGGTAATGGTAAATTGCACAATGATCAGCAATGTGTTGGCATCATTTTTGTTGTTGTTTGTTTATTTCATTTAATCATTGTAATTTTTTTTTACAGGGGAGACTAAAAATTGTTAAATTTTTTTCGTTTTTTTTTACTTAATATCCCATATATAAAATAATTGAAAACCGCATTCTTGAGTTTTATTTTTTTTATGAGCCAAACCTTTTGGGGATTTTAGTGAGCGGGAGCAAAGGGGAATGAAGGTTTGTTCATAGGACATGATACAAACATGTGAGAAGTTTCAAAATTTTATCTTTATTTTAATTTGATTTTATCTTTAAGTTTAAAAACCGTGACAGTCCCCTTAAACATATTTCAAATTATTTAAACATATTTGAAATTGTGTAAACATATTTCCAATTGTATAAGCAATTAAACATATTTCAACTTTAAATATAGATCTGCAACATTGATCTAATGAAATTCTTCTTCTATGAAGTAGTTTCCCTTGTTGAACTGCACCATGAGAAGAATGTACGTCAGAACACAGCTAAGAATCTAAAAAAATGAAAAAGGTATTAGCTACCAATGATGAGAATGAATGTATCTTAACTGAACATTTCATCTTTCTATTTTAGTTCAAGAGATGCATTTACTATACATTATATCTTACAATTTAATAGTCAGATTAGTTACCAATTTACTTACGGGTAAGAAGCAGTGACGACCGATGTTGAAAAGTCCGAAAATTGAGAACTTTGGAAAGTGTTTAACCTCGTATAAGATGTGTGACAAGACCTCCTGCAACGAAATAATAAAATAAAATCATCAAACCTTCCAACGATTTATGGAGAATATATTAAAGAATATCAAAACACTTCAAATCGAGAAAAGTAGATGTAATGAAAATCAACAAGATACAAATAGTGATATAGATTTTTTTTGTTTCAAAGTTCGTTCTTTTATATAAAAATAAAACAGAGAGTGGATTCTTTAACATTCCTGAAAGTAAATTCTATTATTAAAACTATTTTAACCTTTTTAGCAGGTCCAATCTCATTGCTTAAAAGAAGATGTTCAAAATACTCAATCACCCTTTCTTTCTGAAAATAAAATGATGCATTAATATACTCACATCTCCCTATTATATGATATTTATTATTTACTCTGCAGACACTATCACAAGATGGATGAAGTCCATCAAGGGAAATACTTTTAAAAGATTTCCGTTGGAATACCATCTATATCTTCCTCTATATATATATATTTATTCAGAAGTATAAGGAAGATATTAATAGTGTCTACTTACACTTGCTTCATAGCTGTTTTGTGAATTCAGTACCAACGTCACCTCAATCAGTTGGAGAGTGATAGATATCGCTCGGTACCAATTATAAAGTGAAGGGTCTTTGTCAAGTCCTGCCAGCTTCAAAGTGTAAACTATGACTATAATTTGCATAGAAAATATGAGAGCCAACGCAGGTAGCTGTGAATATTTAAATAAATGTTTCAGGGTTTTTCGTATTTCTTTAACTTCTTCAAACAAACTATTTAGAGATACACTTAGGTCGTATGTAGTCAATCCATAGCCTTCATAACATTTTTCTTTTGATACATGATTAGGTTTGAAATTTTTCATATATGTGAGTATACGACGAAGATTTGCAGAAATAAGCTCCATGAAGAGTCTCATAGTTAATATATTCAACAGAACTGTTATTTGAATATCAACGTCTATCAACATTTGATAAATTGCGTACACAGCGTTCGAAGGACCATCTATAATCTCAAACAGGATGAGCAATTCGCCGATAACAAAGAGTCCGAAAGATATCAAGAAGGTAATTCCTAGAGCTTTGCCAATGGCGAAGAACGTGTTTTCCTTCTTGCAGAGAAAACAGAGACATATTTTTATCGATTTCCGTTTAATCAAATGGGTTATCTTGATACCAAAACTCAGAATCATCCAGGATAGCATCGTTGCTAATTCCACAACATTCGTGAATGTAAGGTCATTATTTAGGAAAATGATGAAATAATTGATACCAAAGGTGAAGATACAAATCAGACTACAGAAAGTGTACATCAGAGAGTAGAACCAGCTGTTCCATGTTAGTGTCACTTTCTTAACCGGAATAGAAAAGGTGTAAGGAAATGCACCAAGAACTCTCAGTAAAGAGAAAACTCTCTTCAATAAAAATGATATTTCCATTTTGAATTCAATTTCTGATTCTGTTGACGCAGCTTTCTCGCCTTATTATTATCACCATAATGGCCGCACTTCACTAGGAATACCTATATATTCATTGGTCATGAGCTTAAGCATACAGGAGCATGATAAAAATTAATCAATACCTGATCAAATATTTGATGTTCTTAGTGGATTATCAATTTATTATATACTGATATAATTCACTGATGAAATAACAATCAATTATACACCAACAGTATAACCTCCTTATATCAATGAAAATAAGATTGTCTACGATTTAGCGATTTTATTTTTCCATAGTTCAACTTTAAAGATCCTCTCCAGGCTCTTGGAAATACAAAATGAGTTTACTGCATAATATTATTGATCTAACTATAGTAAGGATTAGGATCATTATTCTGCAGGCAGAATACAATACAGGTCATTGAATATTTTATTATTTGGTTAAAAAAAAGTTCAATACTCTGTGTGCAGCAATTGTACGAAACACTAATCTGACCCTGAAGAAAAAGATTGTACTCTCTTTGAGGGTACGATTTTAATTTTATCAACAAACAATGCGTTTTCGGCATTCGTTTAAGATATTAATTGTTTTCTGAAGTATATATACGTTTCTACATATAAAAAGTTTAACCAAATTTATACCTTAAAACGAATAATAAATGAATATATTATACCTAATACATATTTGACACTCAAAACAAATGGTGTACATTCTTTTTCTTCAGACTGAGCATAAGAAAGTTGGACGTAAAAATAGGTATTGTAGAGTTTTGATTATGAAAATCTTTAAAAGCATATAAATTTAATGATATGCTATCAAATTTCATGGGTTTTGCAATAAAATGATAAGAAACATTAGTCTCATTGGTTAAAGCAATAAAATAATTTTCTAGGAGGGGACCTTTGATGGTGAGTGCATTCGAAACCTTTTAAGTTAACCTCAAAACATTCACATCTCGAACCACACCCCCTCGAAACTCGTGCATATTTCGAACCTTAAAAAACTCGTTCAAACACCTAACAAGACGTGCTACTTCTTTTTCCAATTGCTATTGAAAACATTTCACAAGATGTCACCCTACCTTCCACAGCTGACCCTATGTAAAAAAACGAATTAATGGTTAAAAACTAATATTACATGATTACTAGCCTATCTTGAACATAGAGCTCAAATGAAGGAAACACTTTGTTCAGCTATGGACATTGCTATCATTCTTTCTAAGGAAGAACATAGTAATTGATAATGAACAAGTTAACGATTTAATCTATACATCTTGTTGTGATGTTCAAACGTTTCCTTTCTTTCATTGCAAAAATTACTACAATAGCAGTTATTTTTTAAAGTTCTTTAATTTCCATTGTAACTTATGTCAATGTTATGTTTGTAAATTTTTTCAAATATGACAGTGCTCGAATTTATAAGGATTAGTTAAACTTATTATTAATTATTACTGGTATTTACTCTTTCACGACTGTAATTACATATTTTGAACAGTTACGTTTTTGATATCACATATTTTTACTTTTATAACTCGCGCCTACTTCAAAAATTGCTGGTCTGCAATTTCCTCTAAATAAATAGGAAGCACAGATAGATTTTATTGTGACTTTTTCATTATTACCTTCGCAGAAAGCGGAAGGTTATATTTTAGACTGCATTTATTTTTTATCATCTTGTTATTCGCATAACATAAAAAGTATTGAACCAAATGGCCTAAATTTTGATGGGATGATTGGTCAATGTTCAGGAACCTGCCGGTAGACTTTTGGGAGTGATCCGATCAAAGGTCAAGGTCAAGGTCTTTCATAACTTAAAAAATAGTCAAACAATGTTTCATGAAACCATTTGGGATAACTGATCAATATCCAAGAACCATTTGGTTAAATTTTGGGAGCAATCGGTTTAAAGATCAAAGTTCAAAGTCAAGTCCATTTATAACTTGATATAAGTATTCAATAAATTGCCTGAAATTTGATGGAACGATTGGTCAATGTCCAGGAGCTATCTGATAGAATTTTAGGACAATCCAGTCAAAGGTAAAGGTCAAGGTCATTTATAACTCTATGAATCGAAATGTATTTAAACAAATTACCTTGAGCTTGGTGGGACGATTGATTATTATCCAGTTACAACTTGGGCACCGAACTGTTGTAATTTGGTTTTTGGATTGTCATTTTTCGTTTTTACCATGTTTATCATTGTTTTAACGCCAATTGCAGTTTTAAAGTATAGCGCCAGAGTTATGATCTTCAACTAAGAGGTCTTAGATTTTTGTGTTAGGTAGGCTCGTAGGCTTAATATACTATCACCCCTTCATTTTCCTCTTCCATCTGTGAGTGCAGCCACCGGTGCTCGTGTACCATTTCGTCACATTCCTTGGTAAGTGATTGCATTCATGGAGTAGCTTTTCTGCATCAATGAGCATTGTCACCGACGGTGGTAAGTGACTTTGTTCATTGAGCCACTTTCTTTTCTGACTACTTCTTCTATTCCCTTGTATTTAATTTCATTTTGACGTCAGCGATATGGCCTTTGGTTCCGAAGCAGACGTTAAACCCTTATTAAATTAATTAATTAATTACCCAGTTACCAGTTTATTATATTTTGGGAGCGAACGAGAAAAAGGTTGAGGTCAAGATCATTAATAAGCGACGGCAAAGATATGTGCTCTACCGAGTGCATGCAATCTAGTTCACTCTGTCATAATATAACTTTTCAAACATGTTTAACTTGTCTTTACATGTTTCAAATTGTTTAAACATATTTAAAATTTGTAAATAATAATTTGTTTAAGTAGACTGCCAGGGTAAAATTAAATTTATTCAATTAATTGTATGTGTCTATGATGACATATAGTCTTAGGAAGACTTTCACGAATTTGTATGCCAACCAGACCCTTATTACGTAAGTTATGAAGCAGAACGTACCAGCGAGGCGGAGAGGCGGGGGAATTTGGACGAACACACACTAATTTCAGACAGGGAAATAGGTGAGTAAAATTATACATTTTTACGTTCATTTAGTCATGTAAGAGCGATTTCACTCAATATTTATCATAAAAGGGAAATTTGAAAATAGAAAAAATAAACATTTCTGTGCTTGTTCTCTCCTGAAAAGTTTATTTTTCAACTTCTAAACTATATAACTCAAGTTAGAAGTAACGTAGAGACAAATGGTACAATGCAGAATGATCAGCAATGTGTTGACATCATTTTTGTGTTAAGGTTTGTTTATTTGAAATAGTCATTGTAATATTTTTTTATGGAGGAGACAATTGTCATGATTTTTTCTTTTTCTGTTTCACTTGATATCCCATAAATGAGATATAAGGCGACCAAAACTCTTATGAGAAAATTCCCTAGCAATCTATTTTTTGAAAACCGCATCTCTTTATCACTTTTAGTTTGTGAGTTATATTTTTTTATTAACCCCACTTTTGGGGATTTTGGGGGTTGGGAGCAAAGGGGGAATGAAAGTTTGTTCATAAGACATGATACAAACATGTGAGAAGTTTAAGTTTTTTATCTTTATTACTTAAAAAAAGTGAAAACCGTTACAGTCCCCTTAAACATATATCAAATTATTTAAACATATATCAAATTATTTAAACATATTTCAAATTGTGTAAACAATTAAACATATTTCAAATTTCAACTTTAAATATAGATCTGCAACATTGATCTAATGAAATTCTTCTTCTATGAAGTAGTTTCCCTTGTTGAACTGCACCATGAGAAGAATATACGTCAGGACACAACTTAGAATCTAAAAAAATGAAAAAAGTATTAGCTACCAATGATGAGAATTAGTGTATCTTAACTGAACATTTCATCTTTCTATTTTAGTTCAAGAAATACATTTACTATACATTATATCTTACAATTTAATAGTCAGATTAGTTACCAATTTACTTACGGGTAAGAAGCAGTGACGACCGATGTTGAAAACTCCGAAAACTGAGAACTTTGGAAAGTGTTTAACCTCATATAAGATGTGTGACAAGACCTCCTGCAACGAAATAATAAAATGAAATCATCAAACCTTCTAACTATTTATGGAGAATATATTAAAGAATATCAAAACACTTCAATATCGAAAAGTAGATGCAATGAAAATCAACAAGATACGAATCGTGATATAAATCGAAATTTTTTACGATAGAGTTCGTTCTCTTATGAAAAATATGAAAGAGTGGAATCTTTAACATTCCTGAACGTAAATTCGTCTATTAAAACTATTGTCACCTTTTTAGCTGGTCCAATCTCATTACTTAAAAGAAGATGTTCAAAGTACTCAATCAGCTTCTCTTTCTGAAAATAGAATTATCCCTATTATATGATGTTTATCATTTACTTTGCAGACATTGTCGCAAGATGGATAAAGTCCATCGAAGGGAAGAGTTTCATAAAATTTTGTTTGGAATACCACCTATTTCATCTTCTACATAAATTTATTCAGAAGTAATATAAAACGTTGTTCATGATTACTTACACTTGCTTCATAGCTGTTTTGTGAATTCAGTACCAGCGTCACTTCAATCATTTGGAGAGCAATCGAGATCATTCGGTACCAATTATAAATTGGAATGTCTTTGTCAAGTCCTCCCAGCTTCAAAGTGTAAACTATGACTATAATTTGCATAGAAGATATGAGAGCCAACGCAGGTAGCTGTGAATATTTAAATAAATGTTTCAGGGTTTTTCGGATTTCTTTAACTTCTTCAAACAAACTATTTAGAGATACACTTTGGTCGTATGTAGTCAATCCATCACCTTCATAACATTTTTCTTTTGTTACAGGATCTATATTTCTTTGATTATGTGAGAAATTTTTCATATATGTGAGTATACGACGAAGATTTGCAGAAATAAGCTCCATGAAGAGTCTCAGAGTTAATATATTCAACAGAACTGTCATTTGAACATCAAAATCGATCAACATTTGATAGATTGCGTACACAGCGTTCGAAGGACCATCTATAATCACAAACAGGATGAGCAATTCGCCGATAATAAAAAGAACGGAAGATATCAAGATGATAATTCCTAGAGCTTTGCCAATGGCGAAGAACCTGTTTTCCTTCTTGCAGAGAAAACAGATACATATTTTTATCGATTTCCGTTTAATCAAATGGGTTACCTTGATACCAAAGCACAGAATCATCCAGGATAGCATCGTTGCTAATTCCGCAACATTCGTGAATGTAAGGTCACTTTTTAGGAAAATGATTAAATAATTGATACCAAAGCAGAAAATGCAGATCAGACTACCGAAAGTGTACATCAGAGAGTAGAACCAGCTGTTCCAAGTTAGTGTCACTTTCTTAACCGGATTGGAAAAGGTGTAAGGAAATGCACCAAGAACTCTCAGTATAGAGAATACTCTCTTCAATAAAAATGCAATTTCCATTTTGAATTCAATTTCTGATTCTACAGTCGCAGCTTTCTAGCCTTATTATTATCACCATAATGGCCGCACTTTTCTTAGAATACCTTTATATTTATTAATCAGCAGCTTAAGCATACAGGAGCATGACAAATGAATCAATTACCTGATCAAATATTGGGTCTTTGTTGTGGATTATCAATTTATCAGATACTGATATAATTCACTGATGAAATAATAATCAATTATACACCATTAGTACAAGCTCCTTATATTGATGAAAATGAGATTGTACACGAATTAGCAATGATATTTTGCAATAGTTCTCCTTTAAATGTCCTCTCTGGGCTTCCGGAAATAAATGAGTTTATTACATTCGCAAATTTCCGAAAGGTTATATTTTACCCGGCACTTATTTATTAATTACCTTCGCAGACTGCGGGAAGATCATATTTTCATCGGACTTTATTTATTTATCATCTTGTTATTCGCTTAATTGAAAAATCGTTCAACCAAATTGCATGAAATTTAGTGAAACGATTGGTCCATGTCCAGTGACCTGCTGCTACAATTTTGGGAGCGAACCGGTCAAAGGTCAAGGCCATGGTCATTTATAACTCAAAAAGTATTGAACCATATTGCATGAAACTTGGTGGGACGATTGGTTCCTTACAGGAACCATTTTGTTAGATTTTGGGAGCGATCGGGTCAAAGATAAAGGTCAAGGCCATTTGTAACTCATTAACTCCAAAAGTATTCAACCAAATTGTCTGAAATTTGATGGGATGATCGGTCAATGTCCAGGAACGATCTGGTAAAATTTTGGAAGCGATCCGGTCAAAGGTCAAGGCCATGGTCATTTATAACTCAAAAAGTATTGTACCATATTGCATGAAACTTGGTGGGACGATTAGTTATTATCCAGTTAGCAGCTTTTTATATTTTAGGAGAAATCAGACAAAGCGGAGGCAAAGGTATGCGCTCTATCAAGTGCACATAATCTAGTTTATTATATTGCTATTCGCATAACTGAAAAATTGTTCAACCAAATTGCCTGTAATTTGGTGAAACGATTGGTCAATGTCCAGTGACCTTCGGGTAGAATTTTGGGAGCGACCTGGTAAAAGGTCAAGGTCATGGTCATTTATAACTCAAAAAGTGTTGAACCATATTGCATGAAACTCAGTGGAACGATTGGTCAATATACAGAAACCATTTTGTTAGATTTTGGGAGCGATCGGGTCAAAGGTCAAGGCCATTCATAACTCAATAATTCAAAAAGTATTCAACCTATCTGTCTGAAACTTGGTTGGACCATTGATCATTATCTAGTTACCAGTTTATTTTATTTTGGGAGTGAACAGGTCAAAGTTTGAGGTCAAGGTCATTCAAAACTCTAGTATTGTTGGCACGTAATCTACTTTCTTACTATAACAGGTTTTCCTTTTTTTTTTACAAATAAGAATGAATATCATTTCTACGAATTAAGGGGTTCTAATTCAAGATGAGGTTCTAATAACCTCATCTGGATTATAATTTTGATGTTTTTTTTAGTCACCGTGAAATAATCACAAAAAATTGTCTCCTTTTTCTATGTCTACGAACGGTTCTTATTTCGAAACATGACTCAAAATAAGTACCACTTTTACTAAAGTGAGTTGTACTTATAGCGAGGCCTGCCTTTAATACTAGTAGGTAGGGATTTGGTAATATGTTTTTAAAATCATAGATCGTAAGGATATCATAGACAAAACGAAATGAAATGATATCATATACTTCATATCAAATACTTTAGTATCAATAACTATATTTTTTGATTTCAAACGAGACATTATTAACAATTTGTGCAAGATTTAAAAGTAAGATCGAAGATGGTGCTGTACCGCACAAATAAGGCCCCACTTTGATTATTGTTGTGGAGCCCAGGTAGTACTATAATCTTGTAGAACTTCGTAAAAGTTTTTAAATTATTTTTTGTTGTACCTCTTGGTAACAAATTTGAAGCATCATTCACCAGAAATCAAAACTATTGTGATACTGATAAAAAAACAATGTCTAAAGTGGACAGAGATAAAAGACTTTTTAAGTCTGCTTCACACATCACCGATATCCGTCCGGTACGTCACCGGTACTATAATCTTGTAGAACTTCGTAAAAGTTTTTAAATTAATTTTTGTTGTACCTCTTGGTAACAAATTTGAAGCATCATTCACCAGAAATCAAAACTATTGTAATACTGATAAAAATAATGTCCAAAGCGGACAGAGATAAAAGACTTTTTAAGACTGCTTCACACATCACCGATATCCGTCCGGTACGTCACCGGTCCGTCTCCGTCACTCTCTTCTCAGTGATTCGGTGTAAGTGAAAAAAATGTCGTTACATTAATTTCAACGGACCTATTCACACAGTACCGGCTCTTCGCAGTGATAAAAAATCTCGGATCGGTGACGTGCCGGACGGAAATCGGTGATGTGTGAAGCAACATTTAACGTGGAACCGGAATTTGAGGAATAGAATTAAGATGGTCTGCGAAACTCTATTTTGTAATCCTTGTTAGAAAGAGGTAGGTAGCCCTTAGCCTACGTTTAGTTGTGGGATTTAAACTGCCTAGCAACCAGTTCGCGCGAACACCTTGAATCCTACAAATGACTTGAGATGGGGAAATATGTCTTCTGGGACATATGGGTCAGAAGAAACAAAAAGTTAAATTACGATTTACTACAAAATGTAGTTAAAGAAAACGGAACTACAAATATATATAGTTAAAGACAACGAATAATCGGTCAGTGTGATCATAGCCGACTTTATAATTATTATTAAATCGGATATGCTGTGATACGATATTTACTATCAAATTGTAAATAAAATCTCTGGACCATGTGGATGTTCAGTGAAATGCGTTTTATATCAAGTCCTACACAAGTTCAATACGCACTCTGATAACAAAAGTGCGCAAATTACATATTGTAGGTCAATCAACAATTTGAAAAATTAATGTTTTTTATTCAGATAATTGTGTATATTTCTCTCGAAAAAGGTAATACAGGATAATAATTTTGAGGAACCGGTTCGCGGGAAAATAATAATTGATTATTCCATTATAAAAGAGTTGGACATCAAGCAACTAACCCCACTATAAAATACCTCTTTAGAGCCCCACCACTCGTGTCATGTGATGTCCAGAGAATATTTTCTCAATGCAAGAACAATTTAGCAGATAAAAGAAGAAAATTCAGCTTTGAAACCTCAAATATAATGTTATAATTAAGTGTAACCTACATAATTTTTTTTCATTATTTCAATTTATATATTTTATTACTCCAGTTGAGGAACTTATCTAAAATTTATGTTACAAATGTAGCAACATGTTAAATTTCTGTATATCCAAAATGCACTGCATGTAAATAAATGCATATGCATAAAAATGTATGCGTATGAAAATATTAAATTTAAATACAAATTTCTAAGCGCATATGGTGCATATTATGCAGTGCATATTGTCACAAGCCTACTTATAACACTAAAACAAATTTTCTTTCTATAGCTCATAGAAAATGATATATGTAATCAAGGAGTGACAATTATAAATTTTTTGTTATACTTTTATTCGCTTTAGTTACCGTTTGGTAACTAAACTGAGTCGTGATTTGGTAACTTAAGCGGGGGATGCCTGTATTTAGCCTAAATTCTTACAGGTCATCTCCAAACAAATTTTTTATCGCTTAAATCAACGAGGCTAATGTTTCTTATCATTTTATTGCACACTGCATCAAATTTGATAGCATATTTTAAATTTTATAAGCTTTTAAAGATTTTTATAATCAAAACTCTATAAAAAACCTATTTTACTTCCGACTTTCTAATTTTCAGTCAGAAGAAGAAGAATGTACACCATTTTTTTTTTGATTGTCAACTAGGTAATAGGTTTGATAAATCTATTTAATATTCTTGTAAAGGGTATAAAATTGGATATACTTATTGAGTTATTATAGAAACGTTTATATACTTTAGGAAACAATTAATATCCTAAACGAAGCCATTGTTTGTTTAATAATCTAAATTTACAATCAAAACAAAGAGTGTATAATCTTCTTTCTCAGCGTCAAATTAGTGATTCGCTCAATTGTTGCTCACATAGTAGTAAAAAACTTTAAAAGGGAATGATAAAATATATACTGAACCGAATTGTATGCGTAGACCTTAGTGATAATGATCGTAGACCTTAGTTCTATAATATTATGTAATAACTAGGGTTGTGACAATATAATTTTAGCATAAAAAAATATAATCTCGAGCATATTTTAAATAAAGTTTATTCTTTTATTAAAAACATATTCTTTTTATTGGAAATTTATTCTTTTTATTAAAAAGTAATAAAACATATTCTTTTCAACAATATATAAAAAAATCATGAAACTAATATATTTCTCAGTTCAGAGATATGCTATATAACTAAAGAATATATATTTACAAGAAAAAATAATAGAAAGTAAGTATATAGGAATTATAGAAGACAGTCGCCAAACAATACATGCCAAAATTATAGGAACATACAAGTCGAATTGAGGTTAATACTTGAAAAACCTGTTCAGGGTTCGATATTGAAAAGTTTCATAAATCAATATTAGAAAAATGCATTTTTATTTTATCCTAACAAATTTTCAACGTTTCTTAGTTTAAATTTAAAATTTAACCGTTTCATAAACCCGATATTACTGTGACTGAACTTGGTCAGACGAAATACAGATTGAATCCATGTGCCATATGATTCAAGTTAAAAAAACTTATTTAAACTCTTCAAAGATTTCCATTGCACCGAAACAAGAGATTAGCATCCAAATGTGATTTAAAGAACTTGCTAATATCCCTTATCATATATATATATCTAATTGCAGCACTTTTAATGAATTAAGCAGTAAAAGCATAATTGATCGTAAAAAGCATAATTGAGCATAAAAGAATATAAAGCATATTTTTAAGGAATATAAAGCATATTTCAGAGCATAAAATATATTTAGAGCATATGAGAATATATTTCGTGAGAATATAAAGCATATTTCAAAGAGAATATAGTCACAACCCTAGAAATAACTAATACTCATTTTTTTTCCGGAGCCTGGAGGGGACCTTTAACTGGAGATTCCTCCAGCTAAGAATTCCTCATATGTTCCCGCACATGTGTCATTGTTCACCTTAAGAGTATAAACATTTCAAATACTACCGCAATTCGTGAAGAAATTAGTTTAAGTTTAATAATTCCTACGGTTTAAATTAAGATTAAAGAGATTAAAAATAATTAAAATTTTAAAAATTTAAGTTTAGAAAAAACTGTTAATGCAATTGAAAAATATTACTTTCGTTTAAACTAGACTATCTACATTCTACAGATATAAACTGAAGGAAATCCATATTAAGATTCTAAAATTAAAGGTTATACACAACTATTAATACAATCAAGGTTTTTTAATAAGTCAACAATTTATTGGGTGCCATCTCTAACAACAAAGGCAAATGTATACAAGAGACTGGAAGAAGCAGTTAAATAAGAAAGTGGCTTAATCAACGAAGTCATCTACCACAAGTCTAAAAACTCATGGATACAAAAAAGCTACTGTGGATACAGTCAGTCATTTACTAAAGAGACGAAGGAAACTAGCACGTGTACCGGTGGCTGCACCCACGGACGGAAGAGGAAAATGAAGAGGCGATAATGCATGAAGCCTACATAACACAAGGATCTGAGATCTCTTAGTTGAAGAGCAGAACACTAGTGCTAAAACTAAGTGGCGTTAAAAAATGGTAAAACAGTCAACAAGTTTATAAATAACTCAAATAGTTAAAGTGATACCACCTCTTCAAAGGTTTGTTCAGAATGAGGTTCTATATAGAAAGGTTCAATCAAAAGAATATAGTTATAGATTCAATGTTTAATTTAAGAGTTTACAAAATGTAAAAAAAGACTAAAATTTGGTTCAATTAACTTAAAATAGTAAAAAACGGGATGTAAAAAACACAGGAAGATCAAAGATAGAAGAATGATTTACCCATTGATTTAAATTTAGAAACTACTTTTTAACTAAGCATTAAGTTAAAAGTCTTATTAAAAATTAGATTATACCTAATACTATAAAAGTAAAAACTACCTATATAAATCTATAAAAAAAAACTCTTTGAAAGTCTAGTTTACAAAGCAGTTACAAGAGATTTCTCAAATTCATAGTTCACAGATCGACAATGGCGCGTCAACGAGAGAGTTTGATTCAAGAATTGCCTCAAGCTTGGAGTCCAGCCATCACCAGTAGCCATTATAACTCTGAAGTCCGTTTTGAGGTCTATCAGAACCTTGCCAAAATCAACCAGCCTCTTCCTCTCTACGAATTTCATCTGGAAGTACAGGAGCAACGTCCTGCAACAGAACCAAAAGGTGAAAACAACAGTTGGGTTGTAAAAAGGAGAGACTCAGAAAAGATTGGTCAGGGGATTGTTAGAATATTAAAAAACTAGAATTTTCTAATTTGTACGATATTTGTTATTACTACTTTGGATTTACTGTCTAAAATTCTATTAATCTGATTTTAAAATACCAGACCACTGCTTTTGAACACTGTTCATGGTTGTAATTTATCCAGAAATTTATTTATATAAATTTGTATACAATTATCCAATCAAGATTCATCTATTCAGACATTTCATTAGAAATTCTTTTAAAAGTTGATTTAAACTTTAAAACTCACTTTTTGGGACTTTCAAATCGCAGACGAGGGAGGAATTCTTTCAATTTAGGAATATCGTCCTGAGTGAAGTTAGAAAACTTTATGCGACGTAATTTCCCAATGTAGGGAACATCTTCAGTTCCTTCAAAGTTCACACGAGTGTTTATATGCAGATCTGGAACATATTAAATAATTAACCATTTAAAGAATATCATTTGTGTATAAAAAGATTAAGAGGTTAAGGTATTCTATTGTAGCAACCAAACAAATGCTTTAAATAAAAGCAGGATCTCTTATTTCAAGACTAGTTTAAACAAATTTATAGCTACGATAATTAAAAAAATAACATTAAAACTAATCTAAAAGAGGCTTCGCAGCATACCCAACTACAACATATACACCACAAATCTTACAGATGAAAATCATTTTAAATGTACTCATTTGAAATTAGTTTTTAGCTGAAAGATTCTCGCTGCTCATAACTAATGTAACAATTCATCGTATACAGAACTTACCAATGTTTTGAATAGATTTACACTCTGCAGCCAGAGCAAGAGATTTTAGATGATCAGAATCAGATATCCGTCCATTGAAATAAAGTACTTTGGGAAGATGTGGAATTTCTTTTTGGAAAAGGTGGCCCTCCATGGATTCAATATGATAGCTGAAGATCAATGGATTATTACAATACGAAGGTTTGTTAGTAATAAAATATTTCATAACTTGAAAATATATCTTACCGTGGGTAATGCTTCATTATAGAAAGCAGTTGGAATAGCTTTCTACTAGATGCATCAGTTTGAAAATCCTGCAGTCTTATATATGTATTCTCTTCCAATTTCCTAAATATTACAAGGAAGAAAACTCTATGGTACTCTAAACTAGTCAAGTCTATGAACAACTCTCTGCAAGGAAAGAATTTCAGCATACTTGCTGCTACCAAGGTTTCTATGGCATTCGTCAGAACCCAACTGGTGCTAGATTCGAAATTGCCCCGTGCATCTTCTAGACGTTCAATACTCGGAACTGTAAAAGCACCGTCCGTCATATTCACAACTTCCAAAATTTCTCGCCGAATAGACAAGCACTTCATCAAGCTCTTGATGTCTAATACTGACTCACCCCTGAGTTCACACTGAATAAGTGCACAAGAATGATTAGTACCAAAGATAAAAATTTATAATTGCAGGTTTAAATTGAAACTATATTTACCAAATAGCTGCATACTGTTGAATTCAAAGGATTACTGTACAAGGTAGGGAAATGGGTGTACAAATTCTTGGTGTACTTTAGTTCTTCAGCGGTAAGTGATCCACCATTCAACTCACGATGCGCGGCAACAGTTTCAGCAGATATAAGAGCTCCTCTTCTCCATTTCAAGTCATTTTCAAGATGGGTTATCATCCTCTTAAACATCCCTAATTTCTTTATCACGTAATAGTAGTTTGTGATTTCAGTTTTATTATCTGATCTCAGTTCAACTTTTGCTTTCACTGGCTCGGTTGTTGACAACAACTGAAAAGTTAAACGTTTAGATATTTGATACTCTTTGTATATTGTAAATTTTCTTCCAAAACTATTTAAGAAAAATTTGAGTAATTACTAATTCGTAATTTCAGTTTTAGTACACATTGAGATTCAAACCACAAAGGACTAATAAAAATCTCGTCTAATTCTTTGAAATATTACATGCATTTCGAGCTTCTTTTGATGGGGAACATCTCGACATGAATTCAGTTCAAAAGATTTTTAGAAATTTAGAGACTAGAAAAACTTAGGAAGTCAAGGAATTACTTTCTTTTGTGATTGGTGAAAAACTAGGGTCACTCGCAAATTTCGGCCCTTTTACATCGAAATTTAAATAATCCTAGGTTAAGCAGAGCTGTATATAAAAATGTTTAAAATCGAAAAGCACAATTTAAGTTATAATTTAATGATCGAAGAATAGTTTTGAAGCTAGGTATGCTCTATTCGTGTTTGTGGTTTGAGGTAGAAGATAGTTATTAGTGTACAGCAATTTACCTACTTTACCCTATCTAGGTTTATTATGCTCATAAGAAAATTAGTATTATATAATTAGAAATAAATAAGCATCCAGTAACTTGCTTCATTACTCTATTAGGATCTTTAAGTTCCTAGATCTCACCTTCATTGGTATGTAGTCGACGTCATCTTCAGACTCTTTCACACACAGAGTACAGGAGTCTGTATCTATCGGATTCTCAGTCCCAGAGCAGCATTTGTGACACATGGTATGGTCACATTCGAACAACACTGGCTCGTTGGTGAAAGCAATACAAACTACGCATATATTATTCTTTCCTTTAAACATGATTAGAAAGTTAAATATGAACTTATTAAAATTAATACCTGAAAGCAGAATGTGTATATTGGAAGATATAAGAGGACTTTGTTGCATACATTAAAAATTTTCAATATACCGTAAGTTTGAAGATTTAATAATTTAAAGAAATATTAAATTTTATATTGAAAGTACAAAAATCTAGTGACTTAACTCTTTCAAGTCTGGTAGTACATATTTTGTACCACACTGGTTACGGGTGTAGGTAACAGGGAGAGGGGGGGAGCTCGTGACCGGGGGGCTCGTGACCGTACCCCACTGGTTACATGATGGTTACAAACACAGTGGTACAGAAAGTACCTAATCCACCTAAAAAAGGCTTACAAAATTGGTGGGTAAATATTCCTCACCAACATTAAGGTTACATTTAATGCTCAGTGGTACGGAAAATATACCTCCTTAAAAAATAAAGTTTATATTCCTACATGAATGGTTAGGAATAGAATCACTCAGGTGAATTGCGGCCCTTTAATTTTTAATTGTGGCCCTCTCAAGAGTTAAAACATTCTGAAACTAAAATTATATTAAAATGTTGCATAGCTATCAAAATAAGCATAGTGAATGCTATATTTTAATACTTGTTTTAACGAGTGTTTTGAAGCCATGATGTTTCTGTTGATAGAGGCCGCAGTTAGTCAGTGGGCCGCAATTTACCTGCTTTCCCTAGTCATAATTCTTTGAGCAAATAGGACATTCATTTTCCTGAAAAGTGTGGGCCTGAAAGAGTTGATACTTATTATATATAGGGCCACACAGGTAAATTGCGGCACAGCTAATTTTTGGCAACTTTACTGAATAAACTGTATACATTCAGCTGAACCGAATTTATTCTAAAGCGTTACATATTACATTCGAAACCACTACGATACTTCCATGATATAAATTGATCAATGTTCTAAAGCTATGACTTTTCATAAGAGTTTCTGTGCTTCGATACAGAGATTTAGTGTGCCGCAATATACCCACTTAACCCTACCATGAAAATGTAAGAAGGAATTCAAATTAACCTATAATAGGACAATATCGAAACAAAAAAAAAACAGAGGTACAATCATCAGATTTTTTCAAATTGTGATAGTAGGCAAGAGATTGAAAAGTCAAAACTAAATTGAACCTGATAAGATCCAGATATTTGAAAAAAAAAATAAGTCAGTAGGTGACAGGTACATAACTTTTATTACAACACACTTTTTAAAAGAGATCTACTGCAGATTTATAAAATATATTGTATTTGAATATAGTATGAAAGTTCTAAAGATAGAAATTTTGGAATTTGGCTAAAGTGCATCACCTGGTTTGGAATCAATTTTTGTAGTTTCTGAACCAAAATCTGTAGATGTTACCTGAATATTTTAGATTGAACAATGTTTAATATTATCAAATAGAGTTATGGTTGGCTCATACATATATGATTTAGAAGGGTTCCCAATGCTTCTTCTAGTGCCCCACTATAACTTCATTTCTAAGTTGGATCAGATACTAAATGTTTAGCTCGAATTGTGCCTTTTGTATAATCTTTTATGACCACTTATGACTATGAAATAATTCTTAGGGGAGCCTCAAAGTATTTGGACACTCATAGTACTCGGACAGTGGGTGTTAACATAAATCATAAACCATTCTGACCTTTAGAATTTGATTGAGCGTATACAATTATTATTC